>BCLF01000015.1:2885821-2915920 GCA_001602275.1 Zoysia japonica
CTTATTTTATGATGAATCCAAAAAATATATTTTTATATGATAAAACATTATTAATTCTAATAATGGTCAAAGTGATAAAAGTTTAACTTTGATTAAACCTAAAATTACTTATATTTTAAAATGGAGGGAATATATCATTCATTAAAAAGAAATAAAAAGGAAAGGTACAAAAGGTTCAAGCTTGTGTATGATCACAGGAAAGAATCTAGCTTGCAGTACAAAAGAATAGAAGCGACGACGAGCACAATATACCAACATGAAATTAAAACAATTAATCCTAGAAATTATCGTAAATTAACATCACTATTTTAACCTCGAAGAACTTCTTATTTTCATATTAAATCTGAAAAAAAAAGGTAAGTTCTTCAAAGAATTTCGAATAAAGCCAAAATGTTCATTAAAAAATTATAAGTCCATCTCCAACTACCAAGCGGAATCTATCCAAATCATTTGAGAGAACACCTCACGGAAGAACTGTTCGCTGTCTCAAAGTAAAATCTTATCAAAAATCACATTCTTATAAGAAAAATGCATCTCCAGAAGAATCAAAACAACTCCCGAAAGCAAATAGACTCCTAAACGAAACCAACCAAGCCACTACTACGAACATCTTACATACACTTTTTAATCGTGTATCATTCGATGCTCTAAAACCATAAGCCCGGGTGGAAAAAAAGGATCGCTGAGAAGCACCACTGAGCAAAGCGCAGAGCCCACCGGAACACATCACGAGGCAAGAAACGGCGGTTACAAGCTCACCTCCCAAACGACCATGGCGTCCTGGTTGGTCCCCTTCCGCCCCTGCTGCGTGTGGAGGCACGCCACCGCACTCGAGCCGTTGGCGCACATCCTCCCAGCGACCCGCGCGAGTTCGCTCTCCGTCATCTCGCCCTCACCTCCGGGAACCTTGCTGCCGCCGGAGAACGCGCCTCCTGCGGCCGCGCCCTCCCGCCCCCCGCGCCCCCTCTTCCGCCACGCCGGCGCGGCGCCGGGGGCGGAGGCCTCTGAGGAGAGACAGGAGCCCATGGCGGCGGTCAATGGGACGGAGGCAACACGGTGGATAGGAGCACAGAGTGGGGGCGGTAACTGGCGACGAACTGTGGCTGTAGGTTTTGAGAGATGCTTGCTGTGTTTGTGTGGGAGGAGCCTTTTTGTATCATCTGGTTTGTATGGTCGTCTTGCTTAGAGGTTTGCGCTAAAATAATGTTACTTTAGTGTTTTTAAGTAAGGTCTGGTTGCGTGTTAGTTTAATTGATTTAATCATGATGCTCTCCCTATGGAATCCTATGATAGAAAAATTTTGTCTAGTGCAGTAATGTGAATGTCAAGATAAGATTCATGCATTACTTATTGCTAATCTTGTCAATTATTTCGGATAAATTTGTTTTAAAAAGCTACTGTATTTATTTGGAAGTTTGCATAGGCTTTCCGTTAGTTCATCCATTTTGAGATTAAATCCTGTATATGTGATTTTTTCCTCATTTAATTTTTAATTCCCCATAGTTTCTACAGCACAGAAACACATGGAACAGCAAACCAAATATTACTGTTCAAATCTTACAGGGAAGCGGAGGGTACATAAAGCACGTAGAGTACTGTTGTCTTAAAACACATTGATGGGTACAACAGTACAAATGGCATCCTTTTTTCTTTTGTATTTGGAAGTGATAAAGAATCTTAGCACTATTTCAATAATCAGATCTATCTGATACTACCATTATTTCAACCTGCCACCTGAGCAAGTTAGATCCTTGGCAATCTAATATTATTAAAATCCTTTTACATTGTCCTCACTTTTTTTTTGTGTGTGTGTTGGAGAAAGATCAATCTTATAATGGCATTCCTTTAATTATTTCAATGTAACAATGTCCTTGTTTCTCGGTGTTTAAACCAGAAATAAACCCTATAAATAGCACCAATCAGTCCAACAACTTTTCAATCTCCCTTTTGACCCTACGAAGCCTTTCTGGTGCATGTGGTCTTTGGATTCTAGATTCATGATTTTTTCCACTACACACATGGGAGTACCGAGTACTCCAGTATGCTGTATGGCATAGCCTTTTTGTCTGCTCAGGCGGAATTTGTTAGCCTCAGGGTATCTGTTTGTCCTCACCAGCCAAATACAAGCAATAATAATACATACTCCCTCTCTTTGTTTATAAATTAATATCGCTGTTGACTTTTACAATCAATTTTGACTATTTTTTTTATTCAAAAAATTTGCTCGAATGTGTAAAATTTTAAGTTATGATTCAAATAACTCTAACGATAAATCAAATTATATCAAAATATATAAAATTTATAAAAAAATTGAATAAAATAAATAGTCAAAGTTAAATTTAAAACTCAACGGCGACATTAATTAAAGAACACAGGAAGTACTTGTATTCATAGTGCTCTAATCTTTTACAATAGTGCTAGTAGGAGTAGTTGCTAATGCATGACACATCAAAACTCTGTTCGCTAGTCTGCATTACGTGGTGCCACGTTGGCAATTCTTATCTTGATGACCCTGACACTTCGCAGTCGTATCATTATGTACTACTATATCCACAAATATTAATCTGTTTCGCTTCCTTTACTTATTTTTCCGTTTTCTTTTTCTCTGCGTGGACCGAATCCAAGTCCAAGCACTGGCAAGATGTGTGTTGTTAAGTCAGCATAGCGAGGTGTTGAAGCCTTTGTGGGCGTAATCGTATCCGTTCCAAAGTTCAGCGTTTAAAGTTGACCTGTCGCCACTGAAGATTAGTGGCGGCGGTGGCTGAGTTGACTTCTCCGTTAAAGCGTAACGTTAACAATGGCAGGTTTCGGCTAAACCACACAACCAAAAAAAGAGAGAGTAGATAATCTTATAACGTTGTTGGCCAATAAGATCTGCTCCTGCGGTGCTGCTCCAACGATCACCGGTGCCACCTCGTCTGCGCTGTACTTATACACGGAGAAATACTTTACTTACAAACAAACTTTACAAACTGATTATAATTTATTCTTATGAGTAGTGAATTCAATATATGTAAAGTAGTTTTTTTTAAGCAGTATGTAAATAATTTATAAAGTTTTATTTGTAAATAAAGTATTGCTCGACGTTAGACAGGCAGGCGGCAGGCGGCCGGCCACCAGGGGTCCCAAGCATCCCGTTCGCATGGGTAGCTAAGCGGCACAGTTAGTTGCGGCGGAGGGTTGCGGCCAGCCACCGGCACCGCACGTCCGGCAGTAATGCCATGCCACCGCGTAGATCATCATCCGAGTGTGGCTACTAGCAACTCCTGGAATCTTCTTTAGCTAACATTGTTTACTTCAAAATCACATCGGACACACGGATCAACCACCGCGCTTGCTTCAGTCTCAAAAAGAAAAAAAACCACCGTGCTTGCTTGCTTCCATCCACGTGGCCGCGTCCGAGCCAAGAACGACGACGTAGCACGAGCTGCCGGACCGCCGCGGAAACTGATTTCGCTCTTGCTACAGACTATCCAGGACGAGCTCGTCTCCATCCGCAAGGTCACGGAGCGCCACCAAACGCACCGAACCGACCGGTTCTGCAGTTAATGGAAAATGATGAACGGCGGACCCGTCACCGGCGCCGGGATGATGATGGCGAGCGGCGCATCGTCAGTAAATCCAGCGGATGGCGACGAGGATTTTACTCAACCATCCCATCCACGACGATGCCGACCGACGCGCCGGCCGGGCAACCCTTGATGAAGGCATCTTGTTCTTGACATGATTTTGACTTCGTCGGTGGTGATCTGATCCGTCACCTTTCGGGTGTGAGTTACTCCAAACGGATATTGAATGCGGTGAAATCGGCAGTGATGGTAGCTTGCTTTTGCTCCAAATGAAAAAGTTTAGATTTCGGCGGCGAGTAAACAAATTTGCGTTGTCGTTCTGCTACTCCTTGCATACCTGCTCCTATAAATATAAGTAAGGAGGGGTACTCTTTTGTTCTTTAATCATTGTCGCTGTTGATTAAAATTAAAGTTAAAATCAACAGTAGTGATATTAATTAAAGAACAAAGAGAGTATATCTCCGCGTGTGTGGCATCACTGTTTGCGTAATCCAATGATCCATCAGCTCTGGGTCATCTGTGTGTTGCTTTTTTTATAAACCGTTTTGGGTCTGAGCTTAAGAATTAAAAAAATAAAAAAGTGAGATGTTTTAAAAACGCAAAAGAGATAAATAGAGTAAAGATGTATTAGAAAAAGAAAAGTTGTCTCGAAAAGTGAGAACGATTTATAATTTAAAAAATTTTAAGTAATTTAGAGTATCTTATAATTTGAGATGAATAGAGTATCAAGAAATACTGTAATTCACCTCCAGAAGGAGGCCCATTAAACGGATTCATTCATTCACCTGTGCGTTACATTTTTCGTTCGCAGGAATCGTCCAACGAATTTTACAAGAATTAATTTAATTTTATAAAAAAAACAAGTGAGTTAGAAAAAAAAAACATTAGCCTATTAGGAGTAGCTCTCTCCTATCCGCAGATCAGGGCCTGACTGTATGAGGGCTGCCACCAAACGTGAGGCGTCGCAACTTGCGAAACAACGGCGAGCAAATCAAGGAGAGCATAGAATGCTCGTCTGATAGTCGGCGATCTGTCGCCATGCTTGAATTCATCGGTCACATGTCGATCTGTCGCCATGCTTTACGACGCTTCGTCGAATTTCTTTTTAAGCGCTTTTAATTTACCAAAATATTTGGGCAGTTTCTTTGGTTGGGTCTTTTGAAGTCCCTTGTGGACAGGACGAAAGTGAGCGCTGCCGAATCAGGCGTGTTCGTATCTTGGGATGGTAAGTGACAAGAAGTGGTGGTGACCAACTTTTCATACCTTCACGTTTGACTTGCTGGTGCAAGGGTATAATCAGGATACGTTGTGGCAAGGATTCCATCTGAGGAGGTGGTGCATCCAGTTTCGTAACTAGTACCACACATAAATGACGGGTTGTTATGAAAAATTTGATATGCTTTGGTAGATTCCGTATGCATGTACTACCTCGGTTCCAATTCTCTAAATTTTTTAAATTATAAATTATTTTTATTTTTAAAATATTTTTTTCTCTTTTTAATATATTTTTACTTTATTTCTCTCTTTCTCGTTTTTAAAACACCCTACCTTTTCTATTTTTTTTAATTTTCGTGCCCGACTCAAAACAGAGTACATATGGTAAAAAGAAAATGAATGTACGTATGGTTTAGAAAATACGGAGTAGCAAACCTGAGAATGACGCGACTGAGACAGAGAAAAAAAATTTCAACGTGCAGAAGCCGCGTGTTGATGGTTCATACTCCACATCTTGTACAGGTTATTAGCGTCATATGTTTACGTACAGTTGCAGTGCTTCTATTTTCGTCACTAATTTGACAATGGAAGATTTAAGGGACAGAGGGTGTCCTCGTGATTAATTTCATCGCAATTACTATATTTCTGGTACATACATTTATTATATTGACCTTATTTTTTTTGTGTTCTTAAATTATTGTCGTTATTTACTTTTAACATTAACTATTATTTTTATTTAAAAAATATAATAAATTTTATATTTTGCTTTATCATCAAAGGTGTTTGAAAAAACTTATAATTTTACATATTTAAATTTTTTTTAATAAAACAAATGATCAAAAATAACGTTAGAAGTCAACGGTAATATCAATTTATAAATGAAGAAAATATATTTAAGCACAGATGTGATAATTGTCCTTTTGCAACAGAGGACTTCAAGGACGGGCATTAACATCATGTGCTTAGACAGATTGGCCGGTTTGTTAGAGCTTATGAGAATGCTTTTACTAATACTTATAAAAAAGATAAGGTAGAAAAATAAGTATAAATGCGTGAAACTATAAAAAATGACGTGAACCGTAGAAACCAAAGCCCTCCCAAACGACCTCTAAGCTTTAAGAACAAACTTCCTACTTGAATGTACCGTTTAAGTTTATGAACACATCCAAGTCCATATGGTCCTTTCGAATTCAAAGACTCTGATCTCAAAGTGCGTGACACCTCATTGCTTTTCAACCAAGACAACGAAGCAATCATTTATCATTGAAAGTAACACGAAAATAGGATAGCTCATGACATTGAACCCCATGAGGCCTCATGTGCAACATGTGAATTTTTTTCTAACTTCTTACTCTGTCCATTCTTAAATTCATATCGCTGTTGATTTTTAACATCAATTTTAATTATTTATTTTATTAATTTTTTTTAATAAATATCATATATATTTTGTTAAAGTTTGATTTATCATTAGAGGTGTTTGAATCACAGCACATTTGAACTAATTTTTTTAATAAGATGAAAGGTCAACGACGACATCAATTTAAAAATGTAGAGAGTACGATTTTTTCTCTGAAATTAAACTGATTCCTTTCAAATTTCTATATGATTCATGTTAAATTGAAATGGAGACAAGAATTTTTTCCCTAGATGTATCCTACTTTTTTTTATTAAGTGACTGATAACAATGTACTTTGCATTTTTCTTTGGATTACGGTTTGGTAGTAGTTTCAAAGAAAGAAATGGAAATACGTTTGGTTATAGGAATTTGGCAAATTTCCGGACAGAGAACATTTCCGGACAGAGAACGGCAGCAGAGCTGCAGAGACATCCTTTCCCCGAAGAACGAGATGGCAAGCAAAGCAAACAGCCGGCCCCATCACCACGGCCCGCGTTTCCCCATCCGCCACCACTCAACCCCTCTCGCTTGGAGCTGCCTTTCCCCTCCTCGACGCCGCCCCTCCGATCCGATCCGATCCCCGGCATGCGCATGGTGAGTGCCCCCGTCTCCATCCCCGCGCCGTCCGTCCGGTGGTGAACTGAAATTCGAGGGGGTTCGGCGTGGGGTTTATCTCGCTTGCTTCCGCAATCGGTGATGCCTGGTTGCGGTTCGCGTCAGTGCGGATCGCTAGTAGGCTCGTAGTAATTGTAATATATGCTTATGGAATTTCCGTGTGTACGCGGAAAAACTTGCACTGTTTGTGTGAACGAGTGTGAAATTTCACCAGCTGCGTTGTGCTAGTTCAGTTGTTTGCTTCCAGAAGGGCCAGGGAAAGCTTGGGCGCGTAAACTTGATGATCATAGGCTGCATTGCTGGTTCGTTAGTGGAACAATTTGTGCATAGTTTATTTGGATAACTAGAGCAAATGGAGGATGTTTGTTCTTAAAAAAAGGAAGATTGGGAACATTGCTTACAAATATAATTCTGTCATGCATTTCGTTGTTGAAGAGACACAATGCTGCACTGCAGCGCGTTTTGTTCCTAGGTAAACAGTAGTGTTATCAGTGTTCCTTGTTATAGATGCATTTTTTTTTAGCAGTAGATGCATTGTTTGTTAGCCATACAGTAACTGCACATGAAATATGTTATCCATGTTGAAAGGTCGATAACTATTGGGTGCTTAATGTCATTGTTTTCTCATTCTCTCAGGGATCTCCTATATGATAATGTGGTATTGTGCCCCAGTTCGAGAAACTGTTGGTTGTCTCCTACTTTGATTACCTCTGATCCAGTTGGTGTACTTGACCTGGTTGATGGGGATTGTTAAGATAGTACGTGGTGATCCTTCCACGAAGGATATTTCCAGCCATGGAGACGAGGATCTAACAAAAGATGAGATAATGCTGCTTCAGAGCTTTCCTAGTTATGAATCTGATGACTCAGAACATGCAAAAGTGGGTTGCGAGCTTGCAATGTCCAGAGGCCAGATATGCAGCATCCCCTATGAGCTCTATGATCTTCCTGAATTGACAGAGGTTCTTTCTTTGGAGACGTGGAACTTATGTCTGACAGAAGATGATAGATTCTGTCTTGCAGCGTACCTCCCGGATATGGACCAAGGTGACTTCTATACAACAATGAAAGAGCTGTTTAGTGGTGATGCTATGTTCTTTGGAAGTCCACTTAGAAGCGTTTTCCACAGATTGAGTAGTGGTTATTATTCTCCAGAAGTTTCTCAAGCAAGAGAGGTACTGATGACCTTGGAGAGACGAAGGCATTATCATTTTCTGAAGTTGTACCACAATGGTATTGTTCGTAAGTTTGCACCTGTGGACAAGCTGTTGAAAAGATCTGATATGAGTAGTACGTGTGGAGAGCTGGTTCCCATCTCTCACAACTGGGGATTTGTGAACCCTTTCCAATGTGTTGGTCTTAGCAGTTCCTCTGTACCACTTATTGCCAAGGATGACACTGCTGCTTTTTCACCATTAAAGCGAGCTAAACTTACAGACAGAACATTAACCACCGAATGTTCAACCAGTCATAATGAAACAGTCCATACAGCCAAATTAGTGAAACCAAACTCATCCAAAAGTGAAATCATCCATTCCTCCTGGTCAAATAGTAGCATGCTACCAAAAGGTGTACTGAAGATAAGGACTGATTGTGATTATCTTACTGATGTCAGTGAAGGGGTACATCATATACCTGGACTGATCTTAGTTAATCAACTCGGAATGCGGTCACCTCATGTTTTTTCACAGGATGCACATGGTTTTACTGAGAATTCATCTTCTCTCATCAACAAAATCAGTTCAGGTTCAAGTCGTTTGCAATGGAAGGGTGGTCCAGAAACTTACGCTTTGATGGACGGAAGTCCAATTGGAGTCCAAATGATAGCTCCAGAGCATTTAAGAGCAGTGTACCCTTCTGTGATGGCAGGGGGCTTCTATGACCCAGCAGGTAACCATACTTCACCAGTACCACACATGAAAAACCTTTTAAAAAACTTTGCTTCTGGTCCATACACAAGAGTTACTGGTCATCAAATGAATGAATACACTCCAATGCACAGCTCGGAAAATGCTGGAAGTGTTTCACAGATGTTGAATATTGGCGCAAGGATCTACCCACCTTGTGATAACTTCGCAGAGCAGCTGGAAACAGTGCGTAAGTATCATGATGACAATGGGATGCAGCTTGCTAATAAGTCTGTCACCAAAGTTGATGAAGCACGTAGATTCCCTTGCACCTACTCAAGGAGGAAGCTGCACAAGAGAAGTCTTGACATTGTGGATTCAGTCAAGAGCTCATCCATGGTGGAAGATGCAGTATCCCCGAGAGTTCTGGCCAGCATGATCCACATGAAAGCAACAGCAATCGAACTCTGAAGCCTAGCAGCTGCAAACAATGAGAGCCGATTGGGGACATAATTTTGTGTCCATCTAACATAGTAAATAAGCATGATTTTTGCATTCTCTTCCTACGTCAGATAGACCGAAGCCTTCATTAATGTGTATTGCTAAGCATGATAAGTGGTCAACACTTCTACAACTGAGCATTGAAATGTTCAAACGAGTAATATCCTAATCCTATTACCGGGGAGGCTTTTACGTGCTATTATAGACACTGGCGGACCCAGGGCCCGGCGACCCTGGACGCCTGCCCGGGCTCCACACTAGTCAAACTCAAAAACACTCTGCTAATTTACTTTTGATATTTTAATTTTTCCTCACAGTGATTGATATATTTATTATTCAGTGCTACATTTGCTCAGGCTCTACAAAACTTTTAGGTCCGCCACTGACTAGATATAAATGATTGTCATATTTTTTTTTTCTGTAAATCTCCTTTTCTTTAGCAAAAGCTAGTCTTGCCCTTTTAGCTCTATGTTTTGCACTGTAGTATTTCAGTACATAGTTTACTAGTTTTTACTTTTTCCCATTCTCTTGGTTCCTAATCTGCAGCAAGAAGTTTCAGCCCTATTGTAGGAATTTCCCAGGAAAAACATAGTACTACTTAAGGCCGTAAGCTAAACACAGTAAATGCAGAGTTTACTTCAATGCAATAGGTTTGAGGTCAGATTCTTTACTTGTATAATCAAAAACCCGCTTCTGTGCTGTCTGCCGTGTGGTCATGCAACGCGACCGGCGGCATATACTTATTGACAAACACGGAGGAAAGTATATTGATCTTGTAGCGTTGCTCTGGCCAATTTTATGGCTGGCAAAGAACCATGAAAGCCTGATGGCGCCTTGTATAGATGCAAGGTTTCACTTATCCGTCAGGGATAGCTTACCCCGCCAAAAACAGCTACAAATTCAAAATTTAAACAAAATTTAATCAAGGTGCTACAGTACACTGGAAACGGTTTCACCAGCTCTCAAACCGGTTTCTATTTTTTATTTTTTTTTTCAAAAACCAACCCAACGTTCAAACCAATTCATATTTTGTTAATTCTTCGGTCCCCAAACTGTTGGTACAGAACCAATTCCTATACAAGACTCTTGTCCTAATCGGTTTACCTAGACGAATATATCGAGCATCCAGTAGAACACCACTTCCCTCCCGCTGCGCGGAAAGAATAAACTGCGACAACTCAGAGGGTTCACATCTCAAAATTTACAATAAACGCGGCTCAAGGAAGATTAACAAAGAGCAAGAGACGACAAAGCATAAGCGAACGGAAACCGACACTTAGGAAAGCAGTTGAGAATCCACGCCACAATAACAGCTAGCCCACTCAGGCTAGCCACATCGAAACGACACAATATTAACTCACACCTCGAGATTCAGACACAGTAACCAAAATACTCCTAACTAGCTTAGTCAACCTCCTCCATCTTGCTCTCGCCGGCGTCATCCTCGAGCGGCGGCATGTCAGTGTCAGCCTCAGCCGTCTCGTCCTCATCGATGCTCAGACCCAGCTTGAGCATGCGGTGGATACGGCTGCCGAAGGTGTTGGGGTCGTCGAGGCTGAAGCCGGAGGTGAGGAGCGCTGTCTCGAACAGCAGCATCACGAGATCCTTAACCGACTTGTCGTTCTTGTCTGCCTCCGCGCGCTTGCGCAGCTCGTCCATGATGGCGTTCTCGGGGTTGATCTCCATTGTCTTCTTGCTCGACATGTAGCCAGACATGCTCGAGTCCCTGAGCGCCTGGGCCTTCATGATTCTCTCCATGTTGGCGGTCCAGCCGTATTCGCCGGTGACGAGACAGCACGGGGAGTCCACAACACGGTCAGAGACCACCACCTTCTCAACCTTGTCACCGAGCACCTCCTTGATGACCTTGCAGAGGCCCTCGAACTTCTCCTTCAACTCCTCCTTCCTCTTCTTCTCTTCCTCACTCTCATCGAGCTTCAGGCCCTCCTTGGTTGCAGAAACGAGCTTCTTGCCCTCAAACTCCTTGAGCTGGCCAACAGCATACTCATCAATGGCATCAACCATGTAAAGGACCTCATAGCCCTTCTTCTTCAGCTTCTCAAGGAACGGGGAGTTCTCCACCGCCTTCTTGCTCTCACCAGTGATGTAGTAGATGTCACTCTGGCCCTCCTTCATCCTGGTCACGTAGTCCTTCAGGCTGGTCAGCTCATCACCGCTCTTAGTGGAGTGGTACCTCAGGAGCTCAGCAATCTTGCTCCTGTTCTGGGAGTCCTCATGAATTCCAAGTTTGAGGTTCTTGGAGAAGGCCTCGTAGAACTTAGTGTAGTCTTCTTTGTTCTCAGCAATCTCGAAGAAGAGCTCAATGCACTTCTTGACAAGGTTCTTGCGGATAACCTTCAGGATCTTGTTCTGCTGGAGCATCTCACGAGAGATGTTGAGGGGAAGGTCCTCAGAGTCAACAATACCCTTGACAAAGCTCAGCCATTCAGGGATCAGCTCCTCACAGTTGTCCATGATGAAGACACGGCGCACGTAGAGCTTGATGTTGTTGAGCTTCTTCCTGGTGTCAAAGAGGTCAAAGGGGGCCCTCTTGGGTACAAAGAGGATAGCCTTGAACTCAAGCTGACCCTCAACAGAGAAGTGCTTGACAGCAAGGTGCTCCTCCCAGTCATTTGTCAAGCTCTTGTAGAAAGCAGCATACTCTTCCTTGGTGATCTCCTCGGGCTTCCTCATCCAGATGGGCTTCTGTTTGTTGACCAATTGCCACTCATGGGAGACCTCCTTAATCTTCTTCTTTTTCTTCTCCTTCTCTTCCTTTTCCTCATCAACATCCTCAACCTTGCCCTCCTCAGCATCCTTCTTCTCATCCTCATCTTCATCATCAGAAATCTCCTTCTCTGTGGTCTTCTCAACCCAGAGGGAGATTGGGTAGCTTATGAACTCAGAGTGCTTCTTGATCAGATCCTTGAGGCGCCGCTCCTCAAGGTATTCCAACTGCAGAAAATAAGAGAAAGCAAATTCGTAAGTATACAAGCACATAAAAAGGTTGCAGAATGGTCCAGAACATATATGATTTAACATCTAGATAATCAGAATCCAACTCTTAAAAGTTTAAACCATCTATTAGACAATGTTCAGGTACAAGTGGTATAATTAAATCAACTTTCCGTAACAGAGCCAACTTAATAGCACACAGCAACTTATGTTTGTAAAAGCTTAATTATATGTAATTTAAAAAGTTTTGATTTATCCTGATGCTGCATCAATCAATAGCAAACACAAAGCAGCACAGCAGTAACCTCAAGCTAGAACCAATCTCGTGCTATCTACATAGTTCAAAACTCAGTCAACAGACTGGACATTCTTGACATAGTTGCAAAACTAAGAAAATTTGCCATCAGTATACATCACGAAATTATAGAGAATATTGGGGCATTTTTTTATACTACAAACACAAGAATATATAGATACTCATGCCTTTCAAAATAACAAAGCAAATGTCAACAAAATTTTGTATAAAATCAAATGTTAAAAGCTATGCAATCAACTCCAGGGAAACATAAAGAAAACGGGAACAATGGTTATTACCTGATCATCCTTGAGGTATAGTGTCATCTTGGTACCCCTGCCAAGGGGCTCCCCAGATGTATCCCTTGTGACGGTGAAGGAACCACCAGCCTGAGACTCCCACACGTACTGCTCATCATCGTTGTGCTTGCTGGTCACGACGACCTTCTCAGCCACAAGGTAGGCAGAGTAAAATCCGACACCAAACTGACCAATCATAGACACATCAGCACCAGCAGCCAGTGCCTCCATGAACTCCTTAGTCCCTGACCGTGCAATGGTACCAAGGTTGTTCACAAGATCCGACTTGGTCATACCAATGCCACTGTCAATGATCGTCAGGGTGTTGGTGGCCTTGTCAGGGACAATGTGGATGAACAGCTCTGGCTGAGCATCGAGCTTGGTCTTGTCTGTCAAGCTCTCAAACCTGATCTTGTCCAAAGCCTGTTATGATAACAGAAGAAAAACATCATATTAGATTCATTCATCATTCATTGCGCACATATACCACTGATATGATCGCCACATTTGCACAGCACTAAACATAATTCTCTACATCAGAGCAGAAAGTCTAGCCTACCAGATGTTTCGAGACCGAGACCAGCAGTACCATGTTTTCAAGTTAGCCCAATGGGTTATAAAATTGAACGCAGGCCTACATAAACACTGTATAAACTAGTTGACGTTTAAGTTCGTTCTATCAAACTCACCTGTACAAAGCAAAACATGCTCTTCAAAGACTTAACAATTCTACTATTTTTTGGCGATTAAATCATAGATCTTAAAAAGTAGTAGACAGTACTACGTCATGAAGCCACGCAAAGCAGTAACGGTGACGGACATTTCTGCTATTACACGAGGTACTCCACAACATGGGGATTTTCCATTTTGCGAAATGGAACACGTATGAGATCCTATAACTGACAAATACTACTGGAGAAAAAACAAAATGATACGCGCTCACGGGTACAAACTGAAGTAATAAAAGGTACCGTCACTAACCAGCGCTAAACCCTACATAACCCACCCCACCAGATTCCAAGAAACATGCAAAACACGCAGATCTACCGAACCAAGGCCTACGCACACAAACCTATCACCTCGAACAGAGGAGGGAAGAGGGGGGTGCTTACATCGGAGGAGTTCGAGATGAGCTCTCGGAGGAAGATCTCCTTGTTGGAGTAGAAGGTGTTGATAATGAGCGAGAGCAGCTGGTTGATCTCGGCCTGGAAGGCGAAAGTCTCGGTCTCCGCTGCCATGGCTGAATCTCTTCTGTGGAGACTTCGAGTCGAAGGCGACGGCGGCGCGAGTGAGGGAGCTCAGGGAGGGAAAGTTTCACAGGAGAGGTTGCGACTTGCTAGAGAGCGAGGGTCCTGGTCGCGGGTGGAGCGGGGATTTTATGGGGGACGCGGGGAGGAGGAGGGCTTCTCGAATGTTCTACCACGCACCCGAAGGAGGCTTGACCGACTTGTCGTTGGGCCCGAGGTCTTCTGGGGCCGCGCGGGGTTGCCGCCGGGGAGTTTGGCTGGCCCACGAGCCAGTGAGGCGTGGGCGAACGCGATCTGTTTTTTGAAATTTCGGAAGGTTCCGGAGACAACGGGCATTAGGTCTTTCAAGAACATGATTACCACATCCTCTGACCGTCGTGTATTAGGGTGCAATTAGGGTGTCCTATACGTGCTCACAGATCTGTTCACCTCGTTGTAGTAGCATGAATTAAAGCCACTTTGAAATGCAAAAATTTCACATATTAAGAATCAGTTTAATTTTATAAAAAAAAATTAGAAGTGAAAAAAAATTCCTACATTCAATCCTAAATGATGTGGCTGAAAAAATCGCAATAAAATGAATAAAATAGTAGTCAAATATAGTGGTTAAAAATTAAAAGTGTTAAGAATTTAAAGACAACGGAATAATAACTAGAAACTTTGTACGGTAGCATAGAGGTCGAAATTATCTTCATTTTTGTTAGAAAAATAATGGATTCTTCTCCTTACTATCGTACTGTACAGCCTGTAGAGCAGCTTGGGTTCGTGATCAATCGATGGGCAAAGAAGGTTCTGGAGGGACGACAAGTCTACTCGTAATCTACAAAACCTCGATCTCACTTCTTTGAGATGGCGTTTAAATTTCAGGAAATATAGTTATTAGATTTGGGATTAAAATACATAGAATAAGATCTATATTGTTCATTCATCTACTTTATTACATTTCAATCATTTATTTATTTTTTTCAATCTCAAACCCACTTCTCATATGCCAAAAGCCAAACAGCACGTGAGAAGATGCCCAAGTCGTGAGCCGTTGCATTCAGATGCAGACACTATGCAAGCAACAGAAAATGAAGAGTGTGATTGGGTTTAAGAAATAAACAAAAGGCTGAGATTTAATAAGAGATATGATTGAAAGGTACAGATCTTTTCTTCTTCTTCTATCCTAATTCCAATCCCATCCTCTTATCCTGATAACCAAACACAACTAAGGTTTTTTTTTTCGACTTCGTCAACCACTAAGTCGTGCAAACAAAATGCACCCGTTGCATCAACTTCAGATCTGATACACATACCGTTGATGCAAGGAGTAGCATAAAAGATGCGTAGGAGACGAGGAGCAAAAGACTTGGTTCCTCGCTTCGCGACGCCATGGAATCGGTGCCGTTGGGGACCAGGCTGATCTGTGAACTGCCAATGGCACATTGGCAGTGCAAAGGCGCTCATCATCGCAAGCTTATGGGTGTAAAATAGTGATTGTGAGGTTAGCCTCAAATTATATTTATATTAAGAAAATAGTGATCAAGCGCTCTTCATTACTAATTTGGGTGACTACTTTTTCTTACTCTGGTTGTTTCAAAATTCTTAACACTTTTAATTTTAGAAGTCATTTTTGAACATTCATCCTATTCATTTTTTTCAAATATAAAAACAATTAGTCATATTTAAAACATCTTTTACGATAAAACTAATCACAACAAAATAAATAAAATTTTTAAATAAGATGGAGAGCCAAACATAATATTTAGAAGTTAAAGTGTTAAAAATTTAGAATCGGAGGTAGTAATTAAATACTCCTTCAAATTACATAACTTTTTTTTCACTTTTTAGGAACCCTTCAAAATCATAGTTTGACAAATCGGAGTGTCACCAACCACTCTCTTTCTTGCGACGACATGGAAGGAGATATCTTCCTTCGCAGAATCGGAAAAAAGTAATAGCGGGAAGATATATGTAGCTAATTGAGCTAGCAGTTGCAATAGCTTCCTGGGAATCTCACAAATCCCACTACGCAACCAGGAAGAGAAGGCGCCTGGAATGTTTGTGATGGCTATTCATAGCCACCACCACCACCACGGCGTTTAACGTTTTTGCCAAAGTCATATGCACGATAGCGAGAAAAGCTACGCCGAACCGATCCCGCGCCCCTGCCGATCGAGAAGGGAGAGTGAATCGTATGGGGGCATGGGCGCACCGCAGCAACCTGGACGTCGAGGAAAGTGGGTGCGGCGGCGCGTTTACGCGCTGCGGCGAGCTGGTCTCCTCAGCTAGTTGCTTTGGTCGCGCTTAGCGGAACGAGCGACAAGATGGACCCTTGACAGTTGACACTACGTAAACTGAGGCTGATCGTGCTATTTTTGCTCTCCCAAAATCAACAGCATCATGTCGGGATTCACATATACAATCTGTTTCCTTTCATAGGAAGCAAGGATATAGCTGGCTTAGAAAATCACATCATCAAGGACAAGTTGACGGAACTGAAACTCCGGGCACCATGCTGAGAGCAGACCAAAATCAATGTTGTACTCAGCCATCAAAATAGAATGATCAAGTTTGAAATACAATACAGAAACGTCATGTGCACTGATAAAACTGTGATCAAGCTAGTCATGATCGACACTAGGATCCGGCAAAATTGTGTTATTACACCCGTAAAAAACGAGGATGGTCCCATCAGAAGAGCTTGCATTATTGGTCTCGGCCCTTTCAAGGAAGCAAGGACAATTGGCTTAGTTTAATCATAATCTTATTTCACAGGTCATGCCTCAAAGAAAAGAAAATCGCACAAGGAAATAACCAAACCGTCTATCTGTTCACAAAGCCGAGAAACAATTGCTGCACCAGTTGAGCTATGCAAGAGATGGGAGGATTGCTTGCTTTCAACAAACAAATGCCAAGCGTTATAATACCTAATTTACAAATGTTCTCCATGCATTAGAAATGAAAGACACAACAAAATAGAAATTAATGTAGAAGGCACTGCAGTTCAAGCCATGCATGGCACAATTTCATCGAGGATACCTTGCCGACAATAGCATTTCCTCTTCCATACTGTACTATCTGCTTGTTCCCATAGTAAGTCCATCAAATGGTATGTAGTGAGCTACAGTTTGATCCCAATCATATTTGCTCATTGTAGTGTTCCGATGATCTTGTCTCTTTGTAACTCTCAGGCTTTCGAGTTTCATGTCAATCTCCCTCATTGTTGACCGATCTTCTCCATTCAATTTTGTACATTTTATTGCTATTGTGGCGACTTCATCAATTTGTTTGCTATCGTCTTCCATTATCTGGGGGTCAATTATCTCATCCAATCTATCTTCATCGAGCAATGATGTGAAATGTGCAACAAGACCTTCACTATTTTCAGATCGGTATATGGATGGTTTCTTTCTAGTAATCAATTCTATAAGAACAACACCAAAACCGAGAACATCACTCTTGTCTGTTAGGCAACCTGTGTAATAATACATGGAGTCTAAGTAGCCAATGGTTCCTTGAATGGCTGTGGTCACTCCAATTTGATTGATTGGGATGTATTTTGATGCTCCAAAATCTGATACTTTTGCAGTTAAATTATCATCAAGGAGTATATTAGATGGTTTGATATCTCTGTGGAATATTGGTGTTGAAGTAGCTGAATGCAGATAAGCGAGAGCTTTTGATATTTCAAGAGCAATCCTCAAACGATCATCCCATAATAGTGATATTGGTCCATTGACGTGAAGATGATGAGCAAGAGTTCTGTTTGATATAAACTCATAAACCAGCAGGGGCACTTCCGTCTCGAGACAACATCCAAGAAGCTTTACAATATTCCTATTGTTGATTTGAGAAAGAATGGCAACCTCATTTATGAAGTCATCAATCTCTCTCTGTACTACAATCTTTGAGTTCTTGATGGCCACTACTTGTAGGTCCAAAAGTCCTTTATATACAACACCATGCCCCCCACCACCAATTTCATGGGACGGATCGAAATTGTTTGTAGCCTTCTCTAGCTCCTGCAAGGTAATGATCATCCTTCCACCAATATCTAAGTTTTGTGATACCAACTGCTGGAGTAACAGCCCATGGGTTTGCTTGAAAAATCTTTCTTTCCTCTTTTTAACCTTATGCAACTTTATTATGCGTGTTATGAAGGGGACACCAAGTGCAAAAAGCATAAAAACTATGCCGACGCCGACTCATATCCCAACCTTCAAGGCTGGAAGATTAAATTAAAATAGACCATGTTAAATTTTGGATTGAGGGCATATTCTTTGAGAAAAGGTTTGTTATGGAAGACTAATTTATTCAGTTCATAAAATGGTTAGACATAACAATAATATCTACATATGCAGGTTTCAAAAAAAAAATCTTTACATATATATGCATGATTATATAAGCACAGAATCAGATTAATGTCAGAGCACGGAACATGTTTACCTGAGAGGGAGGTACAACCCCCTTTCACGGAAGGAACTCATAAGTTCCATCTTTACATCGGCAATGAAAACTTCCCTGCACATTTATGCAGACGCCGTGGCATGGCTAGCGATCCGGATGTGCGCACTCGTCAATGTCTAGTAACGGTGCAACATATTATTGTGAGTGGAGGGGAACTTTTTTCCTCTAAAAAAGATAATGCTCAGCTTTATTCTCATATTGACAATGCACTGCATTACCTTTGCAACCGTTTGATACAGAAGCATTGCCCTCGTAGCCTTTTAGGCAATTGCACTGGTAGCTTCCTTCCGTGTTGCTGCACACACCATAACACGGGTACGTCGCTGGATCTTCGCATTCGTTGACATCTATACAAGCAGCGAGTTAGGAAAACTTGATTGATTTCTCAGTGTCAGTACAGCATTAATCCGTTACCTCTGCATCCGTTGCGAATGTAAGGGTTGCCTCGGTAGCCCGGGTCACAGTAAGCAGAGGTGCGTGACACGGCCATCAGTCTCGTTTCGGCAAGAACTGTGGCTACTGACGCACGCAGACGAAGACCCATTGCCGTGGCACGTCGTGCTGTAGATCCTCCAGTTGAGCACCGCAGGGAGTGGCACTGGTTTGTCTTTGTCGTCGAACGGGGGCGAAGATATAATGAACCGGCCCGAGCTCGACCCCGATTCCAGTATCCAGACCACGGCGGATGAGTTGGGGCCTCCCGCTCCGCTCTTTCTTAGAGCATTGAACCTGTAGGAGCTGCGGCCTAGCATGATCACCGCCTGACAGCAACTGGCGCCAGTGCAGTCGCCGACCCAGTAGGACCACGCATTTATGTCCGCGCTCCAGGTGCAAACAGCATAACAGCTGCCCAGAATTTGATCGGGATCTCCGGCGGCGACGCCGGCGAAGACTTCGACTTGGACGTTGCACCCGATCACAAGCAGCTTGTTGCGCTTCGTCGCCAGAGTGTATGGCCCGCCCTCCCTAAGCGCGCCCTCCCTAAGCTTCGGGAATCGATATGTTGAGCACTGACAGTGACACGGTGCCGTTGCCGAGGAACAGTCTGGGCGGCCGGTGGGAGTGGTCGCAGGTGAGGTTGAAGCCCGGCTCGATGTAGCACCCTGGCTCCAAGCCGAAAGGGTACGGGATGTTGATGTCGCCGCACCTCCTGGTGCATCTGTCCGGAGCTACCTCGGCGGCTGCCGCGGCGCCGAGCACCGGAACCGTCGGCTGCCACAGCGCTGCCGTAGACACAGCCGCCGCGAGTAGCATCGCTCTCCAACTTATCACCACACTCGTATCCATGCACGCCGTGCCACCACTGCGTTGCTGCCGCGAGCTCAATCTTAACAAGATATCCGGTTGCTAGCCTATGAAGCAAGAGTAAGCAATAGTACAGCATAAGTAGAAGTAGAAGGCTACCGAGTGAACGTTACTAAACAACGAAAAAATGTTAGGCAATAATATGAACACTTCTCTTTTGTAAAAGAACTGTGAACATTGGGCTTTGGTTCTCCCTTGAAAAGAACTGTGAACGCCTGCTTGATTAATTTGGAATCAACGAGAAAAATTTTGTTATGTGCGTTCATGCACGAGGGGTAAGAGCCTAAAATTTAGTAAGTGCTGTCACTTGTGTGCACCACGCGGAAAATAGAGTATGTACTGGTCCCTGCAGGATATATATTCCCTGTTTGGCTCCCTGTTTAAATAAATTGAGTTTAGCTTTCGGCAAAGAAGCAAAGCGCATAGTTTGTTTATGATCACACTTCATAAGCACCACCACCACCAACACCACCGCGTTCAACTTTTGGCAAAGTCACATGCATGAAATCGGGAAGCCACGCCGAACCGATCCGGTGGCGGCACGCGCGCTCGGCGTCTCAGCAAGAGAAGCGTGCGAACAGGGCGGAAGGCCGCACCAGCACCACGCTGGTGGCCGGGGCGACAGGGAGCGAACGCACTGTTTGTGGCCGAGAAGAAGGGCATGGACGCACCGCACCAACCCGGCCGTCGTCCGTCGAGGAGAGTGAACGCCATCGACCAGTCCACCTGCCCGCCGGAGCCTGTGGGTGGCGGCGCGTTTACTCGCTGTGGCGAGCTTTGTTGCATGTTTAGCGGAATGAGTTGCAACTAGAGGTGATTAAAATCCGTCTCTCAAAAAAAAACTTGAGGTGATTAAAAGGGCTCCGCCTGCTGGCCCTTTCAAAAACTCGGTCTGCTACCAGACCTAGCGACAACATGGTGGACATTTGACGCTACCTAAGATGAGGCAGATCGTACTACTATTTTACTCCCTAAAAAACAGTAGCATCGCTTCCTTTCAAAGGAAGCAACTTGCTTAATTAGTTTAGTCATCCTAGTTATATATCATAAGGAGCAGGCTCAAACATCAGAAAATCACATTATCAAGTAGAGGTACATTGCCAAACCAGCTATAACTGTTGATGGAACTGAAACTTCAGGCACCAAGCTGAGAGTAAATTGCCATACCGATTGTATTATGCAAGGGTGGGAGCAATCTACTCCGGGCAGCAACACACAAATCAAAAGTACGATTTTACATTGTGCGATTGGTCTGCTATGCATTCAAAATGATAGAAAATTTGCACAAAAAAAAAAGAGAAAGAAAACTAATGTAGAATGCATTGCAATTCAGGCCATAACAGGATCTCATCGAGGATACCTCGCTGACAACATCATTTCCTCTTCCATACTGTATTGTCTGCTTGTTTCCCCCCTAACATCATTCCCTTTGGAGTATATTATTTAATTGGGAAAGAAGCACTCTCGTTATCATTACTCCCTCTCCATCGTTCCAAAATATAAGTGGAGTATTTCTAAATTTAGTCAAAGTTAAACTTTTTAACTTTGACTACTAATAATTAATAATGAACTGTTGATGTTTTATCGTATATATATTATGTTATTAAATTCATCATGAAATAAATTTTCATAATATGTAACTCTTTATAATAGAAATTATTTATTATTATGTAAAATTAAAAAAAATTAATTTAGTTTAAACCAAAAAATACTTATATATTAGAATGAGAGAGTACATAGCAGCATACGTCAGAATGCATGCATGTTAGTCGAGTGAGAATATTTTCCACACGTGGTGATGAGACCTATGACTTGACATTAATTGGTTATGCTAAAGTATATGTTTGGTCTGCAACCGCACACACAAACTTTGGCCCCATTTGATATGGATTCTCTAGTGCTTCTGCTCCGAATTTTACAACTAGTCCACCAAATGGTTCTAGAAGAAATGCTTTTATATTCTCTCCTTAAGAAGCGCGACTCTAATTTGTATTAGGGGATAAAAGCATTAAACATATTATTTCTCATGATTCTTCACTCATTTATATATTGAGACCACAATGAAAGTTGTTTTGCTAAACAATTTGAAAAGTGCTTTTGTAAAGAATTTATTTTCTAGAGAAGCAGTTTTTTTATTTATATAAGCTATTTTTTAAGAATATATACCAAACAAAGTCTTCATTACACGGTTACTGCATGTCCACATCCTCTTACACAACACATAAAGTACTCCCTCCAGTACCAATATTCTTAAGCGTTCTAGTTGTTTCTCCCTTGACCGTTAATTCTTGACCTTTTACAATTTTGAGGTGTTTTGGGATGGAAATACCCTGTATTAACTAAATGTACTTCCTCTGTCCCTTAATATAAGGGATTGAGTATTTAAATTTTATCTCAAAATATAAGTGATTGAGGGAATAAGACAAAATTTCTGTAATAAATTTGGTAGGTGAAGAATAGATGGTTAGAGATAGAATAAAGGGTAGAAATGTCTTTTTCTTTTCTAATTATTTTGAAGTTGGAAGGTTAAGATTCCTTATATTTATGGACGGAGTGAGTATTACGCTAGCGAGGCACCGCAATGCAAAAAAGATTCATGCATGGGCGAGGTCGGGCATCGAACTTAAACTACCATATTTATTGAATAGGCTGATGGTAACCAATTAGGAAGAGAGAAATTACTAAATAAAAAAGACCATCGAGCCATTTATTATGAGTGGATATAAAACAAATACCCCCTAATTAACAACATTTTGGTATGTGAGATTGTGTCCAAAAGTCGAGAATTTTGAGATCAGAGGGAGTATTTTTTTTAACTACATATTTTTCTTTACATAAGTCTTTGATGCAATCCCAATATAAGTTAGTTAATTTTTATTCACTTATGAAATCCGTGATTAGGAGAAATAAATATTTTATTTATTAAAATATAATAATCAAAGCTGTTGATGGCAAGTATTCGCAACAATATATTCTCTCTGTTCTTAAATTGTTGTCGCCGTTAACTTCTAATATTAACTTTGACAATTCGTTTTATTCAAAAAATTAATTCAAATCTAAAAAATTATAAGTTGTAATTAAAATAACTTTAGTGATAAAGTAAATTATAGCAAACTATATGATATTCATCAAACTTTTTTGAATAAGATGATTAGTCAAAGTTAATGTTAGAAATTAACGGCGACGTCAATTTAGGAACGGAGGGAGTAAATGAAAGCGAAGTATAGGTGCAGATTCACATCCTATTACATAGCACCTGAGTTGCAAGGTTTTTCCTGTCCTAAAACATTTATTATTATTAGGGAAAATTGGTTTTTTGACATTGAATTAGATGTACCTTTTAGAAATTTACTATTAAAAGAACTCCGTTAAAATTTCTACCACTAAAAGATCAGATTGTTCAGAATTTTACCATTCCATCGATATCAGTTAGCCATTTGAATTATTTTTATATTTTTAACTCTAAATATAGAAAAAAAATGACCTTTATGCTCCTCCTTCCATCTCCCGATTGATCTGAGCCGCCTGGCCGGTAATCACCTCGCCATTGTCATTGCAGCCATCCCCAACGCACTGCTGCTCCACCTCAGGACGCTACTGCTGCTGGTCCGTGCTGTCCCCACGGCCTTGAGCTCCTGCTGCTCGCGCCTCGGGGCTCAGGCAGTTGCTGCTAGTCTGCTGGAGCTCCATAGCTAGTGAGATTCTTGAGGACTTGAAATCGCGGACAAGAATCAAGAATCTTGTTCAAACTCTTGATTTGGGCGGCGATAAAAGGAGCTGCGGAACCGCGGAGGCCCTGACTTGCAACTCATACAGGTGCACGGTGGTCTACTGCTCGTTGTACACCACCACCAAGGAGTACGTGCAAGGTATGGCAAGATCCAGAGGTGGGAGACGGGGGCAAAAAGGTCCACAAATTTAGAGATAATGCCCAAATTAACGGAATGGTAAAATTCTTGATATTTTGATTTTTCGGTGGTAGAAATATTGACGGAGTTCTTTTAGTGGTAAATTTTTAAAACGCACAGCTTTCAATGGCAAGAAACCAATTTTCTCATTAAAATGACATATAATCATATTTTACAATTGAGAGAGGGATAATTCACAAATTCTAGATAAAAAAAAGTGATTGTGGAAGGATGGTTCCAAGTAGTAAAGGACCCGCTTATAAGGTTGCGGTGTGGTGGGAGGATCGGAAATGAAATTATGTCAAGTATCTAGGTGCAAGACTTTAGTGTGGTGGGAGGATTGAAGAGAAATTATACTCTGTTTTTTGAAAGGGAGAAACTGAGAAATACTCTGTTTTTTGAAAGGGAGAAATTATAATTTGTGAAGTACCTAAAACGAATTTTGTATAAGAATGGTGGAAGGACCAGAACAAATTGTTTTTGTCGCTAAGGGCCTAGATGTAAGACATGCCAGTGCATAGCCGACGTTCTCCGTGGAGGGACATGACGACTGATTGGTGTCGGTGATGTGGCATGGTTATTTGACACGGAAATGCTCGTGTTTTAGAGATAAAGAGATTGGTTTACTTGATGCCCAAGGTCTAATAATGTCCATATAGCATACTAGCACATCAGTCGTCATATGTTCCGCCAGTCTTGCACACCGTATATATTATGTTTAGTATACTCCACTCAACTAAGGTTTACAACGAACTGAACACACAAATTAAAAACATTTGGCACACAGTTGATGAATTCGAATAAGAATTCAAATAACTCATGCCATTATAGTGTTAAGAAGAAAGTAACAATACAAATTTAACAATCCACAACAGATACATTTGATGAAACATTTACATGACACAATTACTTGAAAATACGAAGGACATCCCCTGTCGTTCATGGCTGCACATGTTTATCGGGGATAGCTTCCTGACAATAGTATTTCCTCCTCCATAGTGTACTGCCTGCTTACTTCATTCGTAGTAACACGTTCGACTGACACGAAGTCAACGGAAGTTGTTTCATCCTTCTCGTACCTGTTCGGTATTATGATACATGTATCTTGTTTCATCCTAATTAGTATGTTTTCTAATGTCATCTCCACTTCCCTCATTGTAGGACGGTCTTCTCCTCTCAATTTAGTACACAATACAGCTAGTGTTGCCACTGCTTGGACTTGTCCACACCCCTCATCCATGACTTGATGATCTATTATTCTATCCAGTTTGTTTGTTGCAAGCAGTTTTATGAAATGTGAAACAAGATTCTCACCGTGTTCGGACCGATAGACGAATGGTTGCTTTCTAGTTAACAATTCTACAAGAAGAACACCAAAACTGAAGACATCACTTTTGTCTGTTAGCCGACCTGTATAATAGTACATGGGATCTAGGTAACCCCTTGTTCCTTGAACCTCCGTAGTTACTCCTTCAGTTTGATCAATTGGGATGTATCTTGAAGCTCCAAAGTCAGATACTTTTGCCGTTAAATTATCATCCAGAAGTATGTTCGTTGACTTAATATCCCTATGAAATATTGGCATCGATGTGGATGAATGTAGATAGGAGAGGGCTCTAACAACTTCAAGTGCAATCCTTATTCGGTCCACCCATAACAAAGATATCGATCCTTCACAATGAAGATGGTGATAAAGGGTCCCATTTGAAATAAACTCATAAACTAGCAATGGAACTTCCGTCTCAAGACAACATCCTACTAGCTTCACCACATTTCTATGGTTAACTTGAGACAGAATTGCTACTTCATTTATAAATTCGCCAATTTCTCGTTGCACTATGATCCTTGATTTCTTGACTGCCACAACTTGCAGGTCGATAATTCCTTTGAACACGACGCCATGACCTCCTCCCCCAATTACGCGCGATCTATCAAAATTGTTAGTGGCCTTCTCTAGCTCTCTTAAGCTAATGATCATCCTTCTTCCAATATCTGCATTTTGCGATATGAACTGCTGCAGCAGTAACCCATGATTTTGATTAAAAAATTTCTCTCTCATCTTTTTTGCCTTCTGTTGCCTGATTATGCGGAAAATGAAGGGAGCGCCAAGTGCCACAAACAAAAGAATTGTTCCGCCGCCAACTCCTAGACCAATGCTTAAACCTACAAAAGTACAATTATGCTAAGAGGTGACTTTTATTTTCTAGATAGAAGAGGATGAAATTTTTATGGTACTTTCAACGATTATGTTCATTTTGGAAACTAATTAAACCAATTTGTTGCCATAATCACTTAATGAGTAACATAAATTATTTATGTAGAAGTGCATAGTATATTAAGTTCAAATATAATAATCAAACAAATCAAAGGCTCAAGTACATCTTTACAAATTGCAAGTTTTCGAAATTGTTGCAGTTTTCAGAAAATATTGTGACTTCCTGAGGAAGTGAACATTCACTCAGCAATACAGCATACGAAATAATAGGTAGTAAAATTCATGAGCTCAAACACAAGATGACAAATTTAAACAATAGATTTTTTTTTGAAAGAAAAAAAATTAAAAAATAAGTTTAGTTTATAAAATTGCAAGGCGAACCACAGATAATTAAAGATGTGATGATATAGAAACATTCTTCAAACAATAGTGAAAGCTTTGTCACCTGTGGAGGAGTTCTTGACTAGGAGCGTAATGCATCCCCCTTCTTTTGTAGGATCTCCGTAGGTTCTGTTAGGGCACTGGCAGTGAAAGGTTCCCGGGAAGTTGAGGCAAGTTCCATAGCAATGGTGCGCTTGCGGGTCCTTACACTCATCAATGTCTAGAAATAATAAGAGTACAGACCAGATCAAAATTACGAATGTACGTACTACTATATATTTTGTTGGTGAGGGAATTTGTAAGGTTCAATGAAGCTTAAATGTTTATTGATGAAGGGGAAAAACTGGTTAACGAAACAATGCCATTAAGAAAGCAAAAGCCAAATCCGTAGTGCCAGGTTTAAAAGTATTTGCACTGCTATAGCCGTGTCCTTCTATAATTTGCATGCTTGTGTGTGGACGATTTTGCGGGCATGCGTTATGCTCCCTGTATGTGCTTGTTCATTCAAATTCATGCGTGATGTCCTATATGATTCTTCAGCTATGGACAGTAGTGGTGAAGCTAGCGATTTAGGGACCCGAGTGCCACATAACTGTTAGGTAAGAAAAATAGTTCACATACTTGATTTTAATTAGGTAGTGCACATACAGTAGAAATTTGATATAAATCACTGAAATTCACTTTGGACCCTAGTGCCATGGCACTCAGGTGTGCCCATGTAGCTTTGCCCATGACTATGGATATGGAAATACCACATAACTTTGAGAGAACAGTATAGCTCTACATTTCAGATTAAAAGACAGACTATATAGTGTTTTATTGCAAATAATGCAGCAACGAATAGACAGTTAACCCTGCTATATGTGCACTTAGAACTTTTCTAGTTAAACTACAGCTATATACTGTACACTATTTCAGAACATTTTATAACAGAAAGATGACCCATATATGTTCCCTTGACATAGATACGTTTATGGATAATCCGTACTTGTCAATTACTGACAGTATGTTCTTCGTAAAAGAAAAAGAAATACTGGTAATATGTCACGACCACAATTAATCAACCAGAAGTGAATCGTGGTACCTTGGCATCCATTGGCCACAGAAGCATTTCCGTTGTAGCCATTTGGGCACCGGCAAGTATAGCTTCCATTTTTGTTCTCGCAGACACCATAGCATAAGTACGTTTGTGGAAATTCGCACTCGTTTATATCTAATAATGTAGCACAAAAACATTAATATGGATTAGAACCAGAAACACTGATATGAATGTACTTTGTATGATCCCTAACATATATAAGATCCAGTAAGATCAGAGCAAGACTCATTTACCTTTGCATCCATCGCGGATGTAAGGATTGCCTTGATAACCAGCATCGCAGACGCAATGGTACCCACGGGTACCCAAGAAACTGTCAGAGCAAGAGCTTTTGGTACTGAGACATTCACGGGCGGACGAATTTGTAGGACATGTCGAATTACTAGCTATTGTCCAGCCTAGTGTGGTTGGTACCGCTTCAGGTTGAGGATGCGCCTCAAAGGAGTCTCTCTCGGTGTAGCTAAAATCCCGATCAACTATATAAACCGAATCTGTCTCTTCAAGGACATGCTTGTTTGATGAGGAAAGGTTGTTGATCTGGATGTTGTAGAACGAGTAGCCTATATCTATGTTTGCCTGGCAGCATCTAATGCCAGCACAACTACCGTCCCCCACGAGATACTCTGGTTCATCCTGGGAGCCGATCGATGGACAGATAGCGGAGCAAGAAGCGATCAAATGATTACCGCCTCCCCCACGGACGTCGACCTCGACGTCGCAGCCTGTTGCCCGTAGCATGCTGTACCGCCCCGACAGGAAGTACGTCCCGTCCTGTGGGATGCCAGCCCCCCATGTTCCATTCACGGGGAGGCCATTTTCTGTGAATTCCACGGCGCTGCTTTTGATACGTACCGTGGCGTTGGGAATGGAGATCTCGAGCACTTGCACGGTGCCGTCGCCGAGGAACAGCTTGGGCAGCTGGCGGGAACGGTCGCAGGTGAGGTTGAAGCCGGGGGCGTGGTAGCATCCAGGCTCGACGCCGAACGGGTACGGGATTTCGACCTCGCCGCACCTCGTGGTACAGTTGATATTGCTCCCCGCCGGCCAGGTGGCTGCCGCAGAACCGAACGGCAGCAACGCGGCAACTACAGTGGCGACGAACGCTATGGCTCCCATTCTAGCTATGCTTTTCTTCTTTTCTTCTTCTTGCAGACCATATATATATAGATATTATATGTACACAGTGTACGCAAACGTTTACAGTTGGCCTCGAAGACTATACGTTGACATAGTGTACGTATACGCTTCAGTCACCGTCACTGGTCAATAATCCACTACGATGGCTTGGCTTACATGTGAACTTCCTTTCGTGTTGCAACCCCTCATACACGCTCTGACTTGACCAGTAAAGGTACTTCGATAATTGTGTGGCGCGTGGATGACCAGTATATTTCAGCTTGTTCAATTCTTCTCGTAGAAGCTACTCCATACGTTTCAAAATAAATATCTTTTTTTTACTTTTAAAAATCACATTCAACCATTCATCTCATTCAATAAATTTATAAAGATACTATTTATTTTATTGTAAATTGTTTTATCATTAAAATACTTTAGACATAACTTGTTTGTTTTTATATTTATAAAAAAAATAAAACAAGTTTAAATATAATATTAAAAGCAAAAAAATAATATTTATTTTAGGACGAATTGAGTACATTCCCATCTCTAAGAAAGCGCGTGTGCTGCTGCTGCTGCCACTATCAGTTTAGAACGTGGCGTAGGACCTCGCCCCGCTCTCGCTCAGTCGCTAGACTCGCTGCCATCTATTAATGCCCGGCAATTGCGCCCGGTTTGGAAAAAATCAGCTCCTTCGACCGACTCCGATCTAGTGTCCAAACAATTTGGGCCCCTTGGACTTGGGGTCGTCGTGAATCACGTCGTAGCCGTGTCGGCTCTGGCAAATCGACTGCTGGATCATGACCAATGCGGTCATCAGAAGTCGAGTCTTCGCTGACGTCATCTGCGGCTGCCAATCGTCACGGTGGCACCATGATTTGAGCTAGGATTCGTAGGGGGTGTTGGACTGGATTCCGGTTCGAGATGGCGCGTTAATTGCGCCTTTCCTCCGTCGGGACTCGGGAGTCCCATGTCCGTCGTTTGCGCGCATATGCTCCCCCGCGCGAGACCGATTATGCCGAGTCGACGACGAGCCCGCCTCGTGCATGGGGCGTGACCGCGGAGGCCGGGGAAGGGTTGCGGCGGGGCGGATGGCACCGAGAGTCCTGTGCCTTCCCCGGTTTCAAGCACGGTGGATACGAGATGGGAGTATTTGGCAGCGGCGAGCCGGCGGCACGTCCGGTCCGCGCCCGCGTGCATGTTAGAGCCATCACAGGGGCACGGGCTCGCGGCTGCCGGTTTACGGCGAAAATGTTGCGCGGTTCGGGCCATCACATCGGCTGTGAAGGCAGCCGCACGAGTGTTCACAGGCCCATTATGTTTCACGGCCCAGTTTCTATAACATGGGACGAAGTTGCCTAGCGGGCTGGGCCGGTGAAGGCAGCGCAGCGCCAAAACATATTTTCAGCCCAGTATCAACTCCTATCGGGGGGAAAAATCCCTAATAGACGAAAGTTGCCCCAGATCCTCAGCCCACCATGGGGCCAATTCGTCCAGTTGATTTCGCGCCACGTCGTCCTGTTAATTCAACCGTCGGATTCGATCGAAATCAGATCTCCACCGTCCCTCGCGACGGGCAGCATTCCCCACCCAGCGCCTGCCAGCGACGCCCTCGCATCCTGACCCCGCCGCCGCCCACCCCGCGCGCCCCGCCCCTGCCCCCGTTGTCCCACCCCCAGCGTCG
>BCLF01000015.1:2916082-2932945 GCA_001602275.1 Zoysia japonica
ACCGCCGGCGCCGTCACGCTGCTGATGCGACCGCCACCAGCTGCCTTCTCCACGGTGCCACTTGTTGAGGCCGGAATCTCATGTGGATCAGCACTGTCCACATCCGTAGCCCTAGAGAAAGTCAGTTCGAGAAATTTATTCTCTTCTATCGATTTCTCATGAAGCAATACTGCCCCCCCCCCTCTCAGGTCTGTTTGGAACGCAGTAATTTCACAGAAAATCAGTCTAATTTTATTAAAAAAAATAGAGAAATTAAAAAAATTCTTCTGTTTCAAACGGAGCCTGCGTTCATGAAATGGTCCGTAGTTTCCCTTTATAAGATTTGATTCGATGGCGAGTAAAGGTTGGCGGCCTCACCATGCCAGGCACGTTGTCATCTACTACAACATACATACGGAGTGACGTTTTGAAATTACTTGCATAGCAGTGGATCCACGGAGCAGCTGTGACATACCATTTTTGGGGAATAAACATTGACCCAGGTGAGTACATCTCTCAGTCCCTTACATGTCTAGAGGGAATGCAATCTGTTCGATTTCCCAATAGAATGTGTTCTTAAATTGATTAGTCCCGCCTGATAGCTCATTTACTTCTGCAATAATTCAATGATTTGATTATCTGATGAGATTGCAATAATTTACATTTACATAACTTTTTATTTCTTAGCAAGAGTTGTTAATTGACCAATCCAGTTGTTTATATGCTTTGTGTTCTACCACGTTTTGGCTGGGATGAGGCTTGTGGTGAACCTGGATCAAAGGGTTGGGCAGGATTATCGATTATCATTCTTCGTGGCCATGTTGTATTCAGGAAAATATCCTCTTTTTTATTGAGAGATAGATGTATGCAGTTATGTTACTTTGTTGTTTAAGAAATTCACTTAACATTAACAAGATACTACTGGATTCTGTGGGAGTTTTCATTAAATTATTTGATCTTAGAGCAGAGCTCCACCTTCTGCTACTTTATAGCTCTGAAGCAAGAAGTCTTTCCCTTCAATAACGCCTCTCAGTTCACCGACCTCTCTCTTTAGTATTTTCAGCCTCTGCCTCCTTTTCTCTTTTCTGTACCATCGCAAGGTAACTCAAAGTCATCAACACCGCTATCAGAATAGCCATTAACATGCTCATTGATGCCATTTAATTGGCACTGTCCAGCTTGAAAAGGCTTATTATGTGGGAGAGCTTCCGCAACACAATGATCTGCAATAATCTTCCTCAGATTGTGAACCTCTCTCAGATTCAAACAGATATCTGTTCGTGGCTGCCAGTTGAGACTACAGATTGGTATCTGTGTAATCTGGTTGAAAATTTTTCAAAGTGCAGTTTCAGAGCAAGGTTGCATTCTACTTTGAAGAGTTTTCTTCCTACTTATATTGGCACAATGTTAGGCCCTACATGTATTTTTCTTAATTGATTTTTTTTAAAATTGAGTTTTATTCCTACACTACAAGCCTTTAGACTTACTTTGCATATGATAAATTCAAGTTAGTTGAAAAGTCTATGAGTCCTAAAATATGGGAGCTGGTTTTTTTTTTCAGAAATGGTTCGTCGAACTCCTGCTCAAATCCACACCCGAGGTTACCTCACTTCGCTTCATCTGAAGTGCAGCGTGAGTATTTAACTTTGATTCACTTCATCTAGCAAAAATGATTATACAATTTGATTCAGTTTGCTTACATCAAGTCCTCTGAACTTTTTCAGGTAATTGGAGCAAGCTATCATCTCTCTTGGCACTTCGCTTATCAGAAATCAACTCATGTGAGAAGATTTTTCCCCTGAAAAATCACACGATGACAATTTTTGTGTTGTTTCTCATTGCAGCATATATACCGCACGTCAGTCTCTTGGAGACCTGAGGAGGAGGAGGCAGCAAGAAAAAAAGGTAGATGAGCTGGGCATCTGTGGGCTGCAGTTTTGAGACAAAATTTCAGGATCATGGGAATATGGTTACGAATAATGTAAAAGCGTTAATGTATTTGGTATTCCTCCAAAAATACTTTATCTGAATTATATATCAAATGTAGTATCGAACATATTTTTTTTATTGATTAGGCTCTAAACTCTCCAGGTCTCTTTCAGGTGAGTTTCCCTCTGTTTCTCTTTCATACAAATATATTGAATTTACACTGATTATTATGTCAACTTCAGCAAAGTCTAAAACTAAATCATCTATAATCCACACTTCAATAAACTGAATGCATATAACACCTAAAAAAAGTAAACTACACGCGGCAACGCCGCGTGGGTTTTTCTAGTCAAACCCCTCCAGACCAGGCCCCCGAGACGCAAAAAGGAGGACAGTTACCCTCCCTTCAATCCATGGCACGCGTAGAGGACCGTGATACGCACCGGTGCGCGCTCGTTGGTCCGCTGCGCTGCGCTCGAGTGCAGACAACGCGCAGCCGTCTCCGTCTGAGGATTGGCCGCGCCCTCTTGTCAAGGGAATATCTCCTTTCTCGTGTCCCATCAGTCCATCACGACATGCTCGCCCTCGCACTCAGCGAAGCGAACGGGGACGCGGCGTTGGGGAATCTCTTGTCCAATCGACGAGACCCCGCGCGCGCTTCGCCCTGCCTTTCCACGCCATGCTTGATATGAACCGCGCGAGTCGAGTGTTCGGTGGAACACCACCACCACCACGGACGCCGGCGATCAGTGTGGCTCACGCGCTCAAGCGCATCACGCGGCCGGACCGGACTGCTCGGTAGCTAGACACGCTCGTTAGCTCATCGTTTCAGCGCTAGCACGCTGGCGTCGTTCATGGTGGTAGTAATAGTAATAACGGTGTTCTGCAAAGTTTTTTTGTTGTCATGTTAACTAAATAAACGAGCACTACAGCAACTATGGTAACAGTGATGTTTAATCCTGCCTGCCTCTTATTTCCCCTTCCTTTCCAAAGACGAAGTTTTGCTGTACATGTAGACGGCTTCTTGGTTCTTATCCACTGCACTGTCGGCTGCCTAACTCGGCAATCATTTTCCAGTCAAGTAACTGTTACTCCTATATATATATATATATATATAGCTTTGTCTGCATGGCATGTAAAGGAGCTTTTTTCGGCGCCTGCGGCCTTCAAGGCTTTTAAAAATAGAGATTGCAGAAAGTGAGATCAGTTATCATGGTGTTGAGTGAGTGAGGCGACACAGACGAAAGAACCAAGAACTCCTTTGCGCAGTATGCCGCGAGAGGGAAATTGAGCCGCTCTGAAATGCTGGTGAAACACGACGGATTCAACAAGAGAATCCAATCCACCCCAAAACTATGGTAAACGCCGGAACACGTTATTAGGTCTCGACAGCCTGAGAAGTCTGAACCCCCAAAGACGATGCCAATATTTCTTACACGGCTCTGTCAGCAGCGTCCGATCCGAAAGTCAAAACCGGCAGCTGATCAAGGACACAGGTTGTCTTGTCCTTGGTCGATCAATTAAACAAAGGTGATCAGGGTAGCGACGCCATCGTTGCGCCTTAATTAGTACTTAATGGCGATCCACGTTTCATGCTGCATATGCTACGGGGCCTTGCGCTTTCTATACTGTTTCTCGCCTTAAACTTGGTCAGTCCGCTAATCCCGAGGTTGACAAAGCTATAATACCGAGTAGTACGATGCTATTTTTGTTGCATAGTCTTCGAGAGGGTTTGACCTTTTTCCATATTTTTGGGGCTCGATCGAACTTCGACCTGAGCTGCAAATTTTCTGTACTTATGATGTTGTTGCATTTTTTGAAAAACTGCAACAAGCTCACGCATACTTTACAGGGAAAAATGGAGGCCTAGCTAGAAGCTTACTATTTTGCGCAAGACAAGCTACGAAAGAGGCTTCTTAAAAAAAGAGAGATTTCTCGCTCCTCCCCAAATGTTGAGTGCACCAAGATGAACCAGTTATAAATTGCAATTCAGGTAAGACGGGTGACTTGACCCGTCAAAAAGAGCTTACAGAGTGTAACAGCAAAAGGGAAGGTTTGAACAGTTGTAATGTCAACTTGTTATTGACAGGGATGTGATAGAACATGAGGAGAAAGAAATATTTAGCATATCTGCATATGTACTAAGTATTTGCGATTGGCAGTGGTTGTTAAGGCAGACACAAAATCTAGGCGTATAATGAATTATAAAGTTAGCTGTACTACACATCAACACATACTCAAAAAAAAAAAGAAGACCTCATTTATAGACTTCACGAATAATTCAGAAAATTAGGTCACCAATCAGTACTACTCAATCATGGAAACTGCTCTATCACCCAACAGAAAACAAAGTGCAGGCCGCTGGTCCATTGACAAGACTTCAGAGTCTGAAGACTGCACGCTAAAGGCACCTAAAAGACAAAAAGTAGTACATGCATAATGTTTGCTCAATGATTCCTGAAAGAACAAGACATCTCTAACTCGCAGTGCAGATATCTGTTTAGGACTGTTCTATAGATCTCGTTCTGCAGAAACGATATGCTTAGTGCTACTACTCAGGTGAACCTACTGAAAAAGTGAAGGGAATGCGCTATGCATAAGAAGGGATTATTTGCACGGATGATGACGCAAACAGTAAACATTACAATACGAATCCGAACAAGATAGAGCAGAGAAGAAAAGAGACGTGGTTTTCAGAGTTTCAAAAGGTAATAATAGCTCAAGAAGATTGTATCTGAAGAAAAAATCCGTATGCAGAGATTAGACTTGTACGCTGTAACATTGCAATTGATTAAGCTTCATGATACAGAATGACTTTATACATAAATATAATAACTCCACAGGACCATTTCGATCTCCAGTCATCGATACTTAATTGAGCTACAACAGTTCGAGGAAAGAAGCTAAGCAACACCAAAACCAACAACAAATAACCGAGGAGAGGAAAGCGAAAACAGGTCTGAATTGAGAAAAATGCCTGGCTTTCCCGCATGCCAAAATCTGCGCCACGAAACGGCTTCTTCGCCAGAACTCTCCTCAATCCGTTGAGCCGCTGGTATGCACGATGAGCTCCATGGCTTTGCTCCGACGAAGAGCTGCGACGGCGACGAAGAGGTCACCGGACTGGGCTCGCCGGGACGGGGAGCACGGAACGGCGCTGATGAGGAGACGGCAGGCTGCAGGGGATGTCTGCATTGGCATCCTCCTCATCCTTCGTCATGCCCGAGTGAGCTGCTAACTCGGAAAGCGGCAACAAAGCGTGTTTGTTTTGGAGGGGTAGAAAGGGGGAGGAAGGTTTCTTTGCACTAGGTGCAAGTGCCGTTGATTACAATACTAGAGGTTTCTAAACGCACACAACCAGCAAGGCTCACCATAAGGATCTCTTGTAATTGCATACATGTGGCCCACCAGCGACCTACATAATTTGGGTCTTTTTCATTTTCGCGGCCTACATGTCCTCTTTTTTTTTAGTTTTTCACAAGTTTCCTTTTCGTTGGGTTAACTAACGTACTATGATGAGAATAAAAAAAAACGAAAATTTTATCTGTGGAACAGTGTGGATTGGTTGCTTTATCTTGGTCACCCCGCATGTTTTGATTTTGTCCGGAAAACACCGTAAAATTATGTTTTTTTATCAATATCATATTATGTTAATTATTTAAATATTTTTAGTTGCTAAGATGAGAGAGAAAGAGGAAGAAAAGTTGTGAGTGCCCTTTTAACTTGATACAGGCATCGTCCGGTGTGATCACTCTAATTCTCATCATCTGACGCCTGTTCTATCTCGTTATATGCACATGGTTGGTTGGCTGTAGGAAGGTCCAAGATGAAGATTTGGATTAGTACAAACAAAGCAGAGAATTAGAAGAAAGAAGAAGTGTTCAGGTTCAAGAGCACTCACGTATTTTCTTTTTATATCTCTCATTATAGCTGCTAAAATGTTTACGTAACCAACGTAATGTGCTACAGACAAAAATAAAACCGTTTCAATGTTCTCTGTACGAAATCAAGACGTGCCGTATGACCAAATTAAACTACCAATTTACGGTGTCTCACAGATAAATCTCCCTAAAAAAATGAGATCCTGATTTAAGTTCCTCGCACTCGATTCATTGGACTATTTTAAATCAAGTTTGGACGATTAATTTCAAAATTCTCAATCAAGACACAATCATGATTCGAGGAGGATAATGCTTTAGAGTTCATAATTTGATGCTCAATTCTGAACTTTACCTCGATCCTAATGAGACACAAATTTTGCATGAAGCTCAAACATTTCATATGTAAATGCTTGTTTCACCGGTCCTTTTTCGAGGAACCAATTTTATATTTGAAAATATTAGCAAATATTGTTTCAGTTTCGAAACTAATAAGTGATGTTTACAATGGCAGCGGCATAAACACAAAATCGATGTTGCTTAAAATCCCAACTCCAAAAACCTTGCACCTGTAGTTTGAACTAGCTCATTTGTTTTCTTTGAGACATATTTGAGATGTCCAGTGTTAGACAGTACGCTATGCAGAAGATCAACGAGTTCCACCAAGGGGGTTAAGGAAGAAGGTAGAACCAGAACCAACGGAGAAACGAGCTTACTGGCTCTTTGATTCTCTGATCATCAAAGATGGTAGAGGGGTCGGTCCAAAAATGAAAACAGCACCGTTTTCCCAGGCTCACATGGGCCACTCCATCTTTTCCACAGTGAAGGAAGGTACACGGTTTTCTCTTTTACCGTTGGGTTTGTTAATTAGCCACGGTGACTTTTGTGTTGGTCTTCAAATCTGTCTGAGTGTCGACTAAGAAACCTAAAAGCATGAAACAGTAGCCATGTGTGCTGTTGACCAGTGAATCCACCTTGCATGTGCCATCACCCGTTGGCGAAACCTCCTTTCAATCAGAAATGCGAAAGGGGTGAATTCGAAGTTGGGTACTCGGTACTCCGGCAAAGCCCGGAGGAGGTGTAGGAGGCTCTGGTCCACCGTGCACCGCACCGCGCGCTGTACACTTTGACGTCCATAGCTGGGCCTGGGGCCACACCACGCTTGCGCCGCGTCACGAACTCACGTGCCGTCCGGCCCCCGCGACGGCCACCAGGCCCACCACCGCTCCAGGGCGTTCGCACGTGCGGGTCTCCAGAGGGTTTAAAAAAGAGTCAAAATCCATCGATTTTTACGGTTTTCGATGAAATCAGTTCGATTCGATTTTACAGGACGACAGGTTTTTAGTTTACATATTTTTAAAAATTTGAAAATTAAGAAAAAATTAAAATTTCAAAAATTATTAAAACCGATCGATAAACCGATAAAACCAATGTGTTTTAAATTTAAAATCTAAAAACCGATAAAACCGAAGAAATCGACCAACAAACCAAAAAAAACAGCCGATAAATCGAAAACCCCGATCAATTTACTTAAGCATTTCCTTTAAATTTTAATTTTTCGATTTTAACGATTCCCACTGCCGGAGTCGATAAACCGATTCAAACCATTTCCTCAACCCTGACTCGCCACTGCCGGAGTCGGGTGTTCGCGGGACCGAGCTCCGCGATATCGGCGAGATTGGCGATCACCCACCGAAGCAAAGCCCGTCCGCCGTCTGTCCACGGGCGCTTCGCTTCCGCTTAGCTATTCCCACGCGCGCGTCCATCCCGACGGTGGCGTGCTCCAGCGCACACTTGTCGTCGTTCCCACGGAGCTTCTCGCGGGCTGCGCCGATGGAACGATGGTCAGTGCGCGCTCCGTGCTTGTACATTGCCAACGGCCCAAGCCTAAAATAGTTTTTTCGGTCCGCTCCACGAGAAACCGGCCCACCCACCCATTGCAAACGACCCGTTCATAACCTCGCCTGCCGGCATCGTCGTGTTCCTCGGCAACGACTCCGCCCGTGCGCCCGCTTCCGAGCGGACGGGATCAGGCCACCGAAATTGCAACCCAAGCGCATAGGTTAGCACACTCCACCTCGCCGAATCAGTGACACTTCCCCTTCGCTCCGCCATCCCGTCCCCAGTCTCCAACCCCGGATCGCTCGATCAATGTCCCTCTCCCTTCGAGCGATCCCCACTCAAGGCTTTTCCGCAGGCAAGCATTTGCATTTCCCCTTTACGTCTCGTTCGGTTTAAAAGGGAAGAGAAAGAGATTGGAGTCGAATGAAGTGGATTAAATCCACACCTAGAGAGTAGTGGATTCATTCTCACCTATTGCCCCTCCCATTCCTCTGTAACCGAACAAGCTCTTAGGCAACTACAGGCGTTCAGGGAGGAGACGAAGTGTCACTGCAGACTACTACAAGAAGACCAGAAACGAGAGGACTTTCCATGGCAGATTGGCAGCAAAGGTGTTGCTTGGATCACGCCTGCTGCGACAGGAACTGATTGAAGGAGGCTAGGGACAAACATGTGCTGAAAAGCTTAGATCGAGGAAGACGCAGAGTCATATCATAAACTAATATTTGAGGTATGAAATATTTCACGTCTACAAACACATTACTGCAGATGATAAAACAGAGTTTTGGCATGGAGAATACTGTCGTCACTGTGTTCCTAGGCGTTTTCTGAAGACTAAATAACAGCAGATGTCATCCTGCTGTTCAATTCACTCTTGGAGATCCCAGGAGCTCTCCTCGCTGAAACACACACACAAACTCAAGGTAGACGAAGAACAGTGAACACGCACTACGAACGCCGCGGCGACAACTTCGCCGGTATCTTGGCACTTCTATTCACTGAACTCAACTTCCAACGGAGCAATACATGGGGTATTTATCAGCCAGTGACGTCGTGGAGCAACTGCCTCCACTGTCCGGCTTTCTCTCGCACGACGCCACGCCCGAACTCCTCGCTCGTGCGCACGACGAGTTCAGCCAACGCGCGGCTCATGCAACCGTGACCCCAACTAACTCCGACTACCTCGCGCAGCACCCTCTGCAACGAGCCGACGCCCCTCCGCAGCACACCTGCATGCCTAGGCTCGACCTGGACTCACGATGACGCGACCAGAACGCGTCCGCGGACAGACTTCGCGCTGCAGCTATTCTGCGTGCGCACACACTCGGCTCGACATGCCGACGACGAGCTCGACTAAACGCACACGAACCACACTGAACCATGTCAAGGTTATTGCTAACATTCACCAATGAAGTGGAAAACAGCTACTTCTCCATGCTGTCAGGCAAGCCCCTTTGGACAGGGACATGTGGTAACTGGTAAGCACTAAGAATTGTACTCTGATTACAAACTACTATATGCATGTTAGTCAGTTTTTGGGCTTAGTGGCACGCTGTTAAACAGTTCGATGTTTCAAATCATTTTCCTGTCTTCAAGAATCATGTGCAGCAAATATGACAGACACCATTGATTACATACATATTGGAACTACCACTAATAAGTAGGAGTACATACATACAGGCATCAAATTGAGTATCAACAGCGAGGTGACCATAGAGGCATATGGTGCACATGCTCAACAGCACGTTCCGAACACAATGCCTAGTATATGTCCAAAGAACGAATCCAGAAGCAACCGAATTAAATTAAGCACGGGAAACCTGAACCCTGTGCTTAAATATGTCAGAACGTCTCACCACAAGATCATCATCAAGCCACTTGAGACAGAAATAAGTAGTTGACAGTACCTGAACCAATTTGGTACGATGAGTTATTCTCCTCGCCTTTTGCCTTTACGGTTGCTGATTTCACTGACCTTGCGCTGGGAGCAATGTCAGATGCCGTGGCATCTGGAGCAGGGGCTGGTGTGAGCACGGGTTTGCTCTTTTAAGATATGCATTGGCAGGAGAACCTTGCCAACCCCATACACTGCAACCGGGTACGTCGACAACACACTGCTGCGGATCTTTGGGTTAGACCACATCGACTTCACATAGATGAGGCCCGTATCGACGCTGAAGTTGAGTGTGTACTGGGAGCCAGCGAATGTGGGCACAGGGTTTTGGCTGCTCAGCTTGTTGAACTCAGACAGGGAGTAGAACTTGGGTAACGCATGATACAACATCAGGGACTTGGTTTGGTCCTTGGTGAGATTGGCAAGTGTCGTCTCCTTGAGCGCAGCAAATGCTGAGTCCCTGGGAACAAAAATGGTGATGCCCTCTTTGGTGTTGTTGGCCTGGTTCTGGAAGGTTCCAAGGACATCTGTCTTCTGCAGGTACTCCAGGAAGGTTTGGAATGGGCCAGCAACATTGAGGAGATCAGCGAGGTCCACATGGTACGGCCCAGGTTCTGGTTCTGGGGACGGTGGAAGGATTGGGGCAGCTGGAGCAGGAGGATTCTTGTGCTTTTGAGCAAATGCTGGTGAGGAGAGCACAATGGCCACCAATGCCACCGTAAAAATGCCTGCTCTGAGCTCCATCTTAGGCTATCCAATTGCCTTCCCTGGTCCAATATCCTGTGGTCAGGAAAGAACATTGAAGCATCAAACACTGAATGTCATGACACTCCTTGTTTCTATAAACATAAGCAAAAATTGTGGGGCTTGGTGTACAATGACAGTTTCTGCTAAACTACAAAAGTTTTACAAACACCTATAGTGGTTCATGGTCTGAAAAATTGAAACGACAGCGTAGAATTTCATGATTTTCTAATCACTACAATTGTTCATTTGTTTGAGTTTAGATTTGGGGTAACATGTAGCTTTGACAAATTTTTAATGAGCAGCTGGACTTAAATCATAACCTCAAACATGGCAACCTAAAGTTTTAGCACATGAAATTAATCAGGGCCCGGTGTTCACATCCTAGTGGTACAGGAGTGAGTCCCTTTCCCTATCACCAAGAAAGACAAATGTTGGACAGGAAAAATAAGAAAAATTCAAAGCTGACCGGGCCGAATTGACCAACAATATAGAACCTGTTAGGTGCCACCTAGCAAATCAGACGCGATACCAGCTGGTACTTGCATGAACAAAAGTACTATACAACTTGCAGATCTCAGCATCATGAAAAGAACCCAAATGTTTAGCAGCCAATATAACCAACGACAAAGCTCAAAATGTTATACTCCTAGACTGCAACGCTTGCTTCAGCTTAAGGGGCTGTCCGGTTATTTCTGACCCAAGCCAAGATTGACTGACGAGGATTCATTCTCTCACAAAGGAGGTCAGAATTTAATCCTCCCTATTCTTCTCTAAATTCTCTAATCGCTCTCAAATCCTTGATAACCGAACAGGGCATAAAGAAGAAGCAACGCGGAACGCTATGGAAATCTGTTCTTTCTCGGGTCAAGAACAGAGGATCAGAATCCAAACGCAGCGCAGCAACACTAGCATAGCACGCGGAACTCTAAGCACCTCTAATCCACCACAAAATTGCAACACCTGGAGGCCAAGAAAAGCATATTCTTTGAGCATTGCATCGTGCCGCCGGATTGCAGTACGAGATATTGGCCGAGGAAACTGACCTGAGCAGGCGAGCAGGCGAGTGAGAGCAGCAGCAGCTGGAGGATGATCACTGATCAGGGCGGAGCCGATGGGATTGGCGTCAAGAGGGAGAGTGTCCTGTAGGCATAAAAGGCTGCTTCAAGATCAAGCCGTGTGTGCAGTGTGGGAGTAAAAGATAACGAGGCCGCACATGCTTCAAGGTCAATGACCGAACGGAAGCTTCAGTTCGTGAAGAGATTCAACAGGCCCTTCCGCTATTCCCAGTTTATTTTTATTCTTTTTAATTAGCCCACATGGTAGTGCTGGTATGTCCGGTGATTTTGAAGGAATGAGCTGAACTTGATTAAGGTGTAAATCTGACGTGATTATGGGGTTCTGCATTTTAAGATGCAGCTAGTGAAACCTGAGATAAAATTTAATTTGTTTGGCTAGCAGCAGTATAAGTAGAATTCAAGAATCTCTGCAAACGGCCACGGATAAGTGATGCGCAGAGCTACAACGTCATGCTTGTGGTCTGGAGCATGACTGGGTTTGTCGGACCACGAACCGTCCCTCTTTTCCTTTTTGGTGAACGCATTCTGCAGGCGGAATCCAATCCTCACTCTGCACCCGGCGCGCGGGGTTCCGCTGCCGTGCTGCCCGCTCCTTGCCGCGTGGGGCCGGGCCCGCCTGTCGGCGACCCCACGGCAGCGGGCAGTACGGCAGCCGATCCGCTTCCGCTCCCGGCAGATCCAGAGTCGCAGATACGAGACGTTCTCTGGTCGCAGACTCGCAGCTAGCTGTAGCCTGTAGGTAGTTGTCCGCGCACCAGTTACTAGTCAAAGACGCCGAACCAAATACAGCGGCGCGCCAGCGCCCATTCCACCGTCAAGCAATGTTTGACAGACAGTTTTAACCGTGGAAACCGACCGCGCGGGGGAGTACGGTATTCGGAAAAATCGGTCCGAAAATAGGTCAAAATTCAATTTTTGAATTCTACAGCGACCGCCGATTTTCAAACCGGTAAGCCCGCCGGTTTCGGCGGTTAATCCGTCGGTTTCTGAGGAAATCAGCAGTGCGATAGCCCGGCCAATTTGAACGAAAAACCGAACAATAAAATAAAAAACCGAAAAAATATTGTAAAATAAGAAAAAAAATAGAAAAGTCTAAGAAATTTTGGCATGAATTTTTTTCTAAATTTTTACAATATATACTTCATCAATAGATAATAAAACACACAATTTAACAATATATCTATACGCAACAAGTCATCAATTCACAAAGTCCATCTATACATAAAGTCTATACGTATAGTCCACACATAAAGTTTATATATAAAGTTCATACACAAAGTTCACACTTTACATTAAAACTGTATTCTAATCAAAATAAGCACTGTCACACTCATCACTTGACATTATTTAAATTTTTTTAGTGGCGAGCAACTCCGTTTTGAATTCATTTTAAATTTGACCCGTTCAAACAGAAGTTGTCTCCCATTGTGAGCGCAACATTTGATAAAATTCTGTATTCTGCCATTGAACACCTATGTGATCGTTGGTTGTGAGCTATGATCACTCATAGAATAATTGTAGTGCTCAAAAATTTGATTGTAGAAGGTATCACTGTCTGTTTTTGAATAGTAAACACTATATTGATGTTGTCTACCCTATATTGTGTGGTTCTCTGTGAGTGTGGAGCTTCATATTTTTTATTTTGTGTAACATAGGTGAAGTCTACTCACTGTAAAAAAAGTCAAATGTAAAATAAAAAAATTAAAATTATTCATATGATATGAAGATATGGTTATATGTAAAATGAAACATAGCTAGTGGCTGAGAGTAAAGTTTAACCGGTTTTTGAAACCTTGCCGTGAAGTCGTCAACCGGCAACGGTCTCCACCGACCTATCGTTCTCTCCCCTGCAAACAACGTGCGGAGCTGATCCGTGTAAAAGCCGTGGCCTGGTGGCGTCGGTCGGCGCCGGAACGCACAACCGCCACCGACCTGCCGAGCATTTGCTGCGCGCCTGCGCGTGGCCTCCGTCCGCCCACCATTGCCATCCACGAGCCAAAGGATGGATGGATGCTTCGCGTCGTTTACAAGCAGCACCAACGGCAACACGCGCCCACGGCATCTTACCGACGTTGAAACCCGTCGGCCCTGCCCAAAAGTCCTTCACCCAAAGCCAACGCGCGCCCTCTCAGTCACCGCACTCACTCGGGAGTCGCGAATCGCGAGCCTATAAAAACCGGACCCGACCGCGCGCTTCCAGCATCACTCACCAAGCCAGCCAGCCGCAGCAAACAAAACCGAAACTCTCCTTTCCTCTCGCTCCCAGCACGCCCACAACACGTCCCAACTCGATCTCAAGAGAAGCCTCCGACAGTCGACCGAAGATGAGCGTGGAGATCCTGGACGGGAGCACGGTGCTGAGCTTCGTGGAGGACGAGGGCGCGTTCAACGCCTCCATCGACGGGCGGTTCGCGGCGCTGGACGCGGACCGCGACGGCCTGCTGTCGTACGCGGAGATGGCCGAGGAGCTCAGGAGCCTGCGCGTCCTGGAGAAGCGCTTCGGCGTGGACGACGACGCCGGCAAGGTGGGCCCCGACCAGCTGGCCGCGCTGTACCGCGGCCTGTTCGCGCGCTTCGACCGCGACGGCAGCGGCAAGGTGGACCGGCTCGAGTTCCGCGCCGAGATGAGGGAGCTGCTGCTCGCCGTCGCCAACGGCCTCGGGTTCCTGCCCGTGCAGATGGTCGTCGAGGAAGGCAGCTTCCTCAAGGTGGCCGTCGACAGGGAGCTCGGGCAGCTCGCTAAAGCTGCCTAGTAACGACCCGGTTCAACCGTTCGACGACTACACGCACTACCTGTTTACTGTACTTCGCTGAATTTTGATTTTTTTTCTATTTATAGCTGCCATTTTTACACTGAGCTACATCATCGATCTCTAATTGGTACTATTTGGTACGTGCATGTATCGGTAGTTACCTGATGACACTATATACATGTGTGGCGTAATTTCACACGAGTAAACTTCATATGAGAAAGATCACATGTTCTACTTTTATTACAGCTTTCAAGCCAGTTTGGTTCGTTGGTTCGACGAAACAGCTACTAGTGCGCTTATGAACAGGAAGGCCAAAATGCAGAGCTGTGTAACAAACAGAGGCAGGGGATTATACTATACATTGATAGCTTACCTAAAGCTGCAGTTCAGAAGACCACTCTTAACTTTACATACACAGAGAGGCTGCGGCTGCGCTGCCAAGCACAGTAGCACGCTTGTTTAGCTCGTTATTCGGCCTCATATCCTGGACTGGATCAGGGGCGTGTTATTCGACAGCTACGCCGCCGCCACACCGCTACCGAGCTTAACCGCCAACCGGGTAAGCCACGTCCTTGAGCACCATCTCCACCCCGCTCAGGCATCCCAGAAGTTGCAGCTGCAGAGTCGAATCGTAGAGCAATCGTTGATTCTATGACAAAGCAATGCCCAGTGGCTCCGGCAAACGCAGGATGATATCGTATTATCGTGTTAAGGATTGCAGAGTTTGAGTGGTAGACGCCGTACCTCGTTGAGGTAGCCAAGAGGTCCGATCCTCAACACCTTTCCGGTGATCTTGTTGAGGCCGAGGCTGAGGCTGAATGAGGTTGAACCGCTTCCATCCTCGGCCTACAGTTTTTGGGTGGTGACTTTGGACTGGGCCGGATTACGCTGTTGCGTTCGACTTCAACCTATCGACAGATCAACGCGGCAACAACAAGCCAAGCAGTAGTCAATGGTTCTCTGTGGTGGAACCCAATGGCAGCAGTGGAGAGTTTTTAGTGGACAGGAAGCTCTGTGACGAACATGGTAAAGCAGCGCGGCTCAGAGGTCAGAACAGAAGGGATGGATGCAAGATCTCTGCATGTTTCACGCAGACTCTGCTCGGAAACCACGAAATGGTCCCGCGCCCTTCCAACCGTCGCGCCGAGGAGAACCAAAACGGGACACAAGGTACAAACAAGAACTCTTACCAAAACTCAAAACTCCACCGTGATCCGCGAGAAAAATCGCTGCGGGTTTCGCGGTTTAGTGAAGCGTCGACGCCTCCGTCCGACGTGTGGATTCCGGAACCGCTCGTCGGCTAATGCGTTTGCCTATTCACTCTCTCACTGTTTCTGCTACAGTTGCAATTTTCAATCATCAGATCTGAAATCAATGCACAAGTTCGATGCTACAGTAAACTATGAACAATGAATTGATTTTACAGTATTTTCTCTAGAGTAAAATCTCTACGGTACTTTTGCGCTTTTCTGTTTGCTCTCTCGATGTTTCTACTTACAGTTAACTATATTTTTGCCCTCCCCGGAAGAGAATTCGGATCCGATAAAGACTGGGAAATCAAAAAGGGCAAGGCCGGACACGCAGAGCGGGCGAAGACCGTGGACGGGTTGACCGAGACCTCTCCTTGGCAGCACGCGCCACGTTCGCTGCGTCAAGAGGAATAGGTGCTCCACGCCGCAGCAGAAAAAATATTGTACCGCCGCTTTCTTCTCACCTTTTTTTGGGCCTTTTTTTTTGGGGTGGGTGAGAAATTATCTTCTTCCGGTGCAAGCGAAAGATGCACGCTGATCTTCATCCCGACATGCAAAATGACCGTCTGATGCGGAAAATCTCGATTCACTGCGCGTATGTTTGCCTGTCGCAACTTCTCGAACTCGTCTTGCCCTCCCGCGACTTGCACGAGCACACACCGAGAGCATCGTCGTCGTCTCTCCTCCACAAATCACGATCGCGCATCACAAACTGTTAGAAATTGATCTTCACCTGTTTTGGCCCAACAGTTTAAATGGGGCCTTTGACCTAATCGCGCTTTGATCGGGGGCGTCCAGCCCATTATGGCTGGTGGGCCCCTGTCACCAGCGCCACAATAAATAGAGGTGTAGGCCGGCCGGTACTCACACCGAGTTCATCCGTACCACCACACCCCACCAACAAACCTTAAACCCGATCTGTGAGGGGGCGTTGTGCCAACGGGAAGCACCACCGCCGTCACCGCCACGACGACCGCCGTCACCGGGAGATCGACGATGTCGTCGTGACTTCTACGCCTCTGCCCTCACCACCGACCGACGCTGCCCTACCCCAGAGGACCGCATCGACAAAGGGCAGATAGCTGGATCGTCTTCCACGACTCCGATAACCGGATCCGAAGGTATTGACCACTTCCGAACCACGAATTTATTTTTCGGACACGAGACTCTCGGATCTGAATTCCTAGACACCGGAAAAAAACAACATTGGTATCAGAGCCAAGTCTAGGAGTGGATCCCGACGAGTCATAGAAAAGCTCGCCGAAACTCTACCCGCGAGCACATCACAGAAAAGTGAAAATGTAGCCGACGGCGTACGCCGATTCGCCTTCACTGTGGCAGAGCCTCTCAGACTCCGCGAAAGACCTGAACCCTAGCCACCACCATCACTGAAGAAAAGAGGAAAAGAACAGCATGGGCGCGCAGTCGACTGCTCGGCCCCGCGGCGGCGTGCTTCCCAAGGCGCGTACGCGCACTGGCACACGCGGCGCTCACGGGGACCGAGACCAGGCGCCA
>BCLF01000015.1:2933596-2999945 GCA_001602275.1 Zoysia japonica
AGCGCCGCCAAAGCCCCGAGCGCCCCGGCTAAAAAGCCGGCTAGGGTTAGGGTTGCGAGGCCGATCGGCCGGCGCGCTGCCCCTTATATGGAATCGCCGCGTGGGCCAAGTGGGCCGCGGCCACCTGGGCCGCGGCTGGGTCTTCCGGCCCTTTTTTCTTTTTTCTTTTTTTTCAGACGCACTTTTAATTGATTAATTGGGTAATTTTTTACCTAATTAAAATCTGTCAAAATTTGAACCAACGAGATAATTTTGACAGAATAGAAAAATAAAGTAAATGCTTCTGAAAAAATTAAAGAAATTTGTTTTCCACTGCGTACTTAAAGAAATTATTTTCATTATTAAATTCGAACCAACAGTAGAATTTAATTTTTAAAAAAAATTAGTAATAAATTTCAGTAATTATGATATTGTTATTTTTTAACCAACGTTGATAATAACAGTATTATAATTTCATAATTGATATTTTTATGCATTATTTCCATTTCTGCTCAACGGTGATGTAGATTTAATGTATAAGACAAAATTGTGTGTCATATTTTTGACCAACGTCGAAAATAAGACATATAATTTTACTGTTATTATGTTCTCACTTTATTTAATTTATTTACAAGCGGATACAACTTAATGAGTTGTATCAAAGAGATACCCACTCTCAAAGGTGACAACTATGGAGAGTGAAAGAAAAAGATAGACCTAGCGATTATTTTGGCTGAGGTGGACTGGGTCCTCACCACAGCCTGTCCCACTGAGACTGAGGAGCCAGTGAGGAAAGAAAATGAGGCTGAGGCTGCTTGGCAGACGAGACAGAACAACTATGCTCCTTTAAAGATGTTCTATGACCTTGAGCATAGAAAATGGACCACAGGCAACAAGAAGTATATGGCTGTGATAAAGAACACGATTAAGCCTGCAATTGTAGGCTCAATCTCAGAGTGTGACACTGTCACAGAGTACTTTAAAAGAATAAAGAGTCAGTTTACTGGCTCTTCAACGACATATGCTACACAGGTGATTAACCAACTTGTGACAGAAAGGTACTCCGGTGTTAACGGTGGCATTAGAGGGCACATACTAAGGATGAGCAATATGGCATCCAAGCTCAAACCAATGGACCTGGGTCTCAAGGATGAGCTCTTTATCCATCTGATTTTTGCTTCTTTGCCAAAAGAGTTTGACACCTTTGTTGTCAACTACAATATGCAACCCAAGACATAGGACTTGGAAAAGTGCATAGCTATGTGTGTGCAATAGGAGGACAGAATTAAAGCTTCACATAGTGGTTCTATCAACTATGTGAAGGACAACGAAAGAAAGAATTTCAACAGTCACTCATCAAAGAACAAGGGAAAAGCCCATGTCCATCAGCCTCAACAGAATAAATTTGCAGTAGACAAGGACCAGTGTCTTCACTGCAAGAAGACGGGACACTACAAGAAGGATTGTCCCTCCTATTTAAAGATGATCATGGCAAAGAAAGGTGAGGACATTATTACCTTTATAAATGAATCCATGTATGTGCAATATTCGAAATCTACTTGATGGATTGACTCTGGAGCAACAGTTCATGTTGCAAATTCCTTGCAGAGATTCCGTTCGACGAGGACTACGCAAAGAAGAGAAAGATGCATTAAAGTTGCAAATGGAGTCCAAGCAGAAGTTGAAGCCGTTGGTGATCTTTCATTAGAGCTAGGTGATGGTTTTACTCTTATACTTAGAGATGTTCTCTATGTACCCTCTCTACAGAGAAATTTGATTAGTGTTTCATGTTTGGACAATGATGGTTATTATTGTCATTTTGGAATGACAAGTGTGAAATAATGTTTAATAAAGAATGTGTTGGCCTTGCCATATTACAAAATGAGCTTTATTTGTTATCACTACGTGATGATGTGAATGTCGTATGCGATAATGAGAACGTTGCGTGCGAGATAAATGAATCCTCGTCCATCAATTAAAATAGAAAACGAAAAAGAACTCTAGATGCGTCGTCGAAATTATGACACTGTCGTTTATGTCATATTTCGAGGCGGAGAATAGAAAGACTAGTTAAGAATGATATTCTTCCTCCACTAGAGTTCTCAGACTTAGAACAATGCAGAGAATGCATCAAAAGAAAATATGTAAAGAAAATTAAGAAAGATGCAAAAAGAAACACAGGAGTTCTACAAATTATTCACACAAATATTTATGGTCTTTTTTTGTGAAGAGTACAGATGGTTATGACTCGTTCATAACATTCACGGATGATTACTCTCAATATGGATATATTTATTTAATCAAAGAAAAAATGAAGCCTTGGATAAATTTACGATATTTAAGGCTGAAGTTGAAAACCAACACGATTTAAAGATAAAGATAGTCCGATCCGATCGTGGGGGGAGTACTACGGTCAGCATACCCCATATGGCTAAGTTTCTGGACCATTTGCAAAGTTCTTACAGAAAAATGGCATAGTGGCCCAGTATTATACACCGGGTGAACCTCAGCAAAATAGAGTAGCTGAAAGACACAACCGTACCCTGATGGATATGGTGCAAAGCATGATGAGCTATTCCACACTGCTATTGAGTTTGTGGATGGAGGCGTTAAAAACCGCCATCTATATTCTCAACAGAGTACCAAGTATGTCGGTGCCCAAAACACCGTACGAATTGTGGACAGAGAGAGTTCCCTCATTAATCCACTTACGTGTGTGGGGGAGTCCAGCTAAGGCTAAAGTATTTAACCTAAATCTTGGAAACTAGATCCCAAAACCGTGAGTTGACATTTTATTGGTTACCCAGAAAAGTCGAAAGGTTTTCGTTTCTACTGTCTAGACAGACATACAAAGTTTGTAGAAACGAGACACGCTGTCTTCTTAGAAGATGAGATGATTAGAGAGAGCATGGTAGCTTGAGAGATTAAGCTTAAAGAGAAGCGAGCGTATGCGCCCGCTCCGATGATTCAAGAGCCATTCTTTACACTACCTGCTGTCGTTGCACCGACAGTGCGAGATACTGTGGTGCAAGCACTTGTTATTGTTCCTCCTGTGGCAACAATGAATGAGAATGAGGAACCTGTTCTACAGGATCCAATAGAACCCATTGCCACAGGTGAGGGGGAGTAAGAACAGGCTCAAACAGAAAATGTATAAAATAAAGAGGCCCCGAGGAGCTCTCAAAGAGTAAGAAGATCAGCTATTTCTGATGACTATGAAGTTTATCACACAAAAGAATTTCAAATGTAGGATGATCCTACCTCATTTGAAGAAGCCATGAAAAGTGAAAACTCTTCAAAATAGCTTGAGGCCATAGAAGAAGAAATGAAGTCCATGAAGGCTAATAAAGTCTAAGACTTGAAAGTGATTCCTAAAGAAGCCAAAACAGTAGGCTGTAAATAGGTCTACAAGACAAAACTCGACTCTCAAGAGAATGTAAAAAGATATAAAGCACGACTCATGGCAAAAGGCTTTACGCAAAGACAAAGCATTGATTACAATGAGACCTTTTCTTCAGTCTCATGTAAAGATTCATTCAGAATCATAATGGCACTAGTGGCTCATTATGATTTAGTGTTACATCAAATGGATGTAAAAACGGCATTTCTCAATAGGGATTTAGAGGAAAATGTTTACATGGTACAACCGAAAGGTTTTGTCGTGGAAGGAAATGAAAGACTAGGATGCCGTCTAAAGAAATCAATTTATGGGTTAAAGCAAGCTTCAAGATAATGGTACTTGAAGTTTGACAGTACAATAAGAAAATTTAGGTTTAAAGAAAATATAGAAGACAACTGTATTTATTCAAAGTTCAAAAATGGAAAATTTATCTTTCTAATCCTGTATGTGAATGATATCCTACTGGCTAGTAGTGACGTCAGTCTGCTACTAGAAACAAAGAAGATTTTGTCCTCAAATTTTGATATAAAAGATCTTGGTGAAGCTTCGTTCGTTCTGGTTATCGAAATTCATCGAGATAGAAACAAAGAGGTATTGGAACTGTCACAAAAGGCATACATAGAGAAAGTCTTAAAGAAATATGGTATACATAAATATAGTCCATCACCTGCATCTATAGTCAAGGGCGACAGATATAGAGATTTTCAATGCCCCAAAAACCAGTATGAGATCGATCAAATAAAATCAATTCCATATGCTTCAGCTGTCGGAAGATTACAGTATGTTCAAGTATGTGCACGCCTTGACTTAGCATTTGTTACCGGGTTACTTGACAGATTCCAGAGCAATCCTAGAATAGAACATTAGAAATTGATAAAGAAAGTCTTACGTTATTTGCAAGAAACAAAAGGCCTCATGACGACATACAAAAGATCAGATTCACTCCATATAGTGGGTACACGGATTCTGATTATGCGGGAGATGATAGAAAGTCTACATCCGGATATGTGTTTACTCTCGCTGGAAGAGCTATTTCGTGGAAAAGCTCAAAGCAAACCGTCACTACATCGTTCACAATGTATGCCGAGTTTATTGCATGTTATGAGGCTACGGGGCAGGTGAACTGGCTTAAAAAGTTCATACCCGGTCTAAAAGTGGTTGACGATATCCATAAACCACTTAAATTGTACTGCGATAATGAACCCGCACTAACGTATACACACAACAATAAGTCAAGTGGTGCTACCAAACACATTGACATAAAGTATTATGTTGTAAAAGATAAAGTTCGGGATCAAATCATAAGTCTTGAGCATATAAGTACCGCAAAGATGCTAGCGGATCCGCTTACTAAAGGCTTACCACCCAAAGTATTCATTGAACATGTTGTCGGTATGGGTTTAAAGGAAAACCTGTGATTCCTGAACTAAAAGATGGCTCAAATGTATACTAACTATTTTAGAACAGAAAAATGTATTGTAGCTGTTAAATCTATCGACGATTGATTATGATGATGAGACAGTTCTATGCATTAATCTGTAATAGAATGAGTAAAGTTAAAAAGTATTAAAGATAAAAGTATAAGGTGAGATCAAGGGGGAGAATGTTAGAAATTGATCTCCACCCGTTTTGGCACAACGGCTTAAATGGGCCCTTGACCTGATCGCGCCTTGATCTGAGGCGTCCAGCCCATTATGGCTGGTGGGCCCCTGTCGCCAGCGTCACAATAAATAGAGGTGGGGGCCGGCCGGTACTCACACCGAGTTCGTCTGTACCGCCACATCCCACCGACAAACTGTAAATCTGATATGTGAGGGGACGCTGTGCCGACGGGAAGCACCACCGCCGTCACCGTCACGACGACCGCCGTCTCCGGGAGATCGACGACGTCGCCGTGACTTCTGCGCCGCTGCCCTCGCCACCGACCGACGCTGCCCTAGCGCAGAGGACCGCATCGACAAAAGGCAGATGGCCGGATCATCTTTCACAACTTCGACAACCGAATCCGAAGGTATTGACTATCTTCGAACCACAGATTTATTTCCCGGACACGAGACTCTCGGATATGCACTCTAACACCGAAAAAAGAAAACAACACAAACAAATCCAGATCACCGGTTCACCCCGCATCGGATGCCGGTTATTCCTCCCGCGGGCACGCATAATGCGCATTGATGCAGCAGCAGGATGCCATAGAATTTGTACTACTAGGGAGTTTTGCCAGTGGCCCGAAGGGTAAAGACAGCAGCGAGCCAGCCGGGTGGAAAAGCGAGGAAGCGCCGCGGCGTCGCATCGCGAGTTCGCAGCCGCGGCGACGGGCGCGGACCGGAGAAGAATGGGTGTCTGGCGTAGTGGCGTGCCGTGCAGATGGGCTGGTGAGCGGCCTGCGCCAACCGAGCGGTGACGCCGGTGAGTCGGTGACTGCTGCGTCCGCGTGTGGCGTGTCGGGGCGCGTCCAGGAACGGTGGGGTTTATCCATCTGTCCGTGCTCAGTGCGGTGCTGCCGACTTTGGGAAGGGCGGTTGGGTCTTGCGTGCGCGCCGTGGCTCGGCGCGGGGCCACGGCGGTTTCTCTTGGCTTGGACCATGCGGTTTCTCTTGGCTTGGACCATGGGTTGGGGGAATGCCGGTCGTTGGAGGGGGTCTCCAGCTTGCGTCAAAAGAGACGGAGCAGAGCACTGGCGTATTGGCGTTCAAGATGCAATAGTTCTGCACTCCACGGTCAACTCTAGTCTACAGGCCTCACTTCCTTATTTGTCTTAGTACTCTGTTTCAAAATAGTAGCATTTAATAAAATTTTAAATACTACTTCCCTGTAGAGTACTATCTTTTATAAATATGATAAAATATGTGAAAAGGTTATGTATTTTTTAAATATTTAAAAGAAATAAATCATTTATCATTACATTTTTGTTCTTACAATGGTATCTTCCATTTTAGTTCTGAAACCAATATTAAATAGATACACATAAATGGTGCATTTATTCTAAGAATTTTCAAAATTCCTATTCGAAAGATTTTTTCAGTTTAGTACAACTGAATTTGATTAATATTTTTATAAATTTAACAGCTTTAAAAACATAATTTTTTATATTATGAAAATATTTTACATGATGAATCTAAAAACACTTCTTTCATTGTTAAATTGATTGAATTTAAGGAATCATTAAATAAAATAAATTTGATCGAATAAAAAATAAAGTATTTTTACAACAGATTGAGTGCTCCATACGTCATAATCTTGACCAATTCTTCAAAGAATCGATCGTGCCCATTCATCACTGACCAAAGTCCACTTGAGGATTTCTTCCTTCCCACCGGTTTGACAATAGGTCCACGGGTTCTCAGTGTTTAATCCCCATATAACTCAGGTGCCGATCTGCAAAAGTACCCCTCGTCTTCGTCTCTATCCCCAGTCCCCCGTTCCCACTCGAAAACCAGGTCCGAACAAACGAGCCTCCGCAGCGGAAGCGCGTGAGGGATCCCCACCCATTTCAATTTTCAAAAGGTGCGCGGAGGCGCCGCCGCCTCTGCCGCCAACGAGAGAGGAGAGGAAAGGGTGAGGCCCGCTCAGCCCCGATGGTGTCCGACCAGGAGCTGGCCCTCTACGTGGAGTCCCTCGTCCGCCAGACCGCCAGCCGCGGCGGCTCCGCCATATCGGCGGACGCCGTGGTGCGGCAGCTCGAGACGCAACTCCGCGTCGACCTCACCCCCAAGACGCAGCTCATTCGCGACATCCTCGTCGCGCTCCTCGGCCCGGCCCATGGCCCGCAACCCCCCTCGCGGAAGGACCCTTTCGAGGCTGCCGCCGGCGCCAGCGCTGGGGCCGTTTCACCTTCGCATCCGCCCTTCTCCGTCGCTGCTGCGGCGTCAGCCGCCGCGCCCCAACCCGCGCCCGCTGTGCCCCACTTCTTTCCGCAGCAGATGCCGTCCGGAATGCCGTCCTTCCTCTCTGCCTCGCCTCAGTTCCAGCAGCACCGCCCTGGCGCGCCCGCCTCGCCATTTGGCGTCCCCGGGCCCTTCCGGTACACCTCGCAAACCAGCGAAGCGCAGCAAGCGGGGCTCGCCTATCTCCACCAGATGCAGGAGGCGCGACAGTATTCGCAGCAATTTGAGCAGCAGCGGCTGCAGCAACAGCAGCAGCAGCAGCAAACGGCTGCGACGGCGGCGGCTGCAGCGGTCACCACCCCGAGGGAGAGTCCCCGTGCGCCAGCGGCAGCCGCCGGGTCCAAGAAGGACAGGTGATGCACCCTACACTACGTTTCCTGTTAATTTTGCCCTCTTCGATTTAGGGTTCGGATTATTCGGTTTGTCTGCTAGATGCGCCTGCTCCTGCGTTTTCATTTAGGACTTAGTAGTAGCTTCTACGCGAAGTTAAGCTGTTATAAACCTGTAGGATGTGAAGCCTATTCCCTTTTTCTGATTCGTCTCTGGATTCTGTTGGGGTTATAGTGTGAATAGTTTCATTTTTTTCGGTGGTTACGGACATGTGGGTGATTTGGGGACGATTGTTTCTGGTGGACAGAGATATTTTATCATTATTATTAGACTTATTAGTGGGATGGGTAAACTAGAAGAATGGTTTCCTAGCGCTTCAGTTGGTTCGGGAAGTTTGTGGTGCTTATCCACTTGTACTAGACATTCAATGTCCATGGACGATTAGGGGAATCGCTTCGTGTACCAGAAAATCTTTGAATTCTGCCGTAGTTATGTCAACCTTACCTGCAGTATTAAAGCCTCTGAACTCGTTGGTGTAATAAGGGACTCCCTCTCCCCCACCGCCCCATCAAAATGTTTGCATTGCAAGCAACGGTGTTGAGGAAACACTAGAAGCTTATCCATGGCGTCCACTGGGTTTAACAAATGGATGGTAGATTGAAGTAGTTTTCGGAATCCTGCTGGATCTGGAAATGTGCCGTTCAAGTTTGGAACATTTTTTCAATTCAGCGAAATTTTAGATTTCGCATGCACAGATTCCATTCTGCAAATATTGATTTTCCTGCCAGGAAGAATATTCCTATATCAAATCTGGAGGGAGTACTCCTATCAAATCTGGAGGGTACTTCCTGATGTGTCCCTTTTCTCAAACGTTAGTTACCTTTCACCACTGTTTTGTTTGTACACTTGAACTAATTATTCTGGTTGTGTTAATGAAGCAGTGCTAGTACTGGAGTAAAACGGAGAGGTGGTTCTGGAGGGTTAAACAAAGTTTGTGGTGTGTCACCGGAGCTGCAAGCTATTGTTGGTGAACCAACCATGGCTAGAACTGAGGTTCATTCTACTGGCCCATCTTCATAATTCCTTGTTTTAATGATTACATCTTGGATGTAAGCCTGAGTTTATTGATGAACTACAGATTGTGAAGCAGCTTTGGGCATACATTCGAAGGAACAACTTACAGGATCCTAACAATAAAAGAAAGATCATATGCAATGATGAGCTACGATTAGTTTTTGAGACTGATTCCACTGACATGTTTAAGATGAACAAGCTCTTGAGCAAGCATATAATTCCTCTTGAGCCAACAAGTGGGTCTTTACGACACATCATGGCTATATTTTCTGTAAATATTTGATATTTTGGTTATGAAACATCTGTTCAAAATTCTTGCAGAAGATTCAAAACGGGATGCGAAGAAATTGAAACCTGCAGAGGGTGAACCTATTTCCACCATCGAAGCTGATCCTAACCAGCTTCAAATTACTATGTCCGATGCTCTTGCAAGCTTTCTTGGTACTGAAGAAAGAGAGATGCCCCAATCTGAGGCCGTTAATCGTGTGTGGGATCACATTAAAAGCAATAATTTAGAGGTTAGTAGATTATTACTGCCAGACCCTTTATAAACTGTTCTATTTGTTATGATTGTATTATACTTCTGTGTGCATTACGCTATAATTGTGTCTAACCATGAGACAAATGAGAAATGAAATGAAACAAGATTGCTGTTTGATATTTCCGGCATTGTCGAGAAATAGAATATATGAGTTTTCTATTTGATGAAGCTAGAATTGCTATCCCACAAGGAAGAAAATGTAAATGCTGTAATCACACAAATTAGTGACTGTGTCCCTTATATCTCAAACTGGTGTTGTCATACCTAGCATTATTTTTAACTCATGAAATGGGCCCCTTGCTTGGAAATTAACTGTCATTATATTAGTTAAGTGGACTTCTTGCTTTCATTTTTCTCTTTTAAATTTTGATATAGTTGGTGGCTAAGTTGCTTAGTTGTTGTTGGTAGATCAACTAGTTGCATATGGTAGTTGTTTGTAGATATTAGTTGTTAGTCTGTATATTTTCATGTACCTTTTGTTTTTGGGCTTGATTGGTACATGGGGAAGATACACTCTTCAATATAGTTTTGCACCCACTATAAAATCATTAAATCTTAAGAAGCCATATGTGAGTTTCTACAGATTTCTTCTTTATGCAAGTTGGTTTATTGTCTGTTCTTTTGACTGATGACAAGAGTGAAGCATAAGCAAAGGATGTCCCATCCAAGCCCTTTTCTGTTAGTCTTTTCATACAAACTTTGTAATGATGTTGCTGTCTAAGACTTCATAAAGCAATGAAGCATATGCAATAGTTGAATGATATTACTGGTTGGCCTTGATTTGCAAACTTCTAACTATTGTGTAATATTGAAAACTTCTACCTGTCCCCTACTCAATTTTTTTTCATTTTTATTTTTAGCATATCTAGAAGACTAACTCTAAGCATTTGATAGTATCAGTCTGCTAGATATTTGTAGGTAGATGTTTTATTTTTAGTTTATTAATGTGTAGAGCACATATTGATGGCTTTGTCTGAGATGTTCATTAAATTACAAGAAAATATGTTCTTATTTAGAAAAAAAAGGTTAGACTACTGTATGGCTTCATATGTGGGTATTTCTAATTCTCTTCTTTAGAGAAGTGTTTGTGTTTCTATTCTAAACATAAGAAATCTTTATGTAGCCATCTTGGTGTTTGCTTAAATCTTAAGCGAATTTCGGTATCTATGCTAAGTACAAGCAATGGTAATTTTTTTTTTTACTTTTTACTTTGTTCCATGGCAGGATCCAGCGAATCCAGAAGTGATATTATGCGACTCAAAACTTAAACAACTCTTTGGATGTGAAAGTCTAAGTGCTCATGGTCTATCAGAGTTGCTGTCACAGCACCTTTTCAAGTAACCTACTGAAGTCTAACTGGTTAGTTATTGACTTTCTCCTCATGTCCTGCCTAACGTTATCGATTTCATACAATCGATTGTTTTCAATTCATAGATTTCCTCCTTTTAAGGCCCCGTTTGGAATGCGAGATTCAATCCTTTCCTGCATTTTTTCATGTGAAATTGAACTGAATCCTGTGAAATTCCTATGAAATTTCTGCGTTCCAAATGGGGCCTAAATAGCAATATGATGTCAATAGAAAGAGTCAACTTTGTGCAGTAACATAATTTTCATTCAGAAAAATTTATACTCCTGCCCCCTATATTTTTGCCTTAAGTACATTATTGCTATTTGCTCTTATTAACTCCTTAACTGTTGGTAGCTTCTAAGTCTCTTCTTTACAGCTTAATGATAGTTTGATTATATGAGATGCTAATATAAAACTTGTTAATGGCTTTATTTTGACTGCAGATGAATCGTCTACTGGACTTGGTTGGTTTAACATCCTGGTGTAGGCATTCAAGCGATGACCCAAATTTGTTAAAAAGTGTTATGGTATCTTTGTATCCATCAGACTGACTGACCTGTTGATAAGGTTCTAGGCTAATCACTTCACGGCAGTGAGGAAAAGGATGACAGTTGCATATTATATTATTAAGTCTGATCTTCTCGAAATAGGTCAGATGTAGTAGTTTAATGCAATTTAATGTTTGTTAAATAGAAAGCAGCCCCAAAGCAACAGTTAAAAAGACAGTAGGAGCTGATGAACTTTGTTGATGTAAATTCAGCAACCTTAGGTGCGATTTCTGGTAAGAAGTAGCTTTCTCTTTTGCAGCCTGAAAGGCTCTTACAGTGCTAGGGCTGTAGCGGAAGAGTTGAGACATCTTCCTATATTCTGTTGTAGGTGATAGTACTTCATTTATACAGTTCAGATCGCTGTCATTGTTCTGCTTTTGTTTATGTCTATTCTTACCTTTTACTAAGATATGTCACCTATCGATAGCTGCACCTTGCTTATGGATGAAGCCTATATGCATGGAAAGTATAATTTCTGATGTGGTAAAGCTAAAGCAGATACATTGCATTTAACCTCGCTCGGAATTTTGGACTTCCTGTTTTGCTTGCATCTGCTCGATCGCTTCCAAGAGATCTGACCACTGTACAGCAGAGATTTTTTTTTCTGTGTCTTCCTCTTCTGAACCTACAAATTCTTGAACATGGCATAGAACAACGCCATGACCGCCAAGCCAATGATGGCACACGAGATTATTGTTCTGGCCCTGTTCTCGTCAACAGTGCCTTCTGGCAGAACCTTGTGCACGATGGTCAAAATTACTGCATCCAAATTCTGCAGTTGCAAAAGATAAATCTTTAGATGAACTGCCTTTTTGTGAGCAGGGTTGGTTTTATGTTAGAATAGTAGTGACTTCGTTGTTTGTTTATGCTTGCCTGCTGTATGATCTGAAGGATTCTCTGCATGAGAGGCACACAGGTCTTGTTCACTTGGCTGCAGCAATGGGAAAACAATCCGATTTAAGTAGTTTCTTTATTCTTTGGGGTCTGCTGATACCTAAGGATGAGAAAATTGCAGGTATGAAAAAGCATATGGAAACACTACCCCTACTAGACCTGGAGAATACCTGATGAGCAAGAGACCCCTATAGACGTGACTAGTGGAGATGTTGCAATCCGGGGCCCAAGGCAGCTTCTTCCCCTTCCAATCTGCAAGAACGGATGCTTCAGTTTTTTTTTCTTCTCTTTTTTAGTGAAGGAGAGTGAGATCCACTTATGAAACTGAAATGCCATAGTTATTATTAGCTGATATGATTCTGATTGAACGAACCAAGAGACCATTTGATGCCCAGGTCGAAGCCGGCGTCGTTCTCCGTCGGCTTGAGCACGAACGAGACGTTGTGACGGACCATCATTGCGTGAAGAAGCAGAAACGTGTCCTGACAAGGATGCAATGTTGGTGAAATGCAGGACGGCAGGCATACTGTAATACGCAAGATAAAGTGGAATAGCTTTCATGACGCTTTTGGAATTCTTCTTGGAGATACGTAGAAGGCATATGTTGTTCTCTTCTTTTATCGCTGCTATGTTCTAACTGGCATTAGTTCATAGAATGTACCTATTTTTCTTCTTTATAGAGTTTTTAGGTGCAAAGTATCCCAGTCTCATGTAGCTGTTACGCTGCGATTTGTTTACCTTGCCCAGCTGCGAAAGATCAAGGGACCGGAGGTCACGCAAGAAGTAGAGACACTCGTCCCCCACCAGCTCGAGGAACTCCCTGACGCTCCGGTTCTGGATGGCCGAGTTCAGCTTCACCATCCTCCTGATGGCCCGAAACCCGTCTCCTCCGCCGTCGCCGAACAGCGCCTTCACGCTGAGCCCACCAGCGTCTCTCCGTCCCCTACCCATCCTGACGGCGCTGCTGGCAGTGCCAGCGCCAGGACCATCGCGATCCCTCTTGAAAACTTTTGCGCGGCGCGGAACCGGTGGAAGGGGAAGGAGAAGACACGAGAGCGTCGGGTCCATGAAGGCGAGTGGGTAATTCGCCCGTTCTGAATGTGAAAAGGATGGGGCGCACGCGTCTTGTTATACGTGATCGATCGAACAGGGTTTGGAATTCCGGCGAGGCGATGCATGTCCGACGCACAAGGAAGGCAGCAGCGAGGTTGAGGTGCCAAGGTGACGAAGGAAGGATGCCCTTCCAAACGCGGCTTGAGCTCCATGCTCTAGTCTACGATGTACTTCAGCCGACTAGCCGTGCCCCTAACAAGTTTCAGAAGCTTGGGCACCAGGTTTGTCTGGTGGCTTGCAAGGAGCTCGTAGCGTCCTGTACTCCCAACCCAAACCAATCAAATGAAGATTAGTTAGTGCACGGGACTAATCATCTGATGTGTAGCACGCTCGTTTCCTTTGCATGAAGAAAACCAAGGGCATCTTGGATGCCGCTGCCGTCTGCCGACGAACATGGTACTCGTCGCGTCGGGAACCGGCCCGTGACGTGGTGGTGGCTTTGGACTGGCGAGCGCAGAATGACCTGGACACACACACGCGAGCTCCTGACCTGACCTTACCTTCCGCGTCGCGGCACCGTGGAAGCCCGCGCACGCCCCTGCTCGTAGGCCTGTGGGGGTGGGAGAACACATCTCATACTCAAACCACTCTATAATTATGTTTATACATTTTTTAAACCCAACCCCACCCAAAAAATTAACGACTCCACCCAACCCGCCCCAACACGTCACTTACGTTGAACCCAACCCCACCCGATCCAGTCTCCTCAACGCTGGCCAAAGGCCGCACAATCAAAACTAATAGCAGTGCTGTATAAGCAAGCATACTGCTGCAAATACAGGTTGCATGTATGTGCAGTATAGCTAGCCTTGAAACAAGGATACGTGAAGCAGATTAACATAACTGATTCAAACTGTGGCCGTACGTTTGCTGTTTTTTGTGGCCACATACAGTTACCAATACTCAGACTATGGGTTCGGCAATAATTTTCCATATACGGCAATATGACAACAAAAAATAGAACAGATTATGCCACAAATCAACCCCAGTGTTAACTGTTACAGTTAGGTTCATATAGAGGTCATCACACGAGCAAGAAACAGAACACATGCCAAATACCACCTAACAGCAATGATAAGCATGCAGAGTGAACGGAACACACGACAGCAGCTTCATACAACCAGGGCATCCAAAGATTTCACTGTAAAATTAAGGACATAATATATCAAACTATGCACAAGTAAATTGAAGGCAAGAAAATAAGTATAACTGATAACAACTACTATCAATACAGATATTTAGTATTAGAATGAAGATAATGATTTCAGTACGGATATTCATATATCAGTATCAGATACTCATATATCAAACTATGCACAGGTAAGCATTAGAATGCATTATTGTTCCCAGGTAATGCGTTGATAGAGGAACTTAAGTAACCAAAATGCATTACTGTTCCCAAATAATGGAAGAACTCAAGTAACCATGAAGGGTAGTAGCCATAACAATAAAGTATTGCCGGTACAAAATATAAGCTAACAATAACCTCTCTTTCTCCTTACTACAGCTCCAGTGCAAAATCTGCTCAAAAAATTTGCAACAAAACTCCCAGGAATCTGAGGTCCGGAGGACTAGCAGCAAACTGACAGTCACACAACAGAAAAGGACTCTTTTAATAACAAACACACTTCTTGGATCTGAACTCCCCTACTGAAAATTCACCACTTCCAAGTGTGTGTTTATCTAGATGGTCCGAATTCCAATTTTAAACAGGGTGTGCAAGGCGTTCTCTGAACACACTTTGTTCGTGCTCACTCTCTGAAGAAGAGCAGATCTCGTGCGTTCAGGTCTGCAGCCTTCATATCTCGTGCATTTCAAAATCCATTTAAATTTCAGGCAAATCTCATGGACGGATGCTAAACTGGACTGCACACGATTCACAGCAGCGGCGGCGTTCGTCTTTACGCAAAGAGCAGATCTCGATGAGATCGTTTTGACTCGTTCAGACTGATTAATGACCATCTGATCCTACCGATCTAGCCAAGAACAGGAAGAAAAAGAGCAAGGCCGCAGATGGAATCTTGGAGCATGCGGAGCAGCGTCAAATCAAGAGCTCGTGGCCATGAAATCTTGGAGCACGCGGAGCAGCACCAAATCGAGAGGGAGCGGGGGAAGGGAAAGAGGATGAGGAATCTCACCTGGCCTCGCGCCTTCTGCCGCCGCTCTGTTGGGTCACCGATGAGGCACAGTGAAGAAGAGACGGCGCACGCCGCTCGCCTGCGGGGTGAGACGGCGGCCCGGTGGGCTGGAGCCGGCGAGGATGAGGAGGGTGGCCTGTTGTTTTCTTTTTCCGGTGTCAACGAGCGCATATCCGACAGTCTCGTGTGACTGTGGTTGTCAGAGTCGTGGAACACAATTTGGTCATTTGCTCTTTGGCGATGCGGTCCTCTGCGTTAGAGCAGCATCGGTCGGTGGCAAAGTTAGTGGCATCGAAGTCACGACGACGTCGTCGATCTCCCGGTGACGGCTGTCGTTGTGGCGGTGACGGTGGTGATGCTTTTCGTCGGCACAGCGCCCCCTCACAGATCGGGTTTAAATTTGTCGGTGGGGTGTGGCGGCACGAACGAACTCGGTGTGAGTACCGGCCGGCCCCCACCTCTATTTATTGTGGCGCTGACGACAGAACCCACCAGCCATAATAGGCTGGGCGCCACTGATCAGAGCGCGATTAAATCAAGGACCTATTTAGGCCGTTGTGCCAAAACGGGTGGAGATCAATTTCTAATATTCTCCCCTTGATCTCGCCTTATACTTTTATCTTTAATACTTTTTAACTTCACTCGTTCCATTACAGATTAATGCATAGAACTATCTCATCGTCACGATCAATAACCGATAGATTTAACAGCTACAATGCATTTTTCTGTTATAAAATAGTTACTATACATTTGGGCCATCTTTTAGTTCAAGAATCACAGATTTTCTCTTAAACCCATGCCGACAATATGTTCAATAAATACTTTTACAACATAGTACTTTATGTCAATGTGTTTGACAGTATCACTTGACTTATTGTTGTGTGCATACGTTACTGCCGCCGCGTTCAGGTCTGCAGCCTTCATATCTCGTGCATTTCAAAATCCATTTAAATTTCAGGCAAATCTCATGGACGGATGCTAAACTGGACTGCGATTCACAGCAGCAGCGGCGTTCGTCTTTACGCAAAGAGCAGATCTCGATGAGATCGTTTTGACTCGTTCAGACTGATTAATGACCATCCGATCCTAACGATCTAGCCAAGAGCAGGAAGAAAAAGAGCAAGGCTGCAGATGGAATCTTGGAGCACGCGGAGCAGCGTCAAATCAAGAGCTCGTGGCCATGAAATCTTGGAGCACGCGGAGCAGCACCAAATCGAGAGGGAGCGGGGGAAGGGAAAGAGGATGAGGAATCTCACCTGGCCTCGCGCCTTCTGCCGCCGCTCTGTTGGGTCACCGATGAGGCACAGTGAAGAAGAGACGGCGCACGCCGCTCGCCTGCGGGGGGAGGCGGCGCCCCGGTGGGCTGGAGCCGGCGAGGATGCGAAGGAGGGTGGCGCCCCTGCCCGGCTGGGGATGGCGAGGCGCGGCGAGGTCCTCGCTGGGCGGTACGAGGTCGCCAGTCGCCGGTCGGGGACCCGGGGTGAGGCACCTGTGACGATTTGGAAGGAACCCGTTCCAACCCGCATAGCTAGACACCAAACCCAAACCAACCCATTTTCTGTATCTGACCCAACTCAACCCTTCTAAATTTACCCATTTAAAAACCCGACTCAAAATTCTCATTTAAACCCAATCCATTTGTAGTCTTACCTGCTCGGACGAAAGGGTCCCGCGCGCCGGCCCCGACCGACCTGTCGCCACATCAGCGTTGCCTGGCGGCTACGGCTCTATTCGCTGGTCCGTGCGGCCAGCCGCTCCATGGCCGCCGGTGATGCCGCGCTCCTGCGCCACGGCACGCGCGTCAACGCCAAGCGGCCAACAAAGGTGTTTCGTCCGGGGTTCAGGGCCACAGCCACAGACACAGCCACAGACACAGCGCACCGGTTGAGCAGCAGATCGAGGAAACGCCAGGTTGATGAAAACCCGACGTGGCCGCGGGCCCGAGCCTGGCACCGACCACGTTGATGATGATCACCAAATCGATGATCAAAGCCCTACAGCGTTTGGTCTGCCTAGTCTGCGCGCTTTCAATTTGCCCGATTGTATCGTCCTACTACGCTTTTGGCAACGGCCCTGTGGTAGTAGCAGCAGCAGCTTTCGCCCCGTGAATTGTTTGCCTGGCCCCTCGCCACCAACACGGCGAATGAGGAAATGCGTGCCAGCAACGATCAAACTTGAAGGACCGTGCACGAATCGGCGACGGTGGCAATCCTTGCCGAAACCGGACAGAGCGAGAGAGATTTGATCACCGTGATCGCGAGATCTCATCTCGCCCGCCGCTACCAGCGCTACGTGGAAAGCATGCGTAGGCCGGCGAAGCCAGCAGGGCAACTGGTGGGTGTCCGTGCCTCTGCGACGGACCCGTCGGCGTCCATGTCTCCAGGCTCGGGATGGGACATGGAAGAGCGAAAGCGGACAGGGAGGCGCGCATGATCCGCCCGCTCGAACGGATTGATCGGTCGGCCGCACGGCGGCACCGCAACTTGTGCGGAGACCACCATTTGTATACACACACCTGCTTTTCGGAGAAAGGATAGGAAAGACTGTCGAACTCGGAGAGGTCGATCGATCGCCGGCCTCCATCTGCCGGAATTATTGGTGCTCGTGGAACGAGTGAAAAAGCTCGCCGCACATGACGCGCACTTAGCCCGTCCCAAAGACGATCGTGATCTCCCAGTTAGCTGTAAAACTGTCTCGGCTCAATCGATTTATAATGGTGACAGGATCGTCGAAGCTAAGGCAGGCTGGCCACTGCAGAACGCGCACGCCAACGTTTGTACTACGCGTGTGTCGATCACAGGGGTGCAGAGACACATGGAGGGAGCAGGATGGCACCGACCCTTACAACTCAAAAAGGTACTAGTTTTTACTATTTTTCCGTTTATTTTATAATTCATTCTAACATTTAAATTTTATTTTTAATATTTGTTTTTTATCTATTCGCTATATACGTCTCTCTTCCTAAATGTAATAAAAATCAGAGTATTGAACATGCATAATAGAAGATGACTTTATCAAACCTGAAAGTCCACATGGAGGATCGGGGGACTTCCACACGAACATGGGTCAAGAGGAGTTACAATGGCTAAGTTACTCATGGCCACCAGTAACTCTATATTTAATATTGCATTATACCTATTAATACACATTGCGGCTTATAAACAACTCTAATTATAACCCCAACTTCTTGTACTGTAAAAATGATCTGGGGAGAGACAGAAAGGGGGGCTTCTTCCCCTCGCTTGAGGAGAACACTTTTATTAAATTGTGGGTTTTATCTTCTTTTTTTTTTACAAAAATTGTGGGTTTTATCTTGGTTAGTCTGAACCAAGTAAAACATCTACGAACCAAATATTATCGATCTCTACTACAAATCATAGGTCAGTATCAATAAAAATTTGTATTTCTATCTCTGTCCCTCATTTTTGGTGTACCATATTTCGCAAGTATTAAATCAGCCCAATCAATTTTATCGCTCCTCTTCAACCAATGACCAGACGCAATAGTGCCGTAAACATTGCCGCTGTACTAGCTTCAGTGTCACACATTATTTTGTGTTCTACTGTTACTATTAGCCTCTCTGTCATGCATGCGCTCGTCGTGGCCACCTTTTGATTATTGGGATCAGAGCAGCTGGCGTGAATGTACTATACTAGAATGATGCGTGCGTCGGTACGTGCAGCCATGTGAATGAGGCTCCAAGATTCAACCTCGAATTTTTCTTTTGTAAAAAGGTATTATTGTTGCACGAATTTGAGCTGGATTGCTCTTTACTTTGTGACGTGGACACGCTCTTTTCTGACCATTTTAGCCTTGGAGGGCGCTATATAAAGCCCCTCTACCATGACTCCCAGCTTCACAACACAGTCGCGCACTCAGCTGGTCGATCTTCACACTCTGTTGGCTAAGAGCTTCAGTGCCTTTTCCACACGGTTCGATCCAGCTCGACTACCAGAGCTCCGCACCGGCAATGGCCACCGTCGTCGAGGTAATGTAATCGACCGTGCGTTCCGCTTTCGACTTCCCTTCACATTGGTGTGGAGCTTGATCAGTCCGCCGCGCATCGTCACGTTGTTACGAATTCGATCTCACGTACGTGTATCGTGCAGCACGTTCAAGTCGCGAGCGCTACGGTGGTCGCCGAGGACGCTCCGGTGGTGGTGGAGGCCGTCCAGGCCACCGTCGTTGCCGAGGAGGTTCCCGTGGAGGAAGCGGCCACTGCTCCGGCCGTGGCCGAGACTAAGGTCGCGGCAGAACCCGCTCCTGCCGAGGAGGCCACCAAAGAGGCAGAACCGGAGGCCGCTGCTCCAGCGGTGACCGAGACCAAAGACGCCGAGCCGGCTCCTGCTACGGCAGAGGCTGTGCCGGAGGTCGCCACGGAGGCCGAGGCTGAGGCTGCCCCGGCCGAGACCCAGACCAAGAAGGCAGAGGCGGAGGATGCTGCACCCGAAACTGAGACCAAGGAAGCCGTGCAGGAATCAGCGCCAGTTGCGATCGAGGCCAGAGAGGCAGAGCCGGAGGCGGCCGAGTCCGAGGCCAAGGTGGCAGAGCCGGAGACAGAGACCAAGGAGGCTGCTCCCGCCGAGGCAGAGACCAAGGAAGGAGAGCAAGTGGCTGCGGCACCGACTGAGGCCGAGACCAAGGAGGCAGAACCGGCGGCCGCTACCGAGGCTGAGAAGCCAGAGGCTGCGGCAGAAACCGCCGCCCCAGCTGAAACCGAGACCGCGTCCGAGGCCGCACCGGCTGAGGAGCCCGCCGTCACGGAAGCCGCTCTAGCGCAGGAGGAAGCGCCCGCGCCTGCTGCCCCCGAGGCCAGCGAGTGAGCCGAGCGCGCGTACGTGAGAGTGAGATCGTCCGAGCTGTCATCTTTAGGTCGCCGTGCTCGTGTCGTGCCACGGGCCACGGCACGGCTTGCTTCGTCTGCGTTCCGAGGATATCGTCTCGTGGTGGTGTGTTTGGGTTCGTGTTCGTGTTCGTGTCGTAGCTCCGTGGGTGGATGGTCCGGCTGGTCGAATAATGCGTCACTGTTTGTGGGGTTTCCGTGCCCGGTGTCAGTGCTGACGTGTTGGGTTTGACGGCACCTCGGTCGGTTGGCGCCGGGAACTGGAGTTCTCCGTTGTTTAATTATGTTCGTTAATATGTGTATCGTGGAGTTTATTAATGTATTCCATGTCTTTGTAATGTTTTCATATGCCAGTTAATCGAGCTGTTCATCTTTGAACATGTATCTGAGATCCTGTATCTGTCAAACCTGAGTCGGCTGTTTTTTTTTTTAAAAAAAACGGAGTGAGTCAGCTGCATAAAAAGGAAAAAAGAACAAAACTGTGTGAGATGCTGGGGCACAATACCAAAAGAGTGATCCCGTCGGATTGGGCCATAACAAACATTGCAGCATTGGACATTTGTTTCGGTTTCGCATGGTTTTCGACTTCAAAGGAGGCCCAACGCGCGCTAACGATGGCCACAATGCCCCCCCTCTTTCCCTGCCCCTACTGGCACTGGCCCAGACTTGCGCCATTGCCATCTCATAGCACGATTCTTATCTCTGCAGCGTATCCCTGAACCAGGGGCGGATCAGGGGGGTGCTGCCCCCGCTACAGCAAACCCACCCACCCCCCTTGCTTAGAAATCATACTTATATTAAATACTAAACTTTAAGTAGTTTACATACTAAATAGCTCATTTAGATACTACACAAGAAGATTAGCACCCCTCGAAGCTAAATTTAGCTCCGCCCCTGCTCTGAACTACGACTACCAGTCTTCTAAAAGCAGGAACAACTTTCATCAACACCGCAGCTCGATCTACTCAGTTACAACTTACAACATCGAACGTTGGTGCAGTTAAGACACAATGCGACTGCGCAGGATCATGTTTGATTTGTACAGCGGCTAACTAACATCAAGTCAGGGAGGGAGGAGCGGCAGAAGCTAAGATTTACCAAAACTACTGCTGACATGCTCCTGGACAATCATCTGCAGCCGGCTCTGCATCATGTCGATGGAAGTGTATGAGGGGAGGCTGAGCTGGTAGAAGCAGGTGGCCGAGGTGGGGAGGTGGTCGCAGGAGTTGTGCGACCTGAATATGCAGAGCCTGGAACTCAGCCCGGAGAAGCCGTTGAAGGGCAGGTACTCCACGGAGGTCCAGAAGAAGAGTAGACGCCTTTGCTGTTCAACCGTCATTGCTTCCACGGCCTGTCATGTGAAAGGTGTTCATTTTATAAGTATTCATGAAAATGCAGCATTAGATACTGATATGATTTCTACCTCCAGAGATAAACTTAACAGTTACGATAAATCGGATCGAAATTCACTAAGTCGCAAGAGGTGAAACCTTCTGACTAATTTACTATTCAAGACATGATTTAAATGGTTTGGACATACCTTCCAAAACCATTTGACTTGGCTGCTTCTTCTGCTGTAACCATGGCAGTCAGTATGAGCCTTCCATTCTTTCACATCTATGGCGTCCCGGCTGCCACCCAGTATCTGATTGAAATCTTCAACATCCAAAGCCTCAAGGAAAATTTTCGAGAGCTCGTTTTGGCCGAACATATTACTGAATCCTAGAGTCAGATATGCTACTTGGGTCCTGGTGCAGTTCACAAAGCTATCTTGAATCAGTAGACGGATATACTCGTGCCGATTCTTACTGTCAACAGCAACGTCCTTCCCTCCTGAGATGAGCTCGGTAACTGTCCGAGACCCTAACAAGTCGACTTCTCGAACGAATGTAAGGCCCAGCGCGTTGGAATCCAAAAGGTTAGTATCCATTTCTAGGATCTTTTTGCAGCTTGCGTGCAGCGACGGATCAGCATCCACAATATCATCCAGCGTCACTGGCCTATCAGCTAGTTGCAAGAATAATGTCCGGTCGAATAAAACTCCGACCTGTATATTGTGCATCAGGGCTAATGCAACCATCCGTCCGGCAAATTCGTAGTATTGCCGGTGCAGTGGATCCACGGTAGATGCTGCAGAAGAGACGGAGATGCAGTAGGTTAGAAGGTACACCGTTATTTAGATTTGGGAACATCAAATGTTAACATGCCGTGATCATTTGGTTAGTAACAAAGATGAAGCTAAAACAGATTTGATACTAGGATATGAAGTGAAGGATTCAGCTTAAATGAGAATGATATTAGCTTTTCAAAGCAGTGCAGTTGGGTTATTGATTAACATGTCCTAATCTTTTGATGCATGAGTACTGTATTGGATATTCAACAGACAGATACAAAAACAATCTAATGATTTTCTTCAAAAGAAAATTACCAATCTTTTTGTTGAATTTAACCAATGCACCTTGTGTGCAAGGATGTTCATTTGTTGAACTGCCAATTTATCTAGCCCTGTTTTGGCTTTCCAGGATTGAACTACTGTGAAAAGGAACTTCATTTGGCTATCGTGTCAATATACTTACAGAACACGGTTCATGCTCATAGGAGTAAACAGAGATGCAATGCAAATTTATCATATGACCACGAGAAGCAAAAATTCACCTGGGTTCACGAAGAATCTTCGCCTGTCAGACGGACACGCCGAGAAGAGAACTTGGCGCGGGTTGAACAGAGCCTGGAACACCATACAGAACCACTCCCTCAGCGCCCCGGGGCCTATCGCTTGCTCGTGCATGAATTCTACCCACAAGCCAGCGCGAAGCTTCTTCGGCGTCTCATATGCAATGTACTCGAACGAGTCCGCTAGCAGTTTCGACCGATCAATGAGCATCTCGTACGGCGTATCGCTGTCGGCGGGCACTTTTGGCAGCGCTGTCATGGCCAGGTTCCTCCGCGCCTCGAAATCGAGGAGGTCTCTGTGTCTGGTGATCCAGATGATGTTCTGACACCACTGCTTCCCGGCGCACAACAGGAGTGCTCTGGTCGCCGCCGTGTGCGCCGCCAGTGAGGCCCGCAGCTTGCAGCGGATCTCCGGCCACCAATCCATGGCTGACCACGAGTCCAGCTCGGATAGGACGACCCAGACGCAAGGCAGCGGGCCACACCAGTTGAGCGGCGCGCTCGACGACGCGAATTGCTCTCGCCGGTGCAGAACATTGTCGACCATGGCCATGTACTCGTCGACGCACCGCGGCAGGGACATGAGCATCATGGACAATGCCGTCCACCATGGGCAACGCGGCGTGTTGGCGCCGAGCCTACGAACCTGCCTGCGCAGCGCCGAAGAAAAAATCTTGAATTCGGCCATGTTCTTCTTAGCCGCCGCGTGCATCAGGTGCGTCTTGGCGATAGATTCCATGACAGTGTTCGCCTTCTCGACGGCAAACCGGGTTAGCTGCTCGGCCAGCGGTTCTGGCGACACGTCAAGCCAGCACGCTGGGCTCCACTCTGGGTCACAGAGCACCACTGCAAGCGTGCTTCGAAGGTCACTGTATAGTGCGTCCGCCTGGCGCGCGGGGACGGCGGCGATGGTCCGGCTGAACTCAACGAGCACCGGCGCCGTCCACGCCTTGATCTCGTTGTGTTCCTTCACGAGATCGGGAACTACGAAGCGCCGGATGGCGCGCTCCACTCCGACGCGGCACGCGATGTTGCTGGATAGGTAGATTTGGGCAAGAGCACCTGGAGCGCCGCTGCGGAGGAAGATGGCCATGTGGTCGGCGACCGGGCCCCAGGGGCTACATGTTTTTTTCTTGCGGGAGACCTGAGCTGAGTTTAGGAAATTACTGACGAGTCTGTCGAGGCACGTAGCGAACTCCGGCCAGCCGGCCGCGGCGAGCTTGGCCGCGGTGGCGGAGACCTGCGCCGTGACGTTCCACGCGTGGGGGTGCGGGGTGGAGAGGAGCCGGGCGGTCACGTGGAGCGTGGCATCCGGAGGGAGGCCAAGCTCGCCGATCGTCGCCTCGCCTTGGAGGTACCGGCCGGCGTACTCGACCCGAACATCGCCCCTGTGGGCGACGGCCTTGCCGAGGCGTTCGAGCACCGAGTCCAAGGTGTCCTCAAGCTGCGCCCGCACGACGATGGTCCGGGAGTCGATGTTGCGCACCAGGAGCTGGATCGCGCCGGACGGTGTGGGCGACGGGTCTGACTGCGAAGCGGCGCCACCGCCGGCGGACGGAGCCATGCGTGGTGAGTTCTGAATTGGGATGGGACCAGGGGAAAGGTACAGTGGACCTGGGTTTTGCCAACCGCTGATGTGGAAGGCGAAGGGGCCCAGCTGGGAATTTATCAAGCAACCACGCAAGAAATTTGTGTGTATCCAGTCAGTTTATTTTTGGAAATTGAGGTTTATTCGTGCTCATGAGCCTATATGAGGCCAGCCATTTGTGATGCGGTTGAACCATTGCTGTGAAATTGCATCGTCACCAGCGAAATCTCAACCGATCAACATTTTTTTATAAAAAAATCAGAAGGCTGTGATGCAGACATGGTTTTTTTATACGATATATGGGGATTGCTACCAACAATATTGTTAGTATCATTTTTTCTCACCAATTTAAGAATATGAATAAAATAGTTACGTTTTCCGCGGCGATAAAGCTGGCGAGAATACAGGTGAGAAAAGTTGGTCGTCCAGGTTTTTCGAAGACTTTCGCCCACCTAATAAAACCATGCCAAAGTGAGGGGTAAAATGCCATAGTTTGTTTGAAGTTTGAAATTCTTTACATCGACCAAATGCCAATACATGTTTATATAGTGGATTTAAAATATGATTCATTTTCACCTACTCTCTTTCCAATCAATCCTACCAAACCAGACTACCACTGACCATATTTTGCAACAATGGACAAGTTTGCTTTCCAGCATATTTTTTTTTATTTTTCTTAACAACGTTAAACTGGTATTTAAGATGAAGAAGCAAGTCAAGTTATACATCGCCAATGAATCTTTATTTCTTTAAAAAAATGAAACAAGGTCTATTTTAGGGCTCAGATGGATGAAGACACTTTTAAGGGTTTTGTGGACTGCTATAAAGAAAATATTTGCCAAATTTTAAATTCACAAATTTTTTTGGCTACTATTTACTTAGCCAAATTTTACATTCCTGTTCCCAAGTTGCAACAATGCTAGCGACTACTAGCAAGTATAAGGTAAAAAAAACCCTGCATGATTTGCGCTTGACTTCTGACCGCAAAGTAGAGCCATGCTAAAGTACGACCTCTATTGCAACGGAAAACTTTTTTATTTTTATGAAATTGATCCATTGTAAAGAAGGCCTAAAGTTGCAGCAGTAAATTAGAGGGTTCATGCTGTAAAATAAGATCAAATATTAATATATTTTAGAAATACTGATATAGTTTAAATGGTGTAATATGTTATGATATTTTGGAGCCTTTCAAATTTTCACCAGTAGAAACAACATGCTTCAAAAATTTGTCACTGAGTCCACAAATCATAGACATGGATAGTCCCGTATATTATTCACACAAATGACAAAATCATCAAAAAGACAATATTTCAGGTCTCAAATATGCAAATACTTTCTTCTTTTTTGCGAAGATTTATCTCCAAAAACAATGACTAACTATTTTATTACAGAGCATGCAAGGAATAAAAGGCAAAGGTATGTTGGCCTCATATGTCATACTCAGAAATTTGATCCCATTTGGCAAGTGGGCAAATGTAACTCATATACAAAGAAGATATCCTGAAGACGTGTTCTTATTATTCTTGAGTTCTTTCCATAAACAATTTACCGTCGTTTCTTCCATTCTAAATTTCCAAGTGGTCTCCACCAAAACTGCGCTTCTGGTCCTCCAGGTTGACCACCACTGAGCTTGGAGCTGACGTTTATACCTGGCGAGCATCAGCACCGTCTCCTCGATCGGCACGGGCCACCAGAGATAGCACTTGCGGGATGATTCCGGCGGCGGCCGCCTCGGTGAAATCGGCGTCCGTCGCTTTGCAAGGGGGACAGAGCGAACTGTAGCACATCGCAGCCGTCGAAAGTTCACCAACTCCACATACCAACCGTTTGATCCGAACAACTACGACGCGTACCCTGTTGGGTCTCCACTTTCCCCGCCCCGACTTCTACTGGTGAGTCCTCCGCTCCCTCCCTCGATCTGCGCGGCCCCGACGACGACGAGTCCTCTCCGGCGACCGTCACTCCCGCGGCCGGCGGGCCGGCGACGATGGCTGGCCGCTCTCATAGCCACAACCACAGTACCCAGCTCCGGCGCGTCATCCCGCGGGTGGTCCTCCTCTTCTTCGCCGTCTACGTCGTCTCCCTGGCGCTCTACCTCCTCATCCAATCCCGCAACAACCCGCCAGCAGAGCCCGCGCGGGAGACCCAAGTCCGCGACGACGTCCGGGCGGCGCCTTCGTCGCAGAAGCCGTGGCCCCGGCTCCCCTCCTTCCTCCCCTGGATCGGCGGCCCCGCGCCGCCGCCGCCGCCGCGCTCCTGCGAGGCGTACTTCGGCAACGGCTTTTCGCGCCGCGTGGAGGTCCTCTCAGCGGGAAGCGGCGGGGGGTGGTTCCGGTGCCACCACAGCGAGACTCTGCGAAGCTCGATCTGCGAGGGCAAGCGGGTGCGGCTCGACCCGGCGCTCATCGCGATGTCGCGCGGCGGGGAGCCGCTCGAGAAGGTGATGGGTCGCGCGGAGGAGGAGGAGCTTCCCAAGTACCAGCCCGGCGCGATGCAGGTGGAGGGGGCCGCGGTACGGAGGACGGGGCCCCTGGTGGACGCAGGCTTCCTCGACGCCTACGTGCCCGCAGGCGGGATCGGGGCGATGCACACGATGAGGGCGCTGCTCGAGTCGGCGCGCGTCGTGCCACCCAGTGAGCTACACTGCTCCCAGGTTCTCGTTGCCTTGTTAGCAAGCTTTTGATTCAGTGCTCACACTGCTATTGAGCTACCTTGCTGTTAAATTTAGAGGTTTCTCCAAAAAATAGCTAATATAGAGGAGCAGCAGGTTTAAGGCTATGCAGCCTTACTCAAGTTCACTTAATTTGGCATTTATGCTCACTCGACTCGAACTTTTTTTTTTTTTTTTGAGATCAAGATTGCCTTCCATTAAGATGGGGGATGATTACATTCGGACTGAAGCAAGTCACGTACGTAGCTTGGAGTTTCATGCCACACTCTCATACTATTCGTACTCGTGACTTGCTTCGTCAATGCATGAGCAACTTTGTTGCAATTTCTATTTGCATAAGTAAAAACAAAGTTACTAAATTGCATACTAAGTTCATGAATATCCCTCAGTGTACGTGTAATTGCGGAGCGTTGTATTTTCTGTTTCTGCCATAGTTGAACCAACTCCAAACAGTCCGTCTCCAAATGTATCCTTTGCACCCTGTACTGCCTGGCCAATAAAAGAGCATCTCTACAAGCCATCGCCTCCATCGTACATACATCCATGCACAGTTCATACCATTTTGCTTGTGCTGCAAGAAAAATCCCTTGATCTCGTAAAATACAAGCCGATGCACCTTGGCTTGACTCCGCATTGTATGCCGCATCCAAGTTGCATTTGACCCAACCCGGTTCTGGTGGTTTCCATTTTGGCTTATCCTTAGCAACACTATCCATCTTAATAGGTTGTGTGATTTGCCATAGGTCAAAAGCTGTGTCTCGTACCCAAGCTGTTGCTTGCCATATAGACATGGCCTGCTCACCATGCCTTCGTTTATTCCTCATCATCCAGAGCACCCACATACCACATATAATTGTTGCTTGCTCTCGTTGTGGGCAAGTAATTGTAAGCAAGTCTCTTGCCCAAGTGACTGGGTGTAAGGTAGGGATTTTAACACCGGTCATCAGCTTTATTTGTGTCCAGAACTCCTTAGCCACCGTGCACTCCAGCAAGACATGTTTGATTGATTCCTCTGGTGCACCACAGACTTCACAAAAAGCAATCGGTTCTATGTGTCGCTGGCAAAGCACCTTTCTTGCTGGTAAAAATTCATGCAACACTCTCCACCAAAAGACACGAACTTTCGGCGGCACTTCTAGGTTCCAACATAAATTCCAGAAGTCTTCTGACGAGGAGCTTGGTTGGTAAGCATCTCCTTCTTGCTGCCTTTCACTATCAAGTAGCTTGTACGCCGAACGAACCGAATACACTCCATTCTGTTCTGGTTCCCAAGCCCAAACATCACCATCTCCTCGCCGTATTGGAAGCTTGAGAATAGCCACAGCATCAACAGGGAAAAAAGTATTATGAATTAGCTCCTTATTCCATTGTCCACTTGATGTGATCATTTCAGCCACATTGTTTACCACTTGATCTTCTCCTGGAGTAATTGGTCTACCACTGAAATGATTCGGTAGCCATCTATCCCGCCATATATTAGTGTCTTTGCCATCACAAATCTTCTTAATCAGGCCACGTCGTAACACATCACATCCTGCCAAAATAGAGCGCCATCTATGGCTTGCATGCTTCTTCCTCGTCGCTTCCAAAAAACTTGTACCATAACAATATCGTCCTTTCAAAACTCTTGCACACAAAGACTCGGGCTTTGTAATAAGTCTCCATCCTTGTTTACCTAACATCGCAATATTGAACAGCTTAGGGTCTCAGAATCACATACCTCCTTTGCATTTTGGTTGGGTAAGCCGATTCCAACTCTGCCGATGTATATGATGATTGTCTGCTGAACTACCCCACCAATAGTTAGCAATTGCTGCTCTAATCTTTTTGCAAGTGTTCACTGGAAGTAAGAAACAACTCATTGAGTATGTTGGTACCGCCTGGGCTACTGATTTCAATAGTATCTCTCGTCCTGCGCAGCTAGCTTCCCGACCACTCCAACCTCCAATTAGCCCCTTAATCTTTGAAGGTATATATTCAAACACCTCATTTGTAGAGTGGCCAACATGTGTGGGTAAGCCCAAGTACTTCTCAGCGAGAGCTTCCTTGGAATATTTAGCTCATTCTGAACTGCCTTTTTCGTCTCCTCCGTGCAATTCTTACTAAAGAAAACAGCTGATTTGTCATGATTCACCATTTGGCCTGAACCATGACTATATAGCTCTAAAATATCCATCAACCGGTGAGCCCCTTTTTGCGATGCTTCTGAGAAAACAATGCTATCATCCGCAAAAAGAAGGTGTGAAATCCAAAGGGAATGAATACCAACTCGGATACCCCTGGACAGATGCACTGGACCAACCGATTTGAGAAGACAAGACAATCCTTCAGAGCACAACAGAAACAAATATGGGGATATAGGATCCCCCTGCCTTATTCCACAAGTGGGTTTGAAATAATCAGATAACACACCATTAACTCGAATACAAAAGGAGACTGATGACACGCACCTCATGATACAGTTGACAAAGGCATCATGGAAACCGAGCTGTTGCAACATCCCTTCAAGATATGCCCATTCAACACGATCATACGCTTTTGCCATATCAAGTTTAACAACGAATGCACCAGATTTCCCTCTCTTCCTTTTTAGATAGTGTATGCACTCATATGCAGTCAGTACATTGTACGTGATAAGACGGCCAGGGACAAATGCACTTTGTTCTTCTGCCACTATGTCGTCTAGGAATTCCTTTAGTCTATTAGCCAAAACTTTTGAGCACAACTTGTAAATCACAGTGCAAAGTGATATTGGTCTATATTCCTTTATATCCTGTGGGTTTTTTTGTTTTTGGAATAAGAACAATTGTAGTTTGATTGATTTCATCCGGCAGCGCCCCACCATTTAAAAAATCAAGCACTGCTGTTGTTATATCCGGCCCCAATACATCCCAGTGTAATTGATAGAAACCAGCTGTAAAACCATCCGGCCCGGGAGCTTTGTCTACCCCCATCATGAAGAGAGCACTCTCCACCTCAGTCGCCGGATATGGTCGTATGAGCCTTTCATTCATTTCTGGTGTCACTTTTCTAGGTACATGTTTGTATATAGCTTCCAATGCCAAGTCATTCTGGGCCTTAAAAAGATTCTTATAAAAATCAATAGCAACCAATTCTAAATCTTCTTGTGTTGTTGCCACCAAACCATCCTCTCTTTTTAGAGCTGAAATCTTATTTCGTTTTGATCTTTCACGCGCCTTAGCATGGAAAAGAGATGTGTTTCGATCTCCATCTTTCAGCAATCAATGCGTGACCTTTGCTTCTCCATTATCTCTTCACGAGAGATCATTTCTGAAATGCGAGCCATAAGTCGGCGTTCGTGAAGGTCCTGATCTAATAGACATCCCACGTTCTTGCTCTAGCTCCTTATGGAGAGATGCCAGTTTCTTTTTAACTGAATCGAAAACATTTCGGTCCCAGTTCTGTAAGTACCCTTAAACCGTATCAAGCTTTGAACGCACTCTACTCAGGGTAGCCTCACCTCCATCAGATTTCCAACAATCTCGCACAAGAGCCATATAACTAGGATCCCTGCGCCACATATTTTCATATCTAAATAATTTCCTTCTCCTAGAGCATGGGCTCTGAACTAGGCATTCCACAACTAAGCAACAATGATCAGATTCTGTTGTTTGAATATGCGCAACTTTCACTTCTTTGAACAAATCAAAGAAGGGAGCTGTGGCTAATCCTCTATCCAGCCGGACCTTGATATTTCGATCACCATTTTGGCGATTATCCCATGTATATGGTAATCTAATGAAGCCCAAGTCCATAAATCCGCACTCATTAACAGCTTCTCGAAATCCATTCATCTGTTGTTCCGATCTTATCAAACCTCCAATTTGCTCGGGGGCCTCTAACACCTCATTAAAATCTCCCGCACATAACCACGGAAGTGGGCTTCGGCTCTTGAGAAACTTTAGACATTCCCAGCTTTTATATCGCATTTCCTTATGCGATTCACCATAGAAGCCAGTGAAGCGCCACATCTCTTCCTTCGTTTCTGAATTAAGCATGGCCACATGAGTGTGGAGTTTATCATAGCTCAAGAGGTTAATGTCAACATCCCGTGTCCAAAGCAGAGCTAAACCACCACCTCTACCAAAACTCCCTACTCCAATTCCATTTGCAAAACCAAGCGAGCATTGGAGTCCATCAACTCTGTCATTGAACAAACGTGTTTCCGAGAGAAACAACATCGTCGGGTGATGTAGCACACACAGGCTACGTAATTCTTGAACTGCCTTGGGCTGCCCAAGTCCCTGGCAGTTCCAACATAAAATTTTCATTGTGCCCGGCGGGGCCTGTCATTCGCAGCCGCCGCCGATCTTGCATCTGTAGTTGGGTAAATCTGGTAATTATTTGACATCTTTTGCTTCTTCAACAGTTCATCCTGTTCATCATCTCCTCTCTCCATATAGATTTCTTGGGTACTAGCAGATTCTACCGGAACAATTGCCTTGGCCATTTCATTAGCTAAGCTAGCTTCTGAATTCTTTGGTTTCCTCTTACGTACAATTGGGCGGGAAAGCACTGATTTCTCATTAACATTCTGTAGGTTATTAGTACCATCAGTTCATGACCTGTCGCTAAATTTGTAGTCTTGACAAATGTTTTCTGGACACTATCGTATTTTGTCGAAGGTGTGTTCTTATCGGCAGGGCGATGATGTTAAGCATTATCTGAATTGTATGCGGTGTGCATACCAGGGCCGCTTCCATATGTTTTAGCTGCCGCCTCTGCAAAACTCTGGATTTTCCTCCTCCTGGTCTTCTGGTGCACGTAGTTGGACATCATATGGGAGTTTACCAGATGCATTTCTCAAAACCGGTGCTAGACATTCTAGTTCAGAGTGACCCATTATTCCACAAGAAAAACAATAGGAAGGCAGCTTCTCATACTGTGCATCAAACCATCTGGGATTTTCAGTTTTGCTCATCCACAGAAGAACTCCCCTTCGTATTGGTTTATTGACTTCAATGGTCACACGTGCACGTAGGAATGCGCCACTCGCCATTCCATCCCTGTCAACATCCATCTTCACTACCTCTCCAAGTAGAGCCATGGCACGAGAACCACGCTGTTGGTTCATCCAACCCAAGGGAATGTTGAGGATTCTCACCCATATTTCCATGCGATCGAAACTGATTTCTGAAGCACTTAGGCGTTCATCATACTTCTGTAGCAAAACAGCATATTTACCAACCAACCATGGTGAGCCTGCTAGAGCACGGCTCAGATCAGACTCGCTGCCAAACTCAGCAACAGGTTGTCATATTTTCCTCCAATTGAGCGGATTTTCAGACCGTAGGGATTACCCCATGCCGGCCTCATTGCTGCTCGGATTGTGTTAACATGGAGCGATGATGGAGAAAGAACTTTCCCCACCAGAGCATATTCCATCAACACGCCATCTCTTTCGTCAGCATCATCACTAAAATCTGCTATCACACCCTCTTCTGCAGTGAGGTTCAAATTCTGTAGCAGATCAGTAACACTAGGGTAGGGATTCTCTTCGTCTCTGGGTGTATGATTAGTACTGCCCCGATTCATATCTCCTCTGTTTGCGGCCATCAGCAGGGATCCGGCAAACAAGGAAAAACAAAGTGCCAGACGTTCAGGATTTGAACGTGCACAGGATGTCAATGGAAGTTCCGCTAGGTGCATGAAAGTGAAATATATGCCATACTCTTCCATGATAATTTTGTAATTGCCAACATTGTTTTATCGCAAAATGAACTGCAAGCAGCATTGATGGGTTCTGGGATTTAGGCATAAAAATATGATCCCTGTCTGAATTCTGTATCCAAACAATGTCGAAATCAGATACCTAAATGTGTAAATGGTATCAATCAATATTATATCTAGAATGGAAAACAAAATCTCATAGATATTGCTTCATTGAATGCACACATTTAATTTAACAATAGAAAGGAGATAGTGATGATTAAATAATTTTGTAAACTAGATATAAACTGCAGGACTGAAAGGATTTGAGTATAAGCAAAGAATTGGGTGGAACTATTTTATAAAACAGAAATAAATAAATAAATGCCGTTGCAGTACAAACTGTTGGCCCTGTAATTACGTTTTTCCTAGAGGCAGTGTTTTCCTAATGGTCCTAAATGGCTGTCTAAACGGGTCTAGAGGCTAGATGGCCAAGAGCCGAACAGCTTAGCCCCTAAACGGTGCTTTAAATGGTTGACTGCTCTAAACGGTCAACAACCTGTTTAAATGGGCTAAACGTTGTAGACGAGACAATTTTAGGCCTCGTTTGTAACGCAGGAATTTCACAAGAATTTTACAAGAATTTCACAGGAAAAAACGCAGGAAAAAGAGGAATTCCTCCGTTCCAAACGGGGCCTTAGATGGGGTTTAGACGGTTTTAAACGGGTTTGATTATGATGCTTCGACATTTTAATTGCTTTTGCTTGTTACTAACAGTTGATCTTCTATTGTTAGTACATTTCCCAAACTGATATCACTGGAGAACATTGAACGGGTGAAAATTATAACATGTCTGTGCAAATATCTCATTATTTATACATGCGAAACTGTGCTACAGTAGAAAACGTCTGGCCTGTTTAAACACCGTCTAAATCCATATAGACCGTTTAAACGCCAAAATTTGGGTCACCAACTAGCTGCCATTTACCGTTTATGTTGTCATGGCCTAGAGGTATAGAGGATAGAGAAATGAGCAATTCTGAAATTCGAATCATAGGTGACTGAAAGGAACTAATTGGAAGAAACTTTGTGATATGATTCAACTATGTGGAATTGTAACCGTATAAATTGAAAAGGATCTTGCCACTGCAACTAAGGCCTGGAAAATGGTAGTGTAGGTTAATGTACTCTTGGTGAGCATTGAGTGAGTTAGGAACTTGTATAAGATTTTCTTATGAGCAGTTTAAAGTGAGAATCCATAGGAGGTATATTATGATTGGATTCTGATTTAGGTTAGTTTGTTGCATTGATACTCTGCAGCTGTAGGTGTAGTAGTTGGTGATTCTATCATATGACTTATATCTGTTCTTTCAGTTTAGTTAAATGAGTTTACTGTAATAACTAATTATGCTATGGAGATAGAGTAGACTGTCCTTAAGGTTAGTCTGAACTGGATATCAACTGCGTTATTGAATAAAATGGGTGTGCTTGGTGAGCATATGATTCCTATAGAAACATACCTTTAACATCATGCCATGATGATTGGCCATTATATAGCATGATTTGTTTTATCCATTATTGTATTTATTTCATGATTCCTTATCCTGTTGTAAATTTTATAGTAGTTACTTTCTAACTGTGTAATGATTGTTATGCAGTGGGTTGAAGAACCAACACTTCTGGTCACTCGTTTTGAATATGCAAATCTTTTCCACACTATTACAGACTGGTACAGTGCATATGTTAGTTCCAGAGTCACAGATTTACCAAACCGTCCTAATGTTGTTTTCATTGATGGGCATTGCAAGGTATGTCGTGCACTGTGTATTATTGTGCAGTTTATTACATGAATTACACGAGTTATAGCCAACCACATTGTTGCTTTAGCTATGATTGGGGTTGTAAACATCATTAGGCATAGTTCTTTTCACTCAATCATTTTGTTGCCACTGATAATATGGCATTGTCATTTTCATTCCCTTTTTTCTGTTCCTGTTTTGTTTTGGGTACCATGCCTGCTGCTAGCATTAGGAGGACCATTTAGGAGTAATGGATCCTAGCCCTATCTGCTAGTTCCTCTGGCATATTATTTATTGAAATTAATGCCCAGATACAAAACTCTGATACCTCTCAACTCTGCCCTAATGTCTCATCCAAAGCTTTTACCAGTCATTCATGGCCATATGCCCACCATATGCATAACTTCCAGTTTTTTTTTTGGGTCCACCACATGTGATTTCCTTTCAGTTTTAGCATGACTTGATTTTTCACTCTCTATTCTCAATAATATGCCCTTAATTGGAGCTAAGCAATATCAGCAAAAGCAGAGGGAGTGTATTTTCTTATTTATTTGGAGTGCAATTTATCTGTTAGTTGGCAAAAGAGCTCATTTTTCTACATAATCATTTATATATGTTTTGCTTCTTTGTATATTCATGTATTGACAGATGTGACCTGATGACATCTACAGGCACAATTGGAGCAAACATGGGAGGCACTTTTTACAAGTGTGACATATGCAAAGAACTTCTCTGGTCCTGTTTGTTTCCGGCATGCAATTCTTTCACCTTTGGGCTATGAGACTGCTCTATTTAAGGGGCTTACAGAGAGCTTCAGCTGTGAAGGCGCCTCTGCTCAGTCCCTCAGAGAAAAACCGAACTATGAGAAAACAGCACGATTATCAGAATTTGGAGAGATGATTGTAGCTTCATTTGGTCTTCCACAGGATGATATCATGTCATCCAAAAAATCAAATGGGCTCAATGTTCTTTTTGTTCGGCGGGAAGACTATTTAGCACACCCTCGCCACAGCGGGAAGGTTGAATCTAGACTAAGTAATGAACCAGAGGTGTATGCTGCGATTGACAAGTGGGCACAAGGTCAAAAATGTAAAATAAATGTTATCAATGGTCTTTTCGCTCACATGACTATGAAGGAGCAACTCCGTGCTATCCTTGAAGCTTCAGTGGTAATAGGGGCTCATGGGGCTGGTCTAACACACTTAGTTTCAGCTACACCTGATACAAAAGTTCTTGAGATCATCAGTAGCATGTATCGGCGCCCTCATTTTGCATTGATTTCACACTGGAAGGCTTTAGAGTATCATGCCATAAATCTCCCTGGGTCCTATGCAAGTACCACAGAAGTCATCAGTGAGTTGAGTAATATACTGAAAGGTTTTGGATGCTGACATGAGGGGTTATTATTGAACTGAGGTATTCAAGAAAATCAGTACAATCTATGGGCATTTTGCTTCGTTTATGCATGTTGGCCACATTGACAGAATTGAGGCATAGTTAACTTAGTTGGAGGGGAAGAAATTTGTGCATATTGTCTCCATGTTGTACTGAGAGTCTGAGACAGCATTCCTAGCGCACAGCAGAGGTTTTGCTTCCAAATGCAGAGATATACAGTCAATGATTAGCACTACGCAGGATCATTTCTGTGTAGAGCTGGCAGCAACTGATGATGAATTTTGGATTATACTGTCCAAAATTGAGCAAACTGTATGGTTTTTTTTTTATGCATTCAGTATTGTAGATTCAGGAAATTCTATGTTGGGTGCTAAACGCTTCCCTTGTTCAGCTGTTGAAAACCACTTGAGGAGGATGGCATAGGTTCCTCGTGTGTGCCTGTTGTATGATTTGCTCATTTCCGTGTCATGTGGTCGAGGGATATTGCAAGTCCAGTGGCGCATTTCTTACGTGGGCCTGATCATTTCAGAAGCTGAGATGCACCATCCGTCTGCCATTATTTTAGGAGAGAATTGATATTTTGGGATTGCTTTCGATGTACTTTGATAATTTGACACTCAATACATTGTTTACTTTTATTTGACATTGTTTTCATTGCCATTTTGATTTCTTTGAAAATTATAAACCTTGAGCTTGCTACGAGCATGAGTTACTGAATGCTCTTCATTTCAGGTGATAACAATTGTTGCTGTTTATGGTCTTGTACATCATTTCAGAACACTGATCGCAATGCTGAAACTTATAAGAAACCCACCTGTTAATGCTTCAATTAGTTGTATCAAGGCTTAAGCCGCCAACTGATTTAACAGTCTTGGTCTTGGCAGGTGACATAGAGTTTAACCGGCCTGAGGTATGCTGCAATAGGCCGTTAGCTAATTGGACTGAGGGGACCGAGAAATGCAGGAAGATTCTACCCCAGTTGATGGAGATGTTCACGCTTTCTGCTCTCTCGTGCCTGATTCTCCTCTGGCCGATACACATCGAAGCTTCATTCACCAGTTGTGTATCGGCTTCACGATTAGCGCTGCACTACCGACACACATTGGTCAGTAGCAACTAGCATAGTAGTTCAGGACATAAATTTCAGGTACTCTGATGAATTAAACATGGCACAGAATGTACCAGGTACCACCAAACTGATGAACACACATTAATCTGAACCTTTTTCCACGCTGGAGTACAAAACAGCAGAAGCTCACCTCACAACAGACTTATGCGGTACATCCACGCCCGACCATGAGACGGGACGACAAGGCCCCCACTGCACGCCCCCTCGCAAGCTTGACAACCGCGGCGAGTAGCTGGAGAAGAAAGGCTGCTACGGAGTACTCATCGACTTTATTAGCCGGATTTTAGATGAGATCGATCGGTCGAGCGGGAGAGAACAGTGACCGCACTGAATACCCTGATCGGGACTTCGTGACGAGCTTAAATGCCGTCGCGTTCCGGCCAGGCAGTCTGCCGATCTGCATCGACGTCGTCGTGTCCTTCCGCGCACCCGCAACACTATGTGCACATCACGCCAGCAGGCCCTTGTTATTTGGCCACTATTTCCAATTCAATGCCCACACTGTTTGGAGTTTATGATTATACTTTGAACCCAGTCTGTCTGCCTGCCCCGCCGGACGGTCGGATCCTAGACCACATCCTTCGTTCTCCTCTCCGTCACTGACAGGCAGGTGCACCATGGCGTATTTTGGAACACGGGAACTTCATACAAAAGTTTCATACTAGAAAACAGTTTAATTTTATATAAAAATTATAGAATTTAACAGTAAGAAGCATATGAAAATTCAATGGAGGCCAGGGCAATGCATGCTCGACCCACACGCGACGTATTCGGATCTCTGCGTGCTCGACCTGCCTAGCAAGCCCGCCGATCGATCGAGGACGACCTAGAACAATGAATTGCAACAGTGGCCGGCCGGTTGGTCCCGTCAAGGCCACACGGCAGCGTACGCGTACTGTACTGTTCTGATGAACAGTCCGTATACTTGATTTGAACGATCCCGAGGGCCTTGGCCTGTGATGAAGAAATGGGCAGCCAATATGGCATGCACGCACAGTGTACGTCTTCAATGCTGTGTCTAACTACACATACTACCACTCGCTTTTCTTTCTGGAGGAGCACATGCCACTGCATACGAATAGTTCCTCTGCGTTCTTTGTTTTGTCAGGAGCAGATCGATCGATCGATGGATCGATGGATGGATCGATCAGTGTGGGTGAATGGTTGTACGTACAGGCGGCACGCCGTTGCGTGATCTACACTGAATGCCAAGCTATCAACGTGTGGATCGAGCTACCGTGCGTCTGTGCCTGTAAAACTACAGCGCCAAACTTCGTCGTTTGGAGACGGCCGGACGGATGGCTATATATAGCTCCAATGATTTCATCAGATAGAGTAGTACCTCTCCTCAAGCCAATTCATTATACGGTTGATTGTTCCGGCCTCACTGATCATGTGAAGAATGATGGTTTTGTTACATTAGCTCTATTCTTTTCCCATCATCGTTTGCACACCGATGCAATGGTAACATGTAATCTCTCTCAATTCTACAGGTATTGTCGTCGGTCAGTTCAAATGTGAACTCTGTAACAAGTTTACTTGATAATAACTAAATTTTATGTTATCAACACATCAAAGTGTATAAAATTTGTCAAAACAATAAACATTCGAAGCTTTGAGCATATATATGTGCAATCAATTAATAATCAGCAGAGGTGGTGGTTGCGATCATGGATGCGCCTGCGGCCGGCATATCGCATGCATGCAGTAGGTTTTCTAGGGACGTAACAGTGGAGCGGCTTATGCAACCACAGTAACACGCCCACACAGGACTATACTACAGGAATGTCTGCTGCTAGCTATAGTGCGGCATCAATGTGCTGTTTTGCCGTGCCTACTTGACTGCAATATGCATGCATACCACCGGCGCTTCCATCGCAAAGCAGGAGTCGGATACCTGACCTCGAGGGTGTGCACACTGTGATGAATCTGTGATTGCGCGTGTACCCCGGACTAGAAAAGGCCGGCGGGGATTCATTGGCCCGACGAACTGATGCGATCGTCCTTTTTGAACAATGCCATCGGTAATGCTTGTAGTAGTACAGTATTGTAGTATATTCAAAAGAAAACTGAGGTGCATTATATTTCTGCAGTTCAGTTTTTTCCCCTACAAAGTGCATGTAGTAGGAGTACATTATTAACCCACGAGTAAAAAATAGTTTTTGGTACGCATTACTGACTAAGGATAAAATTTTCCTGAAACAAAATTAAGGCGTTGGTTGGGAATAATTTAGGGGGTTCCAAAAGCTGTTATGCGTTTTATACAAACGTAGGAAGCTTTTGAGTTTTGACAACTTCAAATCGACTCTGTTTGGACTTTGGAGAGGAGCTTCCTCTCTTTTTTAGAGCTTTTTGAAAACGCAAAAGCAGCCAGAAGCTCTCACAACAGGGCCTAAACAAGAATAACTTTTGATGGGCATGCCTGTTGAGAGACAAGTAATCCAATAATATTATCTGTAAGACAGGATCACGATTGAAAGTCAAAGCACGACGCGGGCTGCTGCTACTCATTGCAACGCCTGCAAGCAAGCAAGCAAGCGCACGGGCCGGTGGCTGTGACCTCCCGAAATCCTGGTTCCAGACCAGCGTTCCACGAAAACAACTTCTCTCCTCCCGTTTCCCTGCTCCCGACCCAGCTGCCGCGCGCGCGTGGACGAAGAAGAGACCCGGTGTGAACAGCGCGGACCCGGTGTGAGCAGCTAGCTGCGGCAGGCAGAAGCACTACGAGGCAGAGGCAAATTCCTAGTGGATCGCACCGGAACCCCCCGTGCCGGGGTCTCGGCGCACGCGCGCGCGATCGCCGCCTCGATCGAGCGAGAGCCTTCGGGACGGAGACACCGGCGGCACGGCCCCGACCGGGCGCCGCGGGTCCCAAGACGGGTGCCGGCGCCAGCCCCGGCCTGCGCCTCCCGCCCCCGAGCAGATCACGCGCTCGGCCGGCTCGCCCGCCGCGGACGAACTCTCGCCCCGTGTACGCACGCGCGCGCGGGGGGTAGTTTAGGATTCCGGAGCTGCGGCGCGTGTTCGCACGCGCGGGGCGCGGCCACGTACGCCCGCCCCCCAGCCGATCGAGATCGATCGATTTTCCCGATCATCGATCGGGCATGAGATGTCTGGATGGGAAAGGCCGAGCGCTTTTAGTTTTTGTTTGTTCCATTGGACTGGACCGTGGCTTGGCTGGTTCGAGGCAGGCCGTGGCTTCGGCGAGCGAGCGCATGTGAAGTTGTGGACGTGCATGCCGCATGCATGCCGGGTTATTGTTTTTGTTCGCCGTTTTCAATCAGTCCCAGGCTAGCTAGTCGGCCTGAAGTGGTTTGCTTGACCCAGTGAAAAACAAGTCACGCGCCCGTGGGATGTTCAGGGTATGGTGCTGTTAATTTTAATTAGTTTCCTGAAGAATGAATGTTCTTGGTATTCCCGTGATCCAATACAATTGTCCTGAAGTATAGTACAAGAGCGAAGAAAAGAAGAACCCCCTTTTTGGAAAAAGGAAAATTTTCTATTTCTATACTTTTTTATAAAAATAGATTTTTGTAAAATTTTTTATTCAATTCCTATATAAAATCTGCGTTCCAAATAATTAGACCCATTTGAAACACGGAATTTTTTCTTATTTCTACATCTTTTTATTAAATTGAACTGCTCCAGTTTGTTTGAAATTCCTCGGTGAAACTCTTACGGGCTTTTCTAAAGTCCCACTTGGAACGCGAAAATTTTGTAGAAATTTTATAAAAATTAATTTAATTTCATAGGTAAAAAAGAAAAAATCCACCATTTCAAACGCGGACTAAAAAACTGATAAACTTTTGGCTCTCTCTCTCCAGAATCCAGAACAAACGAACAAATGCTCTCCAAATAATTTAACTTCCCGCTGTCCCCTCGCTCTCGCTCTCCTTCCCTCTCTGTCTTCCGCTCACTAGTCGCCTATAACTACCCCTTGCCAACCACGGCACCTCACCCCGAAGCCAGTAGCCAAGAACAGAAGCAAAGCTGCCGGGAGAGCGAGTGTTCACTGCAGCAAGAAACCTGCCCGCATCCAACCTACTCGCTTGCTTCCATGGAAGACCCCTACACGAGCTTCTTCAAGAATCCGTACTACTACTACGCGTCCTCCTTCCCGGCGCCTCCCGCCGCTCACCACCTCCCACCGTCCCTCCCAACAACGTACACCGCCCTCTACCCAACCGTCGCCGCGGCAGCGCCACCTCACTACTCGGCGTTCTTCCAGCCGCCGACGACGACGCTGCCTCGTCTCGACGACTCTTCCCCTCCGTCGCCTCCGCTGCGCGAGGCGCTGCCGCTCCTGTCCCTCTCGCCCACGCGCTCGCGGCCGAACGTGGAGGCGGACTCCGACTCCGACGACGACGCGGACGACTTCGTGCAGCGGGGTAGCTCCGGGCCGCACGCTGCGCGCGCGCCGCTCTTCGCCGATCTCAATTGCGTGCCCGCGTGCTGCGACGGCGACCCGATGGACGTGGAGGCCACGGACGACGCCGCCGTCGCACTGCACATCGGCCTGCCGGCGGCGCCCGGCAACGGGGGCGCGGAGACGGACCTCCTGTCCGGGCTCTCGGGCAGGGCCGGCGGCGCGTGCATGGAGCCCGAGGAGGACGAGGAGTGCAAGGTGGACACCGGCGCCGGCGACAGCGACGAGTTGGTGCCGTTAGGGTTCGCGTCGACGCCGATGGGGAGGCTGAACAAGGGGCAGTACTGGATCCCGACGCCGGCGCAGATCCTCATCGGCCCCACCCAGTTCTCCTGCCCCGTCTGCCTCAAAACCTTCAACCGATACAACAACATGCAGGTCAGTGCCTTGCTCGTACAGCCCTTAGTCCATGGACCATACCCACACATAGATCTGCCCAGCCTTCCCTTTTCGATCTTTGCTAGCTGCCGTTCGTGTTATCGGCCATAAAGGAAGTGGCTAACTTGCTTTTCTCCTTTGGGGCTAGTTGCGCGCCATGAAACAGACCCAAGCCCTGAGCTCCATGCACAGTGGCTTCCTTTTGAGTGTGATTGAACTAGACTGGCATGCCAGGGGCAGCCATGCACGAAAACATGCATCTTTATGCTTTTTCTTGGGTGCTTGCCTTTTTAAGATTCATCTCAGTGGTGGAGTGGGTGCAGTGCAGATCCCAGGGAAGATTTCACCTTTGTTTTGTTTCTCTCTCCTTCTTACTACTAGTTCTGATCCATCAAATTACTTTCTACTCCTCCAGTATGGAGTACTGGAGTACTTAGCCGCCCAGTAGTTTGCAGAGGCACTGCTGATACTCATGAGTCGTGGTTCATGAGATTTGGCTAGGTATACAGGGTTGTTTCAGAGCAGGCTTTCATGGTTTGGAAAGCATAAGATTGTGTGATCGATATCATGGGCTGCAGCTGCTTGGCAGTCTACTTCTCCTCCCCGACTCCCAACAACACAGAGAGATCTGCAGTGTTATTCCTGTAGCCAGCCACTGCGCCTCTCTGGGCTCTGGCTGCTCTCTTTACACCAGAGCGCAAATTAAGGGAGAGTATCTAGCTGACTAGCCGAGAGTCAGTCCATGCTCTCAAAAGATTACTGGGCCTTCTCTGGTTGCAACATGCAACTGATTACCATTGCTGCATGAGAAAAGTCTAAGCTCAATCAGGTCGTGCAAACTCCAAGCAGCTACTCCTTAGTCAGCAGCGGCTCAGTGCATTAGCAAGCAATGCATACAAGTTTAGATGCCCACCCAACATTGCATAAATGAAAATATTACAGCATGTGATATAATCCATTTTGACATCAGTGACATCTATTGTGCTGTACCGCTAACCTTGTGTACACATACATGAGCAAATGATAACTGCTCTATATTTACATGGGAAATCTATGTATGTTGCAGATGCACATGTGGGGGCATGGGTCGCAGTACCGCAAGGGCCCCGAGTCGCTGCGGGGCGTGCAGCCGACGGCGATGCTGCGTCTGCCGTGCTACTGCTGCGCGCCGGGGTGCCGCAACAACATCGACCACCCGCGCGCGCGGCCGCTCAAGGACTTCCGGACGCTGCAGACGCACTACAAGCGCAAGCACGGGCTGAAGCCGTTCCTGTGCCGCAAGTGCGGCAAGGCCTTCGCCGTCAAGGGCGACTGGCGCACGCACGAGAAGAACTGCGGCAAGCTCTGGTACTGCCTCTGCGGCTCCGAGTTCAAGCACAAGCGCTCGCTCAAGGACCACGCCCGCGCGTTCGGCCACGGACACGGCGCGTTCGGCTGCAACGTCGACGGCGGTGACGGACTCGAGGACGACGACGAGGGCGCCGTCTCCGAGATCGAGCAGGACTGCGCCGGATCCTGCAGGTCGGCGCGGTGATCGTCGACGTTCCGGTCGCCGGCCGACCAATCAGCATGTCTTGAATGACTATATTTCGTGCTACATATAGCTAGTACGTGCAACCTGTGTTGTTGTTCTTGTTTCTGGTAGTTGCTGTTGTTGTTGCGACGCCGTAGTTGTTGCTTTTGCTCGAGTAGATTGTTAGTGTTGTGGAGATCGTGTGATCCCTTTTCTACGAGTAGTAGCTGGTTATAGCGCCGACTGTGACGAGTACTCCGCAGTGTTTGGAATGCTAGTTGCTTGTTGTTTGAGTGATCTGAATCGATCACACCATCCATATTAACTCTTCGAAAAGATGTCTTCAGTTTCATGTTTGGCTTTATGAAATTTCATTGTGTTCAGATTTCCTTTTTAATGAATGATAGCACTCCTGTCTATTTTTCAAAAAAAAAAAACATAAGTAGGGAAATGTCTGGATGAGTCCAATGTAGGACTCCTACTAGTACTACATGGGAGAATGAACGACCACGTACTCGTACCACTAAGTTTTCGTCAGCTGCATGAGTAACGGTGAAGCACAGTGCTGGAAGGTGACGACTGGATCTGCTCCCCATCGGCATGCTTCTTTTGCATTCAGTTCGCTGTCGATGTCACTCGTATCCCTGCATGTGGAAAAACTGTAACCCATCTTTCCTATCCCGGTCAAGTTTCCATTATGGATCGGCATTCCCCTTTCTGTGCAAACATATAGACCAACCTAATGAAATTTATAGGCTCCTTGCAGTAGGTGATATAAATATTTCTGGTTCTTCTTGCATGCCATGCAAAGAGAAAAGCAGGAAAGGCATTGATACGCGTGGTACTACTACATGGACATGGTTGACAAAGACAGTTCCATATAGTTTTGCCTTCAAAAAAATTTCACATGATCCAACGGACTGTAGCACGGAGTAGACACTAAATCACGGTTCAGAAAACTATTCAAAACCATAAAGTTTTTACGGTTTTCTGTGAAACTAAGGCTTTCGCTCAAAACCAAAATGTCGAGTTGTAATGAAAACGGTAAACTAAGTTGTTTTTCCCATTTCAAAAACCGCTATACAGGACTGGTTTTTTAAACGCTGCACCAAATTCGAGTCGAAGATAAGTCAATCTGAGTTACAGGCTTAGCTCCTATTAGTAGTAGTAAATAGTTTAAATTCAGCTGTGCAAAAATTACAATTATTTGGGGGAATTTCATTGTATAGAAATTGAGCAATTCGATTCCATGTCATGTTCTTCCATGTTCCAAACGGTATATACGGAATTTACCACCATGAAGTAGTAAAAACAAAGGGAAGAAAACAAGAATACTTTTCTCCACCTTTGGCCGCGAGGATCAACTTTTTGGGCGCACTTGAGAGATTTGGGGGATGCATGGCCGACCAAAGCATGTATAGCCAGTGTTGATGGATGGAACATCACAGATATACCATGAGATGTTCGTGTCAAATGATGCGCCTTTTCTCACATCGGCTGGATAGAAAGGAGGATTGGGATGGGCGGTGAACTGACCAGAGCCGCCTTTTATTTCTTAAAAGTAATATTTTAAAATTACTAGTTTTATTTTTAAAAAACTATCCAAACGAGGGCATACTGCAAGCATGGGGGAATAGCTTCTTTCTGCTCGGAAGATTGGAAAGAAAGATAACCGTTACTCATATGGGGTGGTGACCAGTGCTGCAGCAAGCCAGCAACATGGCCGTAGCTACGGCACTAGTAGTTCTTTTTATTTTTATTTTTAACTAGTCCAACCCCGTTGCTTCGCTACGGGTGGAAGACAACTCGATAGTCTAGGTCTTGTTCGGACTGGAGATCACCCCATTAAAAGCCTGTGCTAAGACAAAAATTATGCACACATTTGCATCCTCAGAATAAAAGAAAAAATTGTTCAGAATAAAAGAAGACAACATCTGAGCTTAGGATTCTGTAACGAATGATCAAGGTCACACTGTCATATCCTGCAGCACTCTATCAGAATTGATGCGAGAATTTTGATTGGTGCCCTCCTGGACGCACTGTGCTCGCATGATGCCTTCTTCTCCTCCTCAGAATCTGAGCTGAGCTTATAAGGGTCACTTCAGGCTTTGGCTTTTTTCCCCCTTTTCTAAAATTCAAGGCTATGGCTTGTTGCTCTCCTTCACCTGGACTGCTTTACGACACGACACCATTCAACTTGACCGCAGCCATTGGCCTCTCAACGAGTTTCGGGGCTTAAAACTGTAAAATTTTAAAATATGGAGTGAATCGGTAAAGACAGTTTCAGTACAAAATTTACATGAATGACAAAGCAATATTACATCATGACACAGTTATGACATGACAAATTTGAAAATAAATTGTAACAAATCCGGCAAAATGTACCCTCTTTCCATTTTGGAATTAAATGCAAACATCATGGTGAACAAGAAAATTCATTTGCAATCCAAGTTACTCACGAATAAGGTAGCTAAGATCTGCACTCACTTGCAGGTTCATATTATATACCTGCAAGGGGAGAAATTATGAGACATGATGTTTTAGTGAGGCCCGGCAGGGTCGCACTGCCAGCCGCGCGGAGGAGGCGGCGGGGTTGCCAGCGCGGGAGCAGTGGTGGGAGACGGGGCCGACGGCGGGGGAGGAGGCGGCGGGCCGGCGGCGCGGGGAGCAGGGATGGGGCAGCGAGGCCCTCTGCCAGAAAGGCGCCGCGGGAGGAGACGACGTCGATGCCTGGCAGTGTGGCGCCGCCGGCCAGAGTAGGCGGTGGGGTTGGCAGGGCGGGGCAACGAGATCGACAAGGCCGTTGAGAAGCTTGGGAGAGAGGCAACGGCGCGGCGTGCGAGGGAGGGAGGCAAGGCGGAGCCATCAAGCACGGACACAAAGAGGCATGAGTAAAAAATTTCGGGTCCGAGCGACGCGGGCTGCGGCTGCGAGCAGCGGGACGTCCGATGGAGATCGAACGTCTGAGATGCCCTCCTGCCAGAAAGGTAAGACTCACCACAACGCACGTTTATAAGAGTAGAGAAATGTTGGCACTAGCATTGTCTGGATCAGCAGTGAATGCCGGAGACTGTTAGGTGGGCCTAAATATAATTGGGAGGACAAGTATTATTCTCTCGGCAGTCGATTGCCGATGTATGTGATATGAAATTGGAGATCGAACGTCTGAGATGCCCTCTGCCAGAAAGGTAAGACTCACCACAACGCACGTTTATAAGAGTAGAGAAATGTTGGCACTAGCATTGTCTGGATCAGCAGTGAATGCCGGAGACTGTTAGGTGGGCCTAAATATAATTGGGAGGACAACTATTATTCTCTAGGTAGTCGATTGCCGATGTATGTGATATGAAATTGGACATCTCTTTTGTGACCTCTATGCCCTAATTATCTATAAAATTGATTTATAATATAAATTTAATACAATTTGACTTAGACCACATATATTTAGTTTCGAGGGCTCATTCTCTTATGTACTCCAACAGCTTTGGATGTTGAACTTGGGAGCAAGACCGGGTATCTAGTTGCGGCTTGTCTATTTATCTACATTGTGCGTGGTTGAGTTAGATTGCCCGTTGTAACTACTCTAGTCAAATTCATATTTTGTGAAATTACGAGACAAGATGAGAAACTAGTCGGCTATGAATTCTGAGATTATAAGATCTACTGTAGTATCAACGTTGAACCAATGGATTTCTGTACTTAGATGTTGTTTGGTATAATTGGGAAATAAACCATGGATTTAGGATTAGAAAATAAATACTGGGTTAAGATGTAGTGGATGTACTATGAATAAGGCCCCGTTTGAATCTGGATTGTAGGATTATGGATTCTGAGATTTTAGAATTCGGATTATAGGATTATAAAATCTCTGCCGCTTGGATTAAGAGATTTTATCTAGATTTTTAAATTTTAAAATTCAAATTTTAATATTTCAAAATATCAAACATTTAGATTACGAGATTTTCTTATCTTAGTTATGTTAATGTGTATTATAGTATAAAATATAAAATAATAGTTAGATTCATGAGATTCTATAAGATTTTATAATCTTCTAAAAACTCTTCCATTTGAATACTATTAAGATTCTTTTTATCTGGATTCTCAAAATTCTTAAGTATTCAAACGTCACCTAAATGATCTACTTAGATCTTTTTGTTTGTTTCTAATCCTATTACCAATTGCTACTCACTTCGTCTCAAAATAAAAGTCGTTTTAGATTTTTAAACTTCTCCCTTTAATCATTCGTTTTGTAAAAAAATATTTATTTTATTGTGAACCGATTTATTATTATAAGTACTTTAAATTTGACTATTCATTTTTATATTTTTAATTTTTTTAATAAAATAAATGATTAAACATTGATTTTAATAAGTAAAAATGATACTTATTTTAGATCGGAGGAGGGAGTAGTTTCCCAAAACCACTTCGTGCTTGCTCTTGAGTTGAACGGAACAAATGGAGGTCGATTACGGACTCAGGCAGAGTGAGAACCATGGGGACTGCAAACTGGCGGTTTGAAGGGTCACCTCAACCGAACAATCAATCAACCATCACCTGTGGAGGTCCTAGCTGGCCGGATAGCTGTGCGGCCGTGTGTGAATGGACAGTGGATCGATCCATCGATCGCCCGCGGATTGGATACGTGCGCCGTACTGGAGGAGACAGCCCAACACCGTGGCTTAGACTCCACACTAGCCGATCCTGCGCTGTCCTCCTCCACCTCCGATGCCTTCCCCTTCCCCTTCTCCGCCCTGTCCACATCACTTGCGTGCGTGCAGCTGCCTAGCACCCACCTGCATTCGAGCATTTCCTCGTGCAGACCAGGTCCCATAGCTGAGCAAAATTATTCTGGCATCATCGATGCTGATGAAGGCGATGCGCAAGGAGTAAGAGGATCTGGGTTCCCGACGCAAATCTAGGAGCACAGAAATGGCGACATGCCTGCAACATCACCTCGAAACTGCTCGAGATCTGAAGGCACAGCTAGCTGCAGTAACGGATTTACTCAGTGTGAGGCCCAGGATAAGAGTCCAGCTATGGCTATCCCCTGTCCTGTCCTTTTGCAACGAGTAGAGTATTTTTCAGAGAGCGTCAAACCTTTCTGCAGCACGCACGCATAAGCAAGTTGATCTCCATCACATGTCTCGCTTACCGGCAACACATAGATGCCTCGAAACTGTGATCCGCATGTCGATCCCCGTCGTCTACCTGGTTGATTTAGCGCGACCCAACCAACACACATCCCTTTCTTAGGAGTACTCCTAAATCCTTCTCCGACAGGGCCGCGCGTGCGTGCCCTCGTGCTGCGGATCACCGCCGTGTTTGGGTTACTCGACCTAATAACCCCGGCGAGGAGACCAGGAGAAGCGGAGAGGAATAAACAGGCGACGCGCTGTCTACCGGCGGTGGAACAGCCGTGTCTCCCCCGGTTCAGGTTCACGAGGCGCTTTTCAGTTCCGCGGGTCTCTCTCGGCGTCTCGCTCCGTCTCGTCGTATCAGGCGCGCGCCTAACCCTAATTAATCCAACAGCAGCTTTGCTGGCCGGGGATTATCTGGGCGTGATAATAAAATTATTGGTCATTGATCGTGCGTACGTACTCCTACTAGCTGAGGCGGATGGGCTCCTGACGTAGTAGGAGCAGAGAAGAGAGATGGCATGCATGGCGAGAGATGGCGTAGCAGTGCGTGACGAGTTGACGACGACAGCGACTACGCAGTGAACGCACGCACACGCTTCTTCACCGGCGCCGCCGGCCGGGCCGGCATGGTTGGCTGGTGAGCTCGAGTAAATGCGCCGCTCGGCAAAGAGGGTGGTCGTACAGGGCGAGTACTAGTGACAGTCCGGTAGTCGCAGTAGTAGCGGCAGCAGCTACTGTACTACTCCTTGCACCATCTGCAAGTCGTCCTGAACGGGGCACTGCACCCTGCGCCTGCGTCTGCGTGCGAGAACGAGAGAGAGACGGCGACGCGCAAGGAGTAAATGGCGCCACGCACCACCTTCTGTCGCCCTCACTCAACAGACTGGAGGGAGGAAGGAAGGAAGCGTGGCCATGGCGGGGCGTGGCGCAGGTCGCGGCTGGAGCGACAAGCAAACTGCGAATTTAATAAGGCGAGCGGTATTTGGGTCGCAGAAGGCGATCGAGGAGGAAGAAGGGTGGGGAGAAAAGCTGACAGCGACCAGCTCGGAATGGCCCGGAGCGGAGAGGGGAGGGGAGCTGTGTGACGCATGCATGCCGGTGCAGTGCAGGGCACTGCTCCTTCCGGCCGGGTCGGTGATTCGCCGCTTCCAGATCGGATCACAGATCGAACTGCGCGGCGTATGGTGGAGGACTCCAACTAATTGCTGTTCGAGGCCCGTTTGTTACTAGGAATGTCAAAAACTAGGAATTGAAAAAAAAATACAGTAATACTCTATTCGTTTTAAATTATAAGTCACTTTAGAGTTTTTTAAAATTTTCAAAATATAAGTCGTTAAATTGAGGAATGGAAAATAAAAAAAATCCAAAGTTGCCAGTTTGCAGATCATTGCTGTAATAGTTTGTGTCTTTCTGATGGTGATGCATCAGGTCACTGCCTCTTTCTTGGGCGTAAGAATCAGTGGGTCAGCTTGTGGACTTCTTGCTGACAATCACAAAACTACGGCTTGGACTCTTGGGCCTATGTACAGTCTGGAGTGTCCTGTGATTAATCGAGTGTATTTAACCCAAGAACCTGACATTCATGTCTTAGCCCCTTCGGCCTCTTTACGATGCAGTGTAGATGGGCGGAATTCTACCATGCGGCCCGGTACAGATCCTTGCTGAATTGCGGCCCGGTACAGTTTGCTGCTCAGGACGTCGGCCTTGTTTCTTTGCCCTGACTACGGCCCATATTACAAACTACTCTATTCGTTCTAAAATAAATAATTTTTAAAATTTTTTAAAATTAATATTTCACCACTCGTTTTATTAAAATTTTTTTTAAAAACACAATAATAAACAATAAATTTAAAGTATTTTTACTAATAAATTATTTCATAATAAAATAAATAGTATTTTTACAAATTTTTTGAAAAAGACAAATAGTTAAAAATGAATGTTAGAAATCTAAAAAATACATTGGGACAAAAAAAAAAGTAGATTTTACAGATAAATCGATTTACCCGCATTTGAAATTTTCATCATACCACAAACTAACTTAGAAAACAAACCGCATAAACTCCGTAACAGTTTATAAAAAAATGTTAAACTACACTGTATTTCGCGGCACCGAGATCAGCAACGGAAAATCGGATACGGTGCCGTTCGTTTTCGTACCCAATCCTGCCGTCTTACCTGGCATCCACCCCCTATAGCGCAGGCAATAAAAACCCAAAGGAAAGCCCACACAAAAACCCAATAGAATCTCGTCTCGCCTCCAATCCAACCACCGTCGCGCACCCCAATCTCCCACGCATCGCCGCCGCTTCCCGGCGAGTCCGTCCCCTCTCTGCCACGCCGCTGACCCTCTCCGGCGCCGCTGCTCTCGGGTAAGGCGGCCGCCGCCGCGCGCTCGCTTTCGTCCCGGTGGTCTCGGCACCGGGGCCCCATCGGGCTGGATCTAGGGTTGCGTGGGGAGGGGTTCTGGAAGCCCCCGCCGCTATGGCGGCGGATGCCGGTCCTGCTGGCGACGACCGTACCTTCAAAGCCGACTTCACCGACGCCGGAGAGAAGCTGCTCCAGGAGCGCTTGCGGGAGAAGTTGCGAGAGTTCATGAGCGCCCCCGACGACTTCCTCGTGGTACGGTGACGCCGCTCGCTCAATTGCGTGTCCCGCCCCGATAAATTCGCGTTTGGATGTTCTGTTGTGTTTGATTTCAGTGATTGCAGGCTGGGATTTGATCCACAGCTAAGAGATTCTGGTCGAATTCGGTTGATGCTTGAATAACAGTGTACGTAGTCCAGTTAATGTACCCTATGAACCAATCTGTATACGTTAGGTGCTTTGATGAATTCAACTAGTGTAATGGGTTGGTGGGTTTCATGCATCAATGCTTTCTTAGGAGAATTCTTTACAGATTATTATTATCAGATCTATTGGATCGGTGACTTGTCATATTACTGGATGGAGCACATTTTGTCAAAGTTGTGTCAAGATGCTATTTGTTGCTACGTCCCTAGTTAATAGCTATTGTTGGACATACTAATTCATTTGTGGATTAAATCTGCCTCAGTTACATGAAATATATATCAGTACTAATCAGACTCATTGGATTCCCTGTTGTTGGATGCATATATATTGCAGTTGAGTGGACTTGCATTTGTCTGGACTTGTTTTTATTCAAGTGAGAACTCACTGGTTAGTGCAATCATGTTATACTATGCGCTGATAAGGGCGGGTTAGCTTCTTCCCGTCACACTTCAGTATGTTTTTACTTTTTGGCCTCGAACTTTTAGTTGTTAACAGATTCCGAACTTCTGTATAATGAATTCTCTATCCCTCTTTTTCAACATGGAGTTTGGGTGAAACACTGGAGAAAGTCCTATGAGGGGATCTCTTGCTATGAAATTCACTGATTCTTAAGAGGAGGACCTGTTCCGATCTGTGCGAGCATTACACATAACATAGAATGCACTGCATATTTGATATTTTTATTACTGTGTATTCACCTTTTTTTTTCAACTTGGGGTAAGCAACATAATTGTTATATCCTCTTTTTTGTTCATATTACGTTGGGGTATTTCAAGATATAATTGTTAAGTCGACCTCTGTTTCTGTGTTGAGTGCAGGAATATGTTATTATCTTGCTGAAGGGTGGAATACGCCAGGATGACGCCTGTCAGAAGCTCAATGTGTTTCTAGAGGATGCTAGCTTATCATTTATTTCCTGGTTAGTGTTTACTGTATTGCATTCATTTTATACTTCCTTGTGCATCAACTGTCTCTCAGTCATTATTATATTTTGTCCATAGTATATAATTGAGAATCAAAGAATTATCTTAATTCTAAATTAGGGATGAAAGGCTAGCATTTGATCTAGAGCCAATAAGCGGCCTTGTATAGTTGTATGTGTCTTCACACAGTTCATAGTTCAGACAACTAAATTTATATTCTTTCAATAATTAAATGTGTATATATGGTGTCAGTAATAATTCAATGTTTGCTTGTTAAACATTTGTACTGGATATTATATGATTTGAGTCTCTTTCTTTTAGAGACTAGACCAAATTAATGGTCTGTATTGCACTCACCTGGTAGTTTAGTTGCTCATAAGGAAGAGGCTTACCTTTGCTTTGTTACAGCCTTTATTTTAGATCAGTGCTTATAATCATTACACTGTTCTCATAATCATAGGCATTTCAGTTATAAGCGTAACCTCAGTTATGACAATGTATTGGCTCCCTCCATTTTCTTGTATGGTGCTTTAGAATTGGTGTGGTGAAATATCTCGATATTGATTATCAGTATGTCTAAAAGTACCAAGATTCAATTTGTGATCTTTTTTGTGGATGTAAATGAACTTTGTAACGAGTGTCTTTTTGTTGTGTAGGTTGTGGGATCATCTTTCTATACATTTGCACCTTTATGTGAAAGTGCAAAGGGAAAACCAGCAGCAGATTGAGAATGTTGTGGCCCCCAAAGAAGCACCTGGAAGACAAAAGCCATCAGAGGTGCTCCAGACAAACAAAGGTCAAACCCACTCCGAGCACACAATTGAATCAAGTACAACCACTAGAAAACGGAATAATAGGGAATGGAAAGGAACTGGTCGGCAGGGTGATGAGAAATTTCCACTTCGAAGTGTATTAACTGATATTCTTCACGGAGACGAGAAACGATCGCAAAAGTCCAATGAAATACGGCACCCTCCTTTGAAACAACAGAATGGCAGGAAACGTGACAGGGATGATGAACCACAGCAAACAAAGGTTTGATGATTTCCTAGATCTCAACTGCAAAAAATATTAAGGAACTTACGTTTTTGTTGACCAAATTTATTATGATATTTTGCCTTCATGTTTTTTTTTATTATATAATTTACCTATATTGGGCTTCTGTTCTTTATGCTGTGCCTATGGCCTATGCTCACAGATTTGTTTTGTACCGTGACTAAATTTAGTTACTTCACTGGTTTGAATCTACCCACATGCTTTTTAGTTCTTAGTATCCCATGTTGCCTTGGCAACAGTGAGGAGAATCAGAATGTCAAGACTTAATGAAAGAAGTATGTGATGAGAACTCTAGCATTTTCAATTTCAAACAGTTAAGTTCGAGCTAAACTATTATTGTTAGCTGGGACAGCATTTTTTGTAAAAGGAAAGTATATTTGTGAACCTCAATAATGTGTCTTCACTGTTGTGATCTTTCCATCAATTAGGACTTAGTTGAGAAGCTGTAGTAGTTTTTTATGAGTTCCTGTTAGACAATCCAACAATAAAATTTGCTCAAGCAAATTGCTTGTTTTGGACCGAGCATAACAATTTTCTTCTAATTTTCACAACAAAGTTTTTATAGGTCTACAAAGATATAGATTTCTCTTAAAAAATTTTTTGTCCTGCAGAGAGACTTGTATTCACGTCCCAGGCTTGGTGGTGGTGCTTCCCATCGTCTTCTTCAATTTGCTGTTCGAGATGCTGTAAAAGCGGTACAGCCAGCCAGCAGCTCTGCTGAACCTGCATCAAAGCGACTACGCTCTGTAGTTTCCGCAGCATCTGGAGACAATTTGCATGATAAGAGGCCAGAAAGATCCCAAAACTGCATGAATAGAAAATCAGAAAGAACTAGGCCAGTCCTACAGGCACAAGGAGCTGCATTAGCTCTCAAAGCTGCTGCAGAGGCTGCTGCTGATTCCACAAAAGTTAGATCGACTGGAAGTGTTTTCAAGCGATTGGGTCAAGGGAATGTTGGGAGACAGCCATCTCATTTTCGTGAAGAAAAAAGAGATCACAAGGACCTTGAACCAGTTACTAATGTAGATGAGCTTGATTCTGATCGATATGGTAATGAGGAATCTGAAGAGGAATCTGGGGAGCTGACCTGGGCTGGCAGGGGGGCTGAAATGAGTGTTGATTCAACCTCTGATGATGATTCGAACCAAGATGAAAATATTACTAGATACCAAAGTTCTGGTTCATATGATGGTGCCTCTGAAACTATTGTAGAGAAGAAACCTTTCTTGTCAAAGTGCACTATTGAACCAGAGATGAAAGCAGCAAGGCCTTCCAGTATTATCAAAAAGGAGCAACCTATTTCTTCATCAACAGTGGCAGCAAGTAAAGCTGTTGCTTTTCCTGCTGTTGTGACTACTGTAGAACCTATCGATTATGAAACACCAAAAGATGTTCATGTTGTGGAGAAGCCTGACATCACTCCTGCAAGTTCAAATGCCATCAATCAGCATGGCAACAGCAAAGTAAGCATCCTCGTACTTTGAGCAAAAAATATTTGTAGTGGTTTTATTATCTTGCTATGGAATCACAGTATATGTAAGTCGCTCTTTAATTACACATTTTGTTTAGGTTGTTCTACAGCTCAGACTATCAAATCTTCTTTTGATTGTGTTGAAAATTTATTTTATGGATTTTAATGTAGTCAAAACTCATGTTAACATTTGTCCAAATACCTAAGACAAGAGTTTAGTTCATTTAGGACCTTAGATTCTACATACTTGTGCTTTATACTTGCCACTTGAATGGAATGGGACAGCAGTAGGGGCCACAGAGAATTACGTAAGCGTGGTATTGCTCATCTGATTGATAATAATTGGCTTCAAATTTGGCCTGGCTACTTTTTTTTTGTGCAGATTTTTTCTATTATATCTCTACATTACTACCTTTGTCTATTATGCTTATCTACCGGACCATCTTTTAGAAGCTTGTTTATAGTTGTTTTCTTATTAATAGAACATTTAGTGAGAATTATCAGTAGTTGACCTCTCTGCTCCACTGTGTTTCACATTAATTAAATTGTAAGCAGAATGACATGCCGTATCAGTTTGCCTGCCTCTTGATTTTTTCTTAAAACAAATAGAAAGATCTTTGTGATTCTTTGCTAAATTTGCTCTCACTGCTAACTAATTTCATTCAGGAACTAGGTCACGCTGAAGTTCAAAAGGATTCTCAGCGGTCTGCACCATCTGGTAAGTAATATTTCTTCTTTTTTAGAAAGCGGTTTCCTTTTTTTGCATGTAACGTTCATGTGAATCCTATCTGATTACTTGCATCAAGTTCGAGTGGTTCTTATTAGATTTTTATCCTGCTCCCTCCAGCAATTAATGCACTTTTGTGCTCATCACTTTGACAAACTGAAAATGTGCTACTTGGATAGTTACTCCAACATCTATAGGGTTTTGATTTCTTTGCACCATACTTCGATTAAAAAATGCAAAAGGAGATTTAATGCAAGTTATTTTTTATAGTTGCAGTTTCATATAGCACAGCACATCCAACTGAGGATGCTGATTCAAGAACCCTCTATGTCACCAATGTGGGTATCTATGTGTTCTCATCAACATTATTATTTCTGGCCATTAGATTATTTTATTTATTTTGGTCAAATTGTTTGAAGGTTCACTTTGCTGCCACCAAGGACTCGTTATCTCGCCATTTCAACAAGTTTGGTGCAGTACTGAAAGTAGTCATTGTCACCAATGCTGCAACAGGGCAGCCAACGGGGTTAGTCTTTTTAATGCTTATTGTAGCTGATACGAGATTTATCATCTCATTGTTTCCAGTTTCCTTATATGAGGACAAAACTACCCTTTATTTGAAGATAATTTTTCCATGGAAAAGAAAAGTGTGATTACAATCTATCAGAAGTTAGGAACATTTTATACTATCATGAGGGAAGACTAATATGTAGGAATGGAGAAATTTGTCACTAAACTGCTGACGATTTTTAGTTTTCATGAAATTATAAGGGCTCCTTTGGAACGCAGAATTTTCATAGGAATTGTGCAGGAATTTCACAGGAATCAGTTCAATTTCACAGGAAAAACGCAGGAATAGGAAAATTTTCCTTCAATCCAAAGGAGGCCTAACTCTTTTTTTTTTTTGGTCTTGTGTCTGAAAACTTAAAATCATTCAGCAAGCTCTTATCTGACCTGGTAAATCATTTTTTTAATTAAAATCACAACATATTACGGAATTAGGTTGGAGATTGCTGCCAATGTGGCAGGAACAATATACTGGCTAAGGCCTCCTTTGGAACGCGGGAAATTTTCCCGTTTCCTGCGTTTTTCCTGTGAAATTACTGTGAGATTCTTGCGTTCCAAAGGAGCCCTAAATCCAAACTCGAAAATCACGTTTACTTGGTTGGAATATATAATGATTGACACTTTCTATGACGCAGATCTGCCTACGTAGAGTTTTTACACAAAGAATCAGCTGAACGAGCTTTGTCTTTGAATGGCACATCATTTATGACTCGTATTCTCAAGGTATAATCCTCTTATCTGATTTAGTTCTATGTTTTTCTGATGCACATTCACAAGTTGTGATCCTCTTATCTGATTTAGTTTTATGTTCATCAGTGTTCAATCCCTTTCCTTGAACTCTATTTTTTTTATGACTAGTATACTATGCGCCCTCTGCATGGTTGTTATCATTTTGGATTTACCTGGGATTAAATAATGAAACTTGAGTTTTGAGCATGGGCTAAATGTGATTTTGTGCTTTTTTCCCTTGTAATGTAGGTTGTCCGGCGAAGTTCTCATGAAGCTGCTCAGTTTTATTGGCCTGGCAGTGGACGAGCATCATTGTATGGAAGGCATGGCAGAATGTACCCAAGGGCTGTTCTTCCAGGCAGTTCCTTTAGAGGGCGTGCTCCCATCAAAGCTGGTGCTAGAAGTTTACAGTGGAAGCGAGAGCCTTCTAGTACCGATTCAAGTGCAGGTATGAAACATGACACGAGTGTGCCATTATCTTCTGAACAGGGGCACCCACCTGCCATTTAGAATGGAGCATATAATTGAATTGATTAGGAGAGCCAATTGGTATTTTGCTCATCACCTCGCATGTCAGGACAGCTAGCTGAGAAGATTTGTACAGCAAACCTGCTGTTCTGTAAAGAGCTCAAAAAATCATGAAAAATACTGAAAAAAGCTTAAAATTGGGGGAGAGGTCTGCATCTGAGACTGATAAGCAGCCAGAGCCATACGGATAATTGGATGGCCCTTGTCGTGATATGTGAATAGTCTACTGCACGAGCAGTTGTCATTCGAAGTCAGCCTGTTTGATGTGGATCATTCATATCTGAAATAAGTAATCGCGTCCCTTTTGGATGCATTGGTTGTTGCATTGACGAGGACTGATGGGCATATGGTTACTTCTGTATGGCAGATACTCAGCATCCCAAATTAGACCAAGATGAGTTGCAATTTTTGGCCGATACAGTTATTGTCCACAATTCGTCAATCTAAGCCCAACTGTATAGCAAAACACTATCTATTTGTACTCTTCTCTGAATTAGTCTCATTCCCAACAGAAAAAAGAAAAAAAAAGAAAAAGGAAGAAAATAAAAATGTATTCTCTCTTTTTATTTCTTATAAACTATTTTATATGATGTATTGATATAATTTTAAGACATTCATTTTGTTGTAACCGATGCTATATTTGTCCTCTGGTCCAACTGAAACATATCTGGTATACGTCACCACCTCACGCCCACTTGGAAGCTGGAAAATTTTTCTAAATCCTGTGTTTTTCCTATGAAATTGAATTAATTTTTATGAAATTATTATGTGATTATTCCTGAGTTTCAAGCGGGATCTCTACATTTTAGTTCATCATCCAGCTCAGTATTCCTGTTGTTCTGCCTGGTATACTCTGTGCTTTGGTTGTCTAGCGGAGAGATCCATTTTGGTAATGATGCTTTGGCAAAAAACATCTTGAACGTTTTTCCTTCAGTTTATCTAGTTATAATACTTTCAGTGGTGATGCTTTGGTTGTCGTATACTGCAGGGAAAGATGCGAATAGTATATATTTTCTCTGTTTTTAAATTGATGTCGTCGTTGAATAAGACGAAAAGGTAATGTTAAAATTAAAAGTCAACGGTGACTTCAATTTAAAAATGAAGAGAGTATTATGCATGTGTAATCTTAAGTTTCATCTCACTTTACCAATATGCTAGTACTGTTCAATTGTTGGTGTAGGGACTTTCATCTGCGGTGCCTAAACTATCCAGGCACTGTACCTGTATCACATTTCGGAATGACAACGGGGTAGAAGAGATGCCGCAGCATGGTGCTGGCTCCTGGCTGGCACCATGGAAAGTAAAGCGAATTGCACTGTGCGTTTACTTCTGCTGTGGGAAACAATTGGTAGGGGCGTAGTGCGCTTGCTACGCCGCCTATCGTCACCGTGCTGTCATCACGGGTCTTGGGTATAGCTCCTGGGCGTCTTAAGAATAATCCAATGGTATCATTTGGCGATAAGCCATGGGGGCGGCAGATGGCTCATATGCATTGGGCCTCTCGTACTGTTGGGGTTTGGAGAGCATAAATGTTCAGAAATTCTGAGCCAGGACATGACAGTGGAAAATCTCATCAAATCTTGAATTATCATTTTTACGCCTATTTCTAGACCCATCATATAGGGCGTAGCCATGTGTAGGCGCAGTTTGGACCTGTTCGGCCGCGCATGTTTTTTATATTAATGCTACAGTGAAATTAGTTTGGATTGCTACGCAGCTGCAGCAGCTGAAATTAGCCCATCCGAATGGGCCTTTTATGTTTTAAATCAATTCTGTTTATCTTTTTCAAGAAACACAGCAGTAGGAGTTCAACAGTTCAACTAAACTTTGCATCCATCAATTAATTATGGTTACAGTAGCTAACACACCAATTAAAAACTAACCATGATTAGCTAGATTTTTCTCTATTCGGTTTTCTCGACGGATCTTTCCCCGGCTTTTCTTATCGAAGAAAACCTCCCCCTTGCGCTAACATGGAGACGCATGCGTCGCGGCTCCGTCGTGGACGGGAGGTTTTAAAAAGGGCGAAAAACAATATCATGTCGGATTTGGTTTGCCTTGCCGGGCCCTCGCACTTTGCGTGACAGCAACAGCTTTAGGCGTAAACTAAGGATTCCCTGCTGATAGAGATGCCTAAAAATCAAGCAACTAGTAGTAGTCTAGTACTAGTACCAGTAGAAAAATGCAGCCACTTGGGCCGTCACTTCGCCCTTCGGAGGAACGATAGATAAATCCAATCGTTTTTTCTCTTTTTGGCAGCGTGATGAGTAATCCCTCTCTGTTCCGGCTGTGCGCTCTGTGGGGGCAGGCTACTAACCCGTGGTGTGGTGGCCCCTTAAATTAACTAAGATATCTATCTATCCGGTGGTGACTCGAATAAGCATATCGTTTGTAAAGTCGGTACTCTTTTCGTTCTTTAATTAATGTCATTGTTGACTTTTAAATTTAATTTTGATCACTCGTTTTATCTAATTTTTTTTATAAATTTTATATATTTTAATATAATTTAATTTATCATTAGAGTTATTTGAATTACAACTTAAAATTTTACACATCTGACAACAATTAAAAAATAGAGAGAGCAGCAGTGTTTGTGTGGGAGTCGAAGCCAGCGTGCCTCTTTTCTAGAAAAGGTTAGCTTTTGTGTTGCCCAGCAGGATCAATCCACCGACCTCAAATTCGTATTCGAAGAACTCGTACTACTCCTGCTGCAGAGGGAGAAAATTCATTTAAAATTTTTCCTGAACTCTATGATAACGAAAGACTTTACCCAAGCGTGTGAAGGAGTTCTACAGAGCATAGGCCATAGCAACGGAGAGCACACTTGCAGGCTGTAGCTCATCGAGAAGAAAGCACCATACCCGCGTGCACACATGCTCCCACCGCCGTGATCCCGAGGAGTTATCACAGGCGCGCCGCGGACGCGATCCGTCAACTTGGGGCCGACGAGCTGCCGACCAATGGAGCTCGCTCTCGTGGCCCTCGTCTCACCCACCCGATCGGCTAGCGTGATGGAGGAAACCCAAGAACGATTGGCTGGATACGAGCGAGCGAACGAACGATTCGGCGCCGCATGGATGCCGGTCGGCTGTCGGGGGCGCGAACACGCCGACCGGTAATCGCGCCATCACGGCCGCACATTCTACATCCCAGTGACAGCCCCCCACCTTCCTGTACCATCATCATCATCATCAGACGTTAGGCGCCGCGTATTTTCCTCTTTGTTTAAGGGATGTCAAGACGGGCAGATACCATGTAGTACTCGTAGTAGTAGATTAGGGAGGAGCTCATGGTAAACGTTCCATGTTTCTCTGATCCAACACGTAAATCGTTTTTAACCGAGATTATTGCACGAGGTCATCGAGTATTTTGGGTGCAGGAACAGCGAGGACTCTGACGGGGAGGAAGCAACGGGGGCGTTGCGCGGAAGCTAATCCGCACAGGTCGGTGCGGACAGGGACGTCGTCGACGCGGACACGCGGGGCGTGCGGTACCCGCGTCGCGCGGCGTCCTCGGGCGGAACGTGCGGTGAAAGCTGCTGGGACGACGCGAGGGGCAACGGGACGAGACGCGCAGACGGCTCCCCGCTGATTCGCTGGGGCGCGGCCGCCACCAGCCACCGCCGAAGGCGAGGCCAAACGCGCCGCCTTAGAACGGGCGGCGGTGCCGACGGTTTTCGGGTCGCCTTCCTCTGCCTGGCCTGCCGCCTTTTCGCTGGTGTTGTTTTTTTATTTTCCTTTTTTTTTTGGACGCGCCCGGCCAGGTGCTCGGCGGCCGGGAGGCGGTCAGGCATGGGCGGCGGCTTGCCCACGACCGCGCGGGAATCCCTGGCGAAAGTGACCTGGCTTCATTTTTACCGGCGTGTCGCTTGACCATTTTGCCCTTGCGTTACCTCTGCGGATTCCGCACGACACCACCGGTGGAATAACCCCACGGCGAGAGAGACGTCGCTCTCGCGCGTCGGCCCGGGAACGCGTACGCCGCCCGTCTCCTCGCTCGCCACAATAAAACGCGCCCGCGCCCCCCCCCCTGCGCCTCGCCTCCCCACCCCATTTCCCCAACCCAGCCCGGGGCTCCACCTCTCCTCCTCCCTCCGGATCCTCACCGGTGCCTGCCGCCTCGCCTTCGCTCTTCTCTTCACACCTCAGGCTCGTCGTCGCTCTTCGGCGTAATCAACCAGTACCATGGCTCAGCGCGACAAGAAGGTGGAGGAGCCGACGGGGCTGCACGCGCCGGAGCTCACGCTCTGCGCGAACAACTGCGGGTTCCCGGGCAACCCGGCGACGAAGAACCTCTGCCAGACCTGCTTCTTAGCAGCCTCGTCCCCGGAGGCCCCCGTCCTGCCGCCGTCTCCGTCGTCCTCTTCTTCACCAGCTCCGGCGTTCCCGCCGCTCGACAAGCCGAGACCAGCTTCCCCCGCCGCCGCCGCTGTCCCTGCGTCGGGGCCGGTCTTGTCTGCGGGCGCCGACAGGCCGGCGGCGGGTCCGGCCGAGCCGAAGACGTCGCGGACGTCGGTCAACCGGTGCCACAGCTGCCGGAAACGCGTGGGGCTCACGGGGTTCCGGTGCCGATGCGGCGAGCTGTTCTGCGGCGCGCACCGGTACTCGGACCGCCACGAGTGCAGCTTCGACTACAAGTCCGTCGGTCGGGACGCCATCGCCAGGGAGAACCCCGTCGTGCGCGCGGCCAAGATCGTTAGGTTCTGATGAGCGTGCCAGAGGAGGACGGACGGATGGATGGATGCGCTACACCGACAGAAAATTATGTCCTCTCCTTTTCTTTTCTTTTCTTTACACAAATTATTAAAGGTTGCCGGTCGAGGGTGCTAGTGCTACGCTGTTCTTGCAAATCAATTCATAAACCTGTACAAAAAAAAGGGAAAGGAAAAGGAGATCATATTACTGTTCATGGAGCCAGGTTGTAGTGGTGGTTGGCGATGGGGGAGGAGATGAGGCTTGTTTGGTGTGTTGTCCTGCAATCACAATCCCTATTTAATTTTTCTTCTGTATAAAAAATTATTATTTGGCATCTCTCTATCAGATGATTCTCTACACTGTGTAATGGTTGCGAATGATCCGGCGCGCGTGACGCCTAAATAATTCGGGGAGGCGTGGATGGATTGGTTCGTCGACTTTTGTGTTGGTTGGTGCACTTGAGAAATGATGCAGTACAGTAAGTAATTTGGACCGGTAAGCAAGTAGTCTAGACAAACCCACCCAAGGTTTCGGTAAAAACAACCCTTGCAATCCATCCAAGCCTTTGTGGCCGGCACCTAGTCGGGGTAGAAGTAGAACTAGAGGAGGAAGCGAAAGGCCAGGTTAGGTACGTGCATCAGAGCCGCACTACGGACCTGGGAGAAGTGCGGAGCTCACAGAAAATCCGCGTCGGCCGGGGCGAGACCTTTCTTTCCTTCCTCCCGGCCCCTCGCCTCGTCGGCAGTGCGGTGGCGGAGGATCTTTTCCCATTCTCCACCGTGGCCGCGGCCACCCCACCCACTTGCGATGCCTCAGCTTTCCCTCAGCTTTCCCTCCTTCCTCTCGTGACCTCTGCCTTGCCTGCCTGCCTGCCCCGGTCGCACCTGGCTGGCGAACGAACCGTGTCGCGGTCGCTGTTGTGCTTTGCTTGGACGGTTAGGAACTTGCTCCTGCAGCCAGGCCTCCGCGTAAAATAAATTTTGTGTGTTCTCGCGTTGTCGGGTTCACGAGCGGGCGAGACACGTCAGGGATGATCTGGACATGTGGTTCCGGCGTGCGTGAGACCGGTTTGCGTCCTCCGCGTTCCTGAAGCCCGGTCTTACAAGGCTGTCGTCTGTCACGGCTGGATAACTACCGATGTCACCGATAAAACATCGCGTGGGCGATTGGTGCACAGACGCAACGAGGGTAGAGAAAACAGCGCGTTGGCGATTGGCGATCCGTGCAAGGACGACCGGTAGAGAAAACGTAACCGCGGAACAGGCGTACGCCTTCTTCCAGTACAATGATCGGGGACTCTTGGCGACCAGGACAGGTTCAGTGAACCATCTTCTGATTGCTCGACATCTTTCTGCGTGCCTGCGCTGTCCGTCCCAGGGACCTCTCGCTCGCCCCACCTTTTCCCTGCCCTGTTTGAGTACAAGGAGGGAGGCTTATCTCTAAGCTTCGTCGCCTTTTTTTTTTTCTTTTTTTCTCATGCCAGGGAGAAAGAGCGCGGTGCTGACACGGGACTTTTGACTAGGTTTGGATATCTGATTGCAACAGCCCAGATCCTGCTAGGAACCGCATAGTAATCTCGAGCGGAGGAGAAAGACGGGGACGACAGCGAGAGCTGATCTCTTGCGGTGCGCGCGCTCGTATCGTGGGCGAATAAGGAACTCTCTCATGATACACAGAGGGGGCCGCAATCAGTTGGGCTTGGGTCCAGGTAGCAAGCAGCCATCGCGGGTCGCCCAGCCCATCTCGGAGATCACGGTCGCACGGGCCGGTTCCTTCGTCACCATCGAATTCGCTTCATTTCATCCCAGTGTGGACTGCGGAGATGGCAAAGGCAGCTCGAACATGAATAGCGGAGAACGAGCATCAATATAAACTTGATCCCGGTCGATTTGATTATAACTCACTCCTAACGGTGGACCAGCATAAAGCTCGCCGCTGATCGATCGGATAATTTCCTGGAGCCAAGTGGCCACGGACCACGGCCACGCAAGGGTGCTGTGTCCTTGCGGCGCTCTGTCGATCGCCAAAAGAGTTACAGGCCTGTGGGTGCTGCACAGGAAACAAATAAAGCATTGTTATGCTGCTCCACGGTGGAAACTCTCGTGTTATGAGCAGAGTTTACTTCACAAGTCTGTCACTATTGAAACAAGGAAACTCATGGTTTTCGTTCCATTCGCTTCTTCCCTGTTTGACAAATTGTTTTCTAGTGATTGATAAATTTGTTGGGACTGACAGGTTTCAGATTCTTCAGCAGCGGACGCACGCGTCGAGATCGAGAGACAGGCGACGACCCGCACGCCCCCGCGGAATCAGCGCACGACGCATCCCGTCAGGTCTCCTCGCCCTTCGTCGTTTGCGAGCGCGACACACATACTGCAGTAGCTCCTACATTAGCAGCTGTGCTGGTTGCGTAATGATCCAGTCACAAAGTTCGCCCGTGCATGTTCTCCAATCCGTTGCGGCGTATCATTATTGGTGGAGTTCTTCTGTTACGGGTTGATTGGATTGTTCCTTCTGCGTGCGCTTCCCCACGTGGAAACACCGGCTTCCCCCCTTATATTAGCTTCAAGCACCCTAGGATGTACTCCCTGCATCTAAGTAATTCTGTAGTTAGTTAAAATCAAATTATTTTAACTTTTTTTATCCTTAAGAAAATTAAAATTAAGAATGCATTTCCTCGGATCCATTTTATTTTGATCCTTAAGGAAATTAAAATTAAGAATGCATTTCCTCCGATCCATTTTATCAGTCTATTTCACTTAAGAGTGCATAGTTGGTGTTGCAAATATTGTTACAGGAAGGCAGTAATCCTTGCATCCAAACAAAATGTCGAAATCCAAAGAAACGAGCAAACAACTAGCGCGACTTAAGAAACATTTAAAGCTCTATCACTTGTAGTAGATCCATATGAGTATTGAGATGTCTCTGGTGAAAACTTCTACTCCTGCTACGCTGGAAAAGACCCAGAACACTCCCACAAAAAGGTTGAGAGTATAAAATGGAAGAGAGTTTAAATACTCCATGCTTCTGTTGCTGCTCCTTTCCCTCGTTTATTCGTGGGTGTGGCCTCCAAACCCTCGTCACCTCTCCATTGTGCAATCCTTACGCGGTTGCGCGGGCTCATCTCTCTGTTCTTAGACCCCCCGACAGCCTCAACAAGTACGGGCCGGCCGCGGCGCGCAAACCCGCGGCTGCCCTCTCGCCCCTGCCGCCCGGGCCAAACACGCATGGACATCGACCTGGACCGGGCGCGCGCGCTGCGCGTCCTCGGCCGCGGCGCCCTGGGCACCGTTTTCCTCGTCGCGGACGACCAGTCCTCGGCGTACCTGCCGGCCCGCTACGCGCTCAAGGTGCTGGACAAGCGCGACGCGGACCGCCGCGCGCGGTGGGAGGTGTCGGTGCTGTCCCGCCTGGCGCACCCGCACCTGCCGACCCTCCTCGGGTGCGCCGAGACGCACGACCTCCTCGTGTGGGCCGTCTCCTACTGCCCCGGCGGCGACCTCAACGTGCTCCGCCACGCGCTCCCCGACCGCGTGTTCTCGCCCGCCTCCGGGCGCTTCTACGTCGCCGAGATCGCCTCCGCGCTCGCCGAGGTCCACGCGGCGGGAATCGTGTACCGCGACCTCAAGCCCGAGAACGTGCTCCTCCGCGCGGACGGCCACGTCACGCTCACCGACTTCGACCTCTCCCGCCTCCTCCCTCCCAGGCACGCATCGCCGTCGCCGCCTCCGCCGCCCGTGTTCCGCGGCCATAACCGCCGGACGCGCGTCTCCGCCCGGAGCGACTCCGTCGTCGGCCAGGCGCCCACGACCGCCAGCAATAGCAAGCCGCTCGAGCCATGGTCCACGCCGCGGCAGCACCTCCAGAACCTGGTGTTAGAACTAATCATGTTAGTTATTTCAAATACGTGTGAGTGTTTGTATTTGTGTCGTGTGTGTGTGCGCGCGTCCAGTGGTTGTTCGTGTGTGTGCAGGCTAGCTGCATGAACGAATGATGAACGTAGTGGATGGCTGCGACTGAAGCTGATCCGCATGCTGGCTCCGGGTCTTGAGGATCGAGGAGCAGTTAGGTGCAGCTGTGACCTGCACGAGCTGGCCGGGTCGTCTATGTGCATGAGTACATGGCTTACTTCAAGGAGAGGCCAGTAAGTAGCAGTTGGCCGGTTCTCGTGCGTGGGCGAGCGAACGGCTGAGTCACCAGGACGTGCATGCGTGCGCGTCAAGATCGCAGGAGTGGGTGCGTAGGCGTTACGTCGTCTGAGGTTATAAAGCCGATCTGTAATCGCTGTGGAAAGAGAGCGCGGAGCAGTGATCAGTGTTTAGTGAAGTGAGTGAAGTGAGAAATACAGAGAACAAGTGCCGTGCTTGTGCTGGTGTGCAGCACTAAAAT
>BCLF01000015.1:3028320-3077126 GCA_001602275.1 Zoysia japonica
GCGGTGTCGTACGTGGCCCCGGAGCTGCGCGCGCCAGGCGGCGCGGCGGCGGCGGCCGCGACGCAGAAGGGCGACGTGTTCGCGTTCGGCGTCGTGCTGCTGGAGGCCGTGACCGGGCGCGAGCCGACGGAGGGCGAGGGCGGGCTGGACCTGGAGGCGTGGGTGCGGCGCGCGTTCAAGGAGGAGCGGCCGCTGTCGGAGGTCGTCGACCCGACGCTGCTCGGCGAGGTGCACGCCAAGAAGCAGGTCCTCGCCGTGTTCCACGTCGCGCTCGGGTGCACCGAGGCCGACCCCGAGATGCGCCCGCGCATGCGCGCCGTCGCGGAGAGCCTCGACCGGATCTGCGGCTGAACTGAACCACCGACAGCCGCTAATGCGGCTGATCAGCTAGGTCTAACGCGGGAAGAGAAGGCTGGGAGTAATTCTGTAGATTAGCGGTACGCGATGTGGATTAGAGATGTAAACTTATGCAAGAACGATCTGTTCTAGTGGTAAATCAGTAACAATGGAGAAGAACTGAAGAAGGCTGCAGCCGGATTATCTTAATCACTTGAGCCATCTTGATCCCGTCCAAACTCCAAAACAATTTGTACTACGAATGGCAGTATTTTTTTTTTCATTTTGGCATTTGCCTTGGGTGGAAGAGCTGAAGCTTTGTTTTGCCTGTCTGCTCTGTTTTTGTTCATCTTTGGCGGAATCTACTCTGAAAAAGATGCGACAATGACACAAGCATTGCTGCAACCTGCAACCATCTGGTGCGTGAGTGCATTGTCCTTTTGCCTGCCGCCGCGGTGCATGCAAAACCAACAGCACGCTGGGCAGCCGGAGGTTGATGTAGATGATTGGGATGTGCTTGAGGACGAGCAATTCTTTTGCCATGATTCGAACATAGCTTTTGACGCATTTCCGATTCCTCGAATGTGGACGCAGTGGACATACTGTACAGTAGATCATTTGGAAGTGCTTTCACCATTCAAATGTTTACTCTGGAACAATTAATAGGAGTACTACTAGATGTTACTGATGAGTCCAGAGGAAATGACGACCCAATGACTTTACCGGAGAACTACAGTGAGAGTACTGTATGATCCGTGACTACCGAGCAGACAAGTTTTGAATGGCAGTTAAGTTTGTGCGCCAACCATACGCACCACATTGAACAGACGTAGCACAGCGAAGCATCCGACTGCAGTTAACAAAGCAGATGGTTCAGACTTCAGAACCCAGATCCCATACAAAAGGAGTCCTTATTCTCTACACTAATTACCTTCTGACTGCAAGAGTATAAACAAATTAACACAGTTCTTTCATCGAGTAAAAACGACAGCGGGTCCAGGACACATTTTGATGAAGCCTGTTTAGAACACCTCGATAAGGAATCAGTTTGGGATTGAATGTGAAACAGAATGCCGTAGAGTCCTCTAGCTCAATCATTCTTATGTTCTGTCAGATAGAACAGATAATACTCTCTCTCCGTCTCAATTTATAAATCATTTTGAGTCCGGAGACACGAGAAAGAATTAAGAAAAATGAAAAAAATGAGATGCGTTGAAAATAAAGAGAAGGGAGATAAAAAGAGAAGTATTGAGAAGAGAAAAAAATATATTAAAAAATGAAAATGACTTATAATTTGAAAAAACTTGAAAGCTCTGGAATGACTTATGATTTGAGACAGAGAGAGTAGTATACTTAGATCATATTCTCACGACGAGTAGTAAGACAATGAGGCATGTTGAAGAAGCAGCAGCGTTCCAATTCTGAGAGCTTCTATGAATGCATCTTTGAACTAATAGATTATCGAGTTATCATGCGTAAATATCCTCTGTTGGAAACACTCCTTGTGTTTCCTCTGGTAGCTCAGGCTGGTATTGAAGCTGTTCATAGTTCAGTTGTCTGGCTGCTTCGTACAGCGCTATTCCAACGCTAACGGACAGATTCAGACACCTGACATAGGTTTCCACCATGGGAATCCGGATCGTTCCACCACCAAGGCCTTCTTTACAGCAATCCTCAAGGGCAGGTTGAGGTAATCCTTTTGTTTCAGAACCAAAGACCAACCAGTCCCCCGGCTTATATGAGAAATCCTAGGGTATAATACGGACATTAATTGGGCAAATACAAAAGAATCCAGATCAAGATAGTGTGTTCCAGTAATTTGCTTCAAGCATACTAAAATGAACAACGGTTACTTACTGAATGAACTTCTGTGCCTCTTTTGGTAAATGCCAACAGCCTCTTTTCTCCTTCCTATTGTATATAAAAAATGATGGTTAATGGTGAAACTAACTAAAAAATTAAAATTATACTGTCCTGATTACAGGACTGAAAATGCTAGGAGGGTACCTGTTTCAAGAAATAATCACGGAAGTCATCCCAGGAGTCATGAATCTTGACAACAACATATCTTAACAGTTGTGATTAAGGCACAAAATTGACTACTCAGAAATCAATATTCTCTGAATGATAGGAGCTGGCAAGCATTAGTAGCATGCAAAAAACTTGAGGATACGGCCAGTAATCCAATCCTGCACGCTTCAGTTTCGTATCATCTACCTTAAAACCTAATGGCTGTAAAAAATTCAATACATGATTCCGGTTAACAATAGTGACATAGGTGGATGATAACATGAGGAAACAAAGAAGCTACATAATCAATTTGTCCAACGTTTTTCTTGCTAGAATAACGCAACAAATAACATAAACACTGACCTTACCGCAACAAGATGCAGGCCAACTGCTGAAGCTGCACACGTTCTAGCAATTGAACCTGTATTTCCTGGAATCTGTAATATACAAACATCCACAGTTCAATCACGAGATTCAAACCAATAATGTTCCACGCTGAATGTGCATTATTAATTCTTTATTCTATTTACAATGGAGCAAAATAGTTGCACGGTTAGAATATAAAGCAATCTGCACCTCCATGCATTTACAGAGGCAAAGTAATACAACTGAAATTCACCCAAAAAAAATCAAGGCATTAGTTCTTTTTAATTTTGCAAATAAAGAGAAAGCTTAGTAATTACTCTACCCACATTGAACAAGGTTTCTTTGAAAAAACAGTATAATCCATTTGATTGTAAAATCTGAGCCTAGAATGCTGAACAGATTAGTTATGACACAGGCATTTGAAATGCCACTCACAAACCACAATCCACGGTAGGTAGCACACGCTTCAATCGACACGGAATAATTTGCAAGCCCAGCGACGAACACACCTATAAATCAACCACATTCATCGAGGCTCAAAAGGAATCAGTTACCAGCGGCGAAACTAGCACCACGTGAAGCATCCTCTTGGCGCGCGCCACCTCGACGCCACTCCCCACGGGGCCAACCGCCACCGCGCCATTGCCGTTTCCACTCGCAGCAACTGCAGATCGCGCAAAACGTTAGAGAGACGCCGCGAGGAAGTGTGCCGAGCGGGATGAGACAAGAGAGGACACGAGCCCACGCGACGCACGGGAACAGAAGGCGGGGGAGCAGGACGCCGCGCCGACGCGCCGCCGCACGCCTCGTACGGTCGCGGAACCGCGGCGGTAGCTGCAGTGGCTGAGCGCGCGCAGCCGCAGTCCGGCCTCCATTCTGGTCTCGGCGGCGCCCGCGCGGCTGGGGGGGCGCCTAATCCGACGTGCCGGCGGCGGCTGCATCCTCTGTCCGAAGGATAAGGAGGGGCTAATGAGAATGGGCCTTGAAGGCTTCCTTTTGGGCCTGCTCAGCCTGATATTCACATTGGGCTTTAAACGATAGGATTAACTCTTATTTACCTCCCTCAACTATAGCGCTCGTTCGTTTTTCGTCCCTCAACTGAAATACCAAATATTTTCACTCTCTCAACTAATCAATCTGTTCGTTTTTCCTCCCTCGGCTGTTTCAATATTGGTTTTGTCCGATGTGTCAAGGGCGACATGACGGTTTTGCTGACATAGACCGTCGGACATACACACTCGATTTGACTTGATTTTATTTTAAATTAAAAAAACAAATACTTAACGACATCAAAAAAATTATAAACATTGCAGAAATTTAAATTATTTTACAAGAAACAAATTTTGTTTTGCGACCAATTTCAAATTCGAAACACATTTTATTTTAAAAATTAAGAAAAACAAATAACCATAAAAAAATATGTCTTCTGAATTTTGTATAAATAAATATATTTCGAATTTGGCGATGAGTCCTAAACAAAAGTTGTTTCTCATGAAGAGATATATCATCCTTCAAAGTTTCAAATTCATCCAAGTTCGAAAAGTCACGTTTTTGAGGCAAAACAGATAACTGCTGCTAAGTCAAGTCTCGTTATAAATTTGTATTCCGAATTTTGTATAAATAAATCTATTTTGAATTTAGAGATGAGTCCAAAATAAAAGTTGTTGCTAATGGAAAGTCTTGTTTTTGAGGCAAAACAAATAACTGCTGCTAAGTCATGTCCCGTTATAAATTTGTATTCCGAATTTTGTATAAATAAATTTATTTCAAATTTGAAAATGAGTACAAAACAAAAGTTTTTTCTTATGAATAAATATATCATTCTCCAAAGTTTCAAATTCATCCGAGTTTGTAAATTCATATTTTTGAAGCAGTAGACTTCATGAACTCGGATGTATTTAAAACTTTGGAGGATGATAGATCTTTTCACGAGAAACAAATTTTTTTGGCTCATCTCTAAATTTGAAATATGTTTATTTATACAAAATTCAGAATGCAAATTTATAACGAGACGTGACTCAGCAGCAGCTGTCAGTTTTGCCTAAAAACATGACTTACCAAACTCGAATGAATTTGAAACTTTGGAGAATGATGGCTTTATTCACGAGAAACAACTTTTATTTTGGCCTCATCTTCAAAATAGAAATAGTTTATTTATACAAAGTTCGGAATACAAATTTATAACTGACTCAGCAGTAGTTATCTGTTTTACCTCAAAAACATGATTTTTCGAACTCGGATGAATTTGAAACTTTGAAGACTGATAGATCTCTTCATGAGGAATAACTTTTATTTTGGACTCATCTCCATTTTCGAAATATATTTATTTATACAAAATTCGGAAAACATATTATTTTTTATTATTATTTCTTTTCTAAAATTTTAAAATAAAATGTGTTTCGAATTTAAAATTTTTCCGAAACAAAATTTGTTCCTTGTAAAATAATATAAATTTATGCAAAGTTTTATAATTTTTTGAAGTTGTTAAGTATTTGTTTTCTAATTTAAAATAAAATTAAGCTAAATCGGGTGTCCACCTCAGCGATTCTGCCATGTCAGCGGTCTATGTCAGCAAAACCGCCATGTCACTCTGCCATGTCGACAAAACCGTCGTCAAAACAATTGAAGAAGGAAAAACGAACTGATTGATTGAATAGTTGAAAAAGTCAAAATATTCGGTTGAAGAATGAAAAGCGAACCGACGATAGTTGGCAGAGAGGTAAATAGGACTTAATTCTAGACGATATGTGCGGGCCCCTATTAGTCACACGGCTTTGACCCATATGTTCTTTCAGGCCCTTAGTTTGCACCACCTTTTGGGCTTTACTGCTATCAAACTTGGGGCCCAACATTATCATCCACAGCCACAGGAAAGATAAAGGGCATCATATTTTTTTCCCACAAACAGACAACGAAAGAACACATTTATGCAGTCATTCGAACAAATAAATAAATATTCAAGAATAAAACAATAAACATAACAAGGAGACGACGAATAAAAATTGCGAACGTTATGACGTGCTATTCCGTGATCCATCAGGGCTGGGAGCCAGGGACACGGACGCAACTACGGCCACGATTGGCGTCGAACAGCCACAAAACAGTGCCAAGACGTGGCCTTTCTTCCTCCGGCATCAAAAAGATACTCGTAGAAAGGAAGGAAACATCGGCACATCACGTCCGAAAAGTTGTTGAGCTTTATCACTTACCAGCAGTGACGAATAACGAGCAGTCCCGCGAGAATGATCTCGGCTACTCCGACCGTGCCATATTTGCTCACCTTTGCTGACTGTTCGCCGGATACCGGTTCTTCGAAAGGCGTTCGACCGTTCTTGGACAAAGGCATCTGGATCGCGTTGCCAGGGGACCGATCCGTCTGAAGAATGCACCAGAACCGGAATATTGCATACGGAGTAGCATATCCTCGAATAGTGTACCGGAATACAGTACCGTCGAGGACGCAAGCGCATCAGGTTTTCTGTCCCTCTGTTTTTTATAATTGATGTCATCGTTTATTTTATTATTTGTTTTATTCAAATTTTTTTTTATAAATTTAATATATTTGAATATAATTTAATTTATTATTAGAGTTATTTGAATCACAATTTAAAATTTTACATGTCAAATAAATTTTTTGAATAAGACAAATAGTTAAAGTTGATAATAAAAATCAGCGACGATAATATTTTAAAAATAGAGATAGCACAATTAAAAGTGAACTGATAAGGTTTAAAAAAAAGTGAACTGATAAAGTGTTTACTGTCCAGGTGAATGAGAAGTTAGTGGTTCGTACAGGGTTCTCACTTCAGTGTTGCATTCCGACGTGGAGCCACATGGCTCGCAACACCTCTTGCCTCGGACGAGCACGAGACGGCTAGCTCGAACTCATCTGACGGATTCCATCTGGGAGCAATCATATTAAACAAAAAAGCTGTTGATCGACACCCTCTCGCCGAGGACGATCAACAAGAGCAGCCGCCAGCTGATCGGATACCGTTTACGAGACACCAGCATCTTTCACTGTAGTACTACTATTTTTTGCAGCCTAGCAGTTGCCAAGTAGAGGAACACCTGGAAAAGTTTGCACGCGGCTGCTCTCGAGGAGACGGCGATTACTGAGCCAGCGCTCTTGGGAGTTGGTATGGCTTGCCAGGCTGTACAGCTGTAGTTGCACCGCGCCGCCAACATTTTTACCGGTTTCCGTCGCCAGGCAGCTGGATAGTTGAGCCACCGAAAACTACCTCCGATTTCGTGCAGCCGAGCGCCCAGGATGGATGGGGTTTTCACCCTAGGATTCAGCCCAAACTGAAACTGAACTTTCAGTCTTTCAGAGAGCACAAAATGTGGTTTAGCACACTCTCTACAGCTGTTCGGAGTCAGTGCCGTCTCCCAGGTGCTGAACCAAAAACGGAAAGCAATAATCGGTCCACTAATGGTAGAACATGCATAAGAACAAAAATCGTTCTAATGGAAAGTATCGGTGCCATAAAGCACAAAGAATAGTCAAAAGCTGTCTGTTGGAACAACGCATGCAATGGCGTTCAGGTGATAGCTCTCACTCCCATCGTCCAAACAACCTGGGACCCCTCCTGTCACTGGGTCATGCGTCTCGTTAATCATGATCGCAACTGTTTTTAATTAGGAAAACAAACCAGTACTACAAGCACGTCTCGGCCTCTGCTTGTCCCGCCGCCGCACGTGTGGCCCACGTGAACCTCTCGGTTACTTTACTGAGCTTCTGGACGCGGAGATAAACAAATCCGAGAGATCTAGGCTTTCTAGCGGATTGGATCTCCGGGTCCCCGTCCCTCGCTTTTCCCCTTCCTTTTTTCTTCGGTTCTTGTAGGGTTGGGGAGTGGGGACCTGGGGTACGCAGCGCACTTTGTTATATCCTGTAAACTAACTGGCACTGTTTTTTACTTCTGGGGTGCGTCTCCTTAGTTAAGGACATTTCAGCGTGTTTGCCCGTAGCGCATCGATAAATTGGTGATTTCGATTTGAGAGATGCTAATTCTGGATCTCAAGATCGCATCTCTCGAGTGGATTCTCAGCGGGCAGAGTCCGCAGACTCGCAGTTGATTCGAGTACGTAGAAGAAGTAATTATGGTCTGAGAGATGGAGAATATCATATTCGGTTCCCAAACGATTCCGTTGATTCTGACAAGCCAACGAGTCGAGCAGGGAATGACATGTCGAGCTGTGAGGTTGAGGTGTTCTGTCCCCGAACCGAAGAGCAGGAACCGGAGACGCTGACTCGGACCGAAATGGCTGCCACCTGCCGCTGTCCATCCTCCAGGACATGGAACGGGGCCGCTGCTACCATGTTGGATGCCAGATAACCGGTAACGTGAATCTGCAAAGTACGCAAGGGATCCCACGGATGGCTGACTGACCTTGCTTCGCTTAGCTGCTTTGTTGCCCCCGTGAACCAGCAAGTAGCCGCCTAGCTGGGGCTCTCTCTCACTTGGGTAGCCAATGATCAGTGCACGCCACGGCGAGAGGAGGCGGCTGCGTGGATTCGACTCCGAGGCGGAGAGGGGCGGGGCCTCTGGCCCTCTGCCTCCTCCCCGCGGGGAGCCGGGGACCGCGAGCGCGCGCCGTGTGCGATGGCGACGCGACTCGCGGCGGGCGTCTGGTGATCGAGGCGCCCCGTGACCGCGCGGCACGGCAGCATAAGGCGCCCGGCGCCGCGTTGGGGGAACGCAGGCACGCGGCACGGCCGTCTCACGGGACGCGCGCCGCCTTTTCCACCCGTGCATGCGCCGCGTGTTTGTTTCCACCCATCCGTTGCTGAAAGCTCTGTTCCGCGGTTAACCCTGGTTTCCAGGTCGGCTCATATTCAAATCCTCACTTGCGCTGTCGTTCGCAGGCTCTATAATAAGCAAATACTCGTCCGTTAAACAACTTTAACAGTCGCTTGATCGGTAGTTAGTCAACTCTCTGAGCTGCACACAGCTAACGGCTCCGATTTAACAAACCCATCCCCTTCTCGTGCTGCCATTTTAAAACGAGCCAGACAACAGGAGGCTAGTAACTCGAAGCACGGTCCGGCCGTTGACTAACCACACTAAAACTAGCACCCGCCCCAATCATTTGCGGGCAGCAAGTTAGTTGACTTCGTTACCCTCGTAGCAGTACTTTCTATGGTTTCAAAATTTATTATTTTTTGAAAAAAATCTTACATATCAAATCACCGAAGGAACATTTTTTCATATGTATCGACAATAAATAATAGAACGTCAATAATATTGAGACCGAAGAGAGTAGTATATTAGGTTTTGATTACCAGTCTCGAGGCGAATACTACGCGAGATCACAGCGACGGTCGTTCGGTCTCCGCCCGTCGTCGTCGCCGCCGCGACAGGGGCCGGAACGGCGGCTTGGGTTGCGTCGCCGAAACCCCGGCGGTTTGACGTCACGGACGCATGGGTTTGGACGTTGGCTGACGCCTAGAGCTAATCCTGCCGCCGTTTCGGTTCTGGCCGCGCGCCGGTCGTGACGACAGTGACGGCGACCGTAACGGGCCTGCCGCTGTTGCTTCCGAGCGCGGTGCGGGTGCCTGGTCCTGATCTGCTTCACTGCTTGGCGGCACAGGTACGACGACTCCGCCTGCACGCACCGGTCCCTGCCCCTGCACCCGCTCGTATCCATGTGGCGCGTGCACGGCCTTATCGACGCCGGAGACGAGCGTCAGCGTGACGTCGTCGGACCGCTGGGCGCACTGGAAACTTGGCGTTTCTGGGTCAGGTCCAGATTGCCACACGCACGTTTATGATTTCATAATGTGGAGACAATCAGACAAATGCGGGTACTGTATTCAAAGTCTTCGCGATGAACTGTACTGTCCGGAAATTGGGGAAAATGGACGCCGTTGACCTTTTATTTATTCAAAAAAAAATCAAGCAGAACTGAAATCCAAGTCTCATAAGGATTACAGGTACCACAAAAAATGTAACGGGATGAAAAAGTACGAAACCAGGGGAAAATAACCAGACAGCAGAGAATAAAAGTTTGGACGAAAAGGAGCGGAGAAGCGTCAAAATCAAAAAGCAAGGAAACAAACACACACTGCGAAAAAAAAGAAAAACAGGAGAGAGGGATGTGGGAGAATGAGGCGCATGCACCAATCCCGTCCCTGCAACCGGGGTTGGCACGGAATCACATCCCTGCCCCCAGCCCCCCACGCTCTGCAGTCGATCCTTTTGGATAACGTCGAAAACCTTGCTTGCTTGCATGCCGAAAATGGTCTGCAACGCCGTCGCTGAAAATGGCCACCACGCGACCGGGCCTCTGCGCCCTGGGCCCCGCGGCACAACGAGCTTTGCCAAGGTCAGGTGACTGGTGACCAAATTGCATGGGCCCCGCATGATTAAGCTTGCTTAAAGCAGCTAAAAGACGTTTCCTGGCCCCTCTCTCGCCGGCCTACTGAGTGTTTCGTTGAGCTTTCTTCTTTTTCATTGGTTGGAGGAGGCTTTTTGTTGTCCAATTTTCCATTTTTTTATTTTTTATTGTTTTCTACTTTTTGTTTTTTAATAATAAATAAAATTTCGATTCGATCTTCTACCGCTATTACAATTTTTTTTTGCCCGTTAGCTAACCGTGCCTCATCCAATTTTTTTTTTCACAGTCACCATCCTCGGTTTCTTTTTTTTTTTCTCTGGAGATTTACAGGCGATAAACGACGAGTTGCTCATGCTACTGCTTCCACAAACCCAATCATTTTCTCCACAAGACTAGTACTCCTAGCGCCTCTAATTCTTGGTTGACACAGAGGAACAGGGAGCTCAACGCGCCGGAGACCTTTACGCCGAACTGCCAACCGAGGGGCAATCCCGTAAACCCCGCCCCGGGGGCGGTCAATCGGCATCATCTTTCCCCGGCGGCGAGGGCATTCTCGTCACTCCCCGCTTCTTCAACGGACCTGCGGATCCTTATTCTCTGCGGTTGAGAGAAAAATTCAGAGCACTCTAGTAACAAACAATAAAATTTATGAGGAGAGTAACAAGTCTCCGCCGTAACATTGTAGAATTTTACTGCAGCAACAGTATTTGAAAACACTGTTCACAAAAAAAATACTGTTTACTTTAATGTAGCAATTGATTCGAGCCCTCCGTTTTTTTATACAACGGTCCAAAAACCATCCTAATACTGTGCTATACTCCTCTGCCGTTTAACCTCAACGGGAGGCGATGTCGATCCCCTGCGAGCCATGGCAAAGCTCACTCCCACACATATAAAATTTGCTCCACGCACACGCCCAGTGCAGATCCCCTCTGTCCCCCAATCCGTGAGCTAAGCTAGGGCCGCAAAAAGCAGAGGCTCCTCCCGAGCCAGAAGCCACCACAACCGCCGCCCTTGTTTTGCTGCTCCTCCCTTTTTTCTTCTTTTCTTCTGCCTTCTTCGCCGTAAAGAAGCTGCGGATCGAAGGGTAGAGTGGTAGCTTGGGGAGGGTGGACGGATCGAGCGGAAAAGCAATTTCGGTGTTGTGTTCTTCAGCTGGAAAGCCCCTGATCTTTTCTCTGTCTCGGGCCTCGCGGAATTGGTGAGTTGATTTTCACCAGGGGCCGAGGAGGTGTGATTCTTGATTTCTCGGTGCTTTCTGGGAGAATTTGTGTTTGGGAGCGGGAGGAAAGGGGGAGCGGGAGGTGATGTATGGCTCACCGGTGTCCAAGGATCTGAACCTGCCGGTGCAGCCGCCGATGACCTCGTCCGGGCTGCTGCGGTACAGATCGGCGCCGAGCACGACGCTTGGCGAGCTCTGCGAGGACTTCCTCCCGACTGGGCCGCGCACTGGCAGCCCCGACGCCGGCACCGACAACGTCTTCTCCCGGTTCTTGGCCGACCACCAGATCCGAGACAAGCCGCCGGCGCCGCCTGTCCCCGCCGCGGCCCACTTCCCGAATGAAGCCGCCATGGCGTCGCAGCAGCAGCAGATGATGTTCCACTCCCAACAACAGCAGCAGCAGCAGCAGATGTCCGCCGTCGAGTCCGGGCTGTACCGCACCGTCAGCTCCGGCATGGAGGGCGCCAACGCCGCCGGTGCCGGCGTCAGCAACCTGATCCGGCAGAGCAGCTCCCCGGCCGGATTCCTCAATCATTTGAGCACGGACAACGGTTGGTCCTTCCTTAATTCGGCCTTATTTTGGTAGTCCCAGCAGTTGCGCTGCCTGCCTGCCTGCCATACGGCTCGCTGCGCAGCAATTATTGCAGTTCTCGCCGCGTTCGTCTAGGAAACCTTTCTGTTTTTGGAACTGATCTTGTCCTACGCTGTTCAACGCAGGGTACACGACCATGCTGAGGGCGGGCGTGGGCGTGGGCGTGGGCTTCAGGAACGACAGCAGTGCCGCCGCGGCCGACTCCCCCGCCGCTGGCGCTGGTGGGAGCAGGCTCAAGGGGCAGCTCAGCTTCTCGTCGCGGCAGGGCTCGCTCATGTCTCAGATCTCGGAGATGGAGAGCGAGGAGCTTGGCGGGAGCAGCCCCGAGGGTGCCGGTGGCGGCAGGGGGTTCATCTCCGGGTACCCGATGGGCTCCTCCGGGTGGGAGGACTCGTCGTCGCTCATGACGGACAACATGTCCCGGATGAAACGCCCGCGGGAGTCGTCGGAGCCTGGCCAGGTTCGTGCACTTCCACTTCCATTTCGTCATACTAGCTAGCAGATCTCCGTGCGGCGACTTACAGAGGTTTGATCGGCGCAGAACGGCCTGGCGCACCAGTTCAGCCTGCCCAAGACGTCGTCGGAGATGGCCTCGATCGAGAAGTTCCTCCAGTTCCAGGACGCCGTGCCCTGCAAGATCCGCGCCAAGCGAGGGTGCGCCACGCACCCGCGCAGCATCGCCGAGCGGGTGAGCGACACTCAACCGAGCGCTGTTCTCTTATCTGAAATTCTCGTGTATGTGTATCTGCCGTTGAGCAATCGGTTGATCTGTTGCTGGTGCAGGTGAGGAGGACAAAGATCAGCGAGCGAATCAGGAAGCTGCAAGAACTCGTGCCGAACATGGACAAGGTACCTGTACCAATCGTCTCTCCGCAATAGGCACTAGAACAGTGTATGGTTAGCAAATTTGCCGTGCGAGGATTGGACCACTCCAGAACACTGACTTATCCACAACCGGCACTTCCGTTTCCTGCAGCAAACAAACACCTCTGATATGCTGGATTTGGCTGTCGACTACATCAAGGATCTCCAGAAGCAGGTCAAGGTACGAACGAATTTTGTTACTCCCATAATTATCCAACAAATTCCCTGGCAAATGAACATTTGTCGGTGGCTTGGTTAGTCAAGTTGCCGTGACCAGTAAATCACGAAATCAAAACAGCCGTTTTGCGTTGCCCTGTGACCGAGGTCGAAGGGTAGTAGCAGTACCTTTTTATCGGCCTTATCTGAATTTCACGGTCCTGTTAAAAGACAAAAGCGCTGACAGTTACTCGCTGCAATCTGTGTCCACTGAAGGTGTTGAACGAGAGCCGCGCGAACTGCACCTGCGCTGCGAGCAAGCACCAACAGTACTCCGGCTGAAGCCTCCTCCCCCTCTCTGGACGCCGCCATGCGCCCTGTACCCCTGGAGACGGACTCGTTCAGAAACAATCTTCATTTTGGTTGGATGGATAGGCGAGGAGACTATGGGGTTTCAGAAGAGGAGGCTGCAGCTTAACGAAGGCTTGTTGTGTGTTCCAGGGCACTGTATGAAGAAGCAACAGGGAAACAGAGGAGCAGTGGCATCATCAAGTATTAATCAGGTATTCAGGTGATAAGGCGAGGAGAAATACAGACATGGGGGAAAACAATTGTATAGTACTCGTAATTTTGCTGTAACGTTTTCCTATATTTACCGCGCTGCATGCCCATGTCCATTTGCATTTTTTCGCACAGAGTGACAGAAAGATTATCGCTGTATTTCTACCACGTAGCAATCGCTGTAGGGGCTGTAGCGGCACCATTTAACACCGTCACATCAATAAATATTGCATTGGCTTTGTTCCATGCTTCTAGGCTTTAGGGGCTGTTTGGTTCATAACATTTGTGAATTATATCAAAATTTAGTGTTACTAAATTGTTGTCAACACCAATTCAATTCAAAGGTAACATTGAGAAAAAATAGTGTTTGGATTGTTACTTTATCAATACTTACAAAAATATTAGTATGACATGTGGAGTTTATATGTTATTTTTTTTTAAAAAAAACATTGAAATATCATCAAGTGAGATCTTATTTTGAAGAGTTAATTACAACGAATATTATGATGTAAACGGTTTATAAATTTGGAAATTTTGAAAAACGTGCAGCCAATATCCTTCTAACGTCTCATCCTTGCACCTTCGGCAGGCCAACGAAAACGACGGCGAGCTTTTTCCTCGCCCGCGTTTCCTTGCCTTTCGCTGCTTACGCTCATCGGCGTTACCAAATTTTTGAGGGGCAACACCAAACTTTGAAGATAAACCAAATAATAGCCAATGTTTAACGGTATGCTAAATTTTGGAAAGGTAACCAATGGTAGACAACCAAACACACCGTAATATCCAGGATTCCAGGTTCTCTCAAGTGGTGAAAGTCAAATCACTTCACCTCGAAAAAAAAAGAAAGAAAGTCAATCACTTGTTCTTGCTAATCTAATACACTTGCCGAGATGGAGGGTTAGCTGAGACGTTTTTTAAAAGAGTCTCGCGTGTGAGGCTTTCTTTCTTATTGCTAGAGGACGCGATTTAGCACATTATTTTTCAACCGGTGACGCGGAGGCGAGTCCACGGTGGCCGACCAGTATAGGTTCAGTGAACGCAGACACACAACAAACTTACTCCTATTTCTTTCGCCGATTTATTTCCGTGATTGGAAAATTTTGTCCCTTGTCCCTTCATCCTACACCAGGATACGGGACAGGCGGGCGGGCAAGCAGGCCCATGCCGTCGCTCTCATCGTGACCGGAGAGGAAGAAATCCTGCGGCCGCCGTGGGAACCCTCCCGGTCCGGGCGGCTCCAAGAATTTGGGGCCGAGCTCTTCTCCGTCTCGTTCGTCGAAATCTTTTCTCGCGTTACGGGAGCGTGATGGCCCGAAAAAGTGTGGGGAAGAGGAGAGCGATGGGCGTCAATTCGTGAAAGCGGCGGCATCAAAAGTCACGGAGCACGATCTTTTTTGTTTGTTTCTTGGAGAATTGGAGAAAAGTCTTCAGACATAAAAAAATGGATAGTTTTCGCAAGAAAGACCTCGCCAGAGGCTAATTGTTGTGTTGAAAATATGAAGGAAAGTATGTGTAGATCCGTTCTGGTAGGTGTGGTTGGGCGAGTAGGATGCGAGTGAGATCTACCTTTGCAGATGCTTAACGCGCACGCGACGGGTACCTGGACCGATCATGCGAGGAACTCTTCTCATGTCACGCCGTCGCGGAGCGGGAAAACCCAAGGTGTGCGCGTGGTCCCACCCCTGGCCGTTTCAGCTGCGGTGGCGCAGGTGCCTACCGTCGGATGGGAATGACGGGGCGAACAGGGGAGACAGGGGGGCCGCCCGTGGTGGGGAACGGAAGGAAAGGGTTCGCCGGCGCCACTGGTGTCATCGTGTGTGTGCCCTTTTGGGTCGTGCGGTGGGCGGGCAGGCGTCGTGACGGCGCTCTCGCCGCGAGAAAAGTTTGGTCTGTGTCTGTCGCCGGCGACGCGTGTCACGGTTAATTAGGCGGTTAGGCGTCCGCGGTTGTGACCGGGGTGCTCGTAGGACTGCACGTCTACACCTCTACAGACACCTTATGGATCACGCTCACGTGCCAAGATTTGTCCTGGTGATCACAGGCGACGCAAGGTAATACGTGCTTTTTCACTTGTTGAGCCGTTGCTCCATGTGTACATATGCTGAAATGCGAGATGAGGTGGCATCCTGTGAGTACCTACGCCCGTACCGGCCGTTCTTCTCTTCGCAGCAGAGCAGCACCCGGCTCCAGCGCGAAGCGCGATGCATTCAGACACTGGGACGCGCTTGTTCACCGTACCATGTTCAGACACTGGGTCGTTAAGTGTTGACCCTAGAGGTGCTGCTGCTGCCGACATGCTTAGCTGCGAGCCATAATCAGGTTATGTTACGTGCTCCTCCGTTTTGTTTTTGGAAGGCACTTAGATTAATATCGATGATTTTTAATATCAATTTTAGTTATTTATCTTATTTAAAAAATTTATTTTATTTAAAATTTTTAATTACATTTTAAATATCATTAATGATAAAACAAATAATAATAAAAATATTTATATTTGAATAATTTTTTTAATAAAATAAATAATTAAAATGTTAAAAATCAACCGTGTTAATAATTTAAAAATAGATAGAATATATATCCCACGACGTACCGGTTGTCACTTTGGGGATCCGGAAACCACAACGAGCGAGCAGAGGTATAGAAATAGTCGTTGTTACTGGCTCGTACCGGCTCCCGTATGTGGAGACGGAGCTGCTACCAAACCCACACATGGATCGGCACCGTCTCGTGTCCGTGCAGACGAAACGCGCCTTCTCGCTCGCTTTAGTCTGCCCAGACGGGGAAGGAAGGAAAGGCGCGACACCGGAGATACGGTGCGCTGCCGGCCTGCCGCGAACTTTTCCGTGCACTGGATTTCCTGCCAGTCGATCAATCAGGATATAGCAACGCCACGAGGAAAGTCAAGGCCGATCGAATTGGATGGGCCTTGGCGTGCGCTCGGTTTGCAATAGAAGTCAACCCGTGCAGTTTTGTCAACGGGATAAATATTGGTACGGGAGCTCAGGTCAACGCCGGCTACCGCAGCGCCACACTGGATAGGATTCATTGGATGGTTCTTTGAACGTTTCGCACTGAGTGATCCTCTGCAGGTGCAATCTCCCTGGCTACATCTCCCCTGCAGGTAGTAGGTATACATTCTCCATGGCTAACTCCATCAACGACGTGCTGGCTGCAACTTGCTACTGGTCCGTACCAGTTTCCGTATGTTAATTAAGACTTCAGCCCTGAACTGTACAGTACAGTAGATAGGCTTAGGAGTACGAAAAAGAATCAGATGGGTCAAACACACAGTAGATGGAGTGCACTTGCACGGCAAGCCTGTTCGGTCCTGGGAGCCAGCGCCTTTACACTTGTGTTCATGCGTCCGCGTGCGTTGCACCTGTGCCGCCGCACGCTTTTACGTCACTCCCGGTTTTGGTTGGGTCGGCTGGACGTGGACGTGCCCGCTTCAACGGTGAGGACGACGTCGCGGAACGGGTGCACAGCTTCAACGCCTCGACGGCCTCGTGGAACGGCTGCACAGCTTCAACGCAGGGGCGCGCGATGTGCAGCTGATAATTGCGTCGGTGTCATTCGGAGGAGCCTGGTACTTGTGGTGAACGAACATGACACGGCAGCAGTGAACGCATCGCAAGCAGGTTTACTACTCTCCCCAGAAATGCCACGCCGTGGCCCGTGGACGCCGTGGACGAAAGAGTTCGCTTCCCTGCTCCTAACTAATCCCCTGCTCCTTTCGTTTTTTCCCCTGGACGAGGGCCATTTGTAGCCTGGAGGGGGACAGAAACGAGTTGACTCCCGCACAAGCCTTAACTAAGGCGACACTACAGATGGCCGGATGGGCCGGCATGAGGCCGGACAGGACCCAGCGTGACGGCCCAGAGCCGGAAGCAAGACACGAGGGATCAGCCGTTATTGAGCTCCATAGTACTACTGAACCGGCCTTATTTGGTACCGGCGGCCCATACGATTCGAGGCTCGTGGACCTTCGTTACCATACTCTGGTCCGGCTTTACGTGTAGAACTAGGCCCAGATTGCTCGTGTCGTCTTCTGCGTGCTGAGATCCAACGGAATGGTACATCGAACCCGGACGCTTAAGCGTGTTCGCCGTCCAGGTTCAACGAACCTTGGCGCCACCGGAACGCTCTGGATTATTAGTAAGCCGTGATATGACATGGAAACAAGAAAATCACAGTTGTTTTGCCCTGTGCCAGCTGTCGTTGCGCTGAGGAATTCACGAAGTCCAAATTTCGGTTTACTAAACCCATATCACATTTTTTAATGAAGAAATACGCTTGTCTTTTTCCAATCATCGTAGCGAGGACGGTCCCTTTCTCACTTTCGGACGAAATCGACGGCCGCCTATGGCCAGAAAACAAAATTCACGCAGAAATTTGGTAAAAATTTCTGTATTTTCGAGGAGCGTGCTGACCGAGGCGCTGATTCAGCGTAGATTGATGGGCTATTCAGTGAAGGACACGGTGCGGCGAGGCTCATCTCATGACGCCACAGGCTGGTCTGCGAAGCGAACAGCCGTATTTTTGGTAAACGTCATTTAATAAACTAAAGGAAATTACTAGGAGCGGACAGGGGAACTTTGGTCTGGCCTCCACCGCGGCCGCTTTCCGCTTCTCTCCTCCCTCCTCCGATTTCTGCCCAGATAAAGCCAGCGACGGCGCCGCAAACCCACCGCGAATTCTCCTGGCTGACTCCGCCGCCGCTTCTTCACCGAGGTACGCGTCAATGCTGCTACTCATCGATTCTTTCTTTTTTCGCGGGAGGGATTGGGGGAGGAGACGGTTGGTCGGGGTCTCGGGGGTTCATGCGTGCTGATCCGACATTACCTGTAGCATCCGTGGTCTCGATTCCTTGCAAGGATATGATTCGTTTCGATCCAGATTAGTCTAGCCACGGCGATAGCGGAAATATCATGGGATTGTTGTTGGTTTGGTTGTAGCCTTGTGGGATTGATATATCATTTCCTTTTTATCGTTTCTAATCCATACGGTTGTGATAGTGAGTTTCGATGACGCGCATGGATTTGGAACTGCTGCGGGGGGGGGGGGGGGGGGGGGGGGGGTTGTGGGGGGGGGGGGGGGTGGAAGTAGGAGCATATGGAAGCCTTCTATCGTTGAATTCTGCTGTGTTGTGCTCAAGGAGCATGTTCTCAATGGTTTCAGAATGCGTGGCCGTTGTTGTGCGATTCCAGAGAACCATTTGACTTTTTTTACTCTCACCACATGCATAAATCCGGCAGGTTTCTGTGTTTCCTCCATTTGACGACGAGTGATGTTACGAAGCAACCATTAGCGAGAAGTTTGATTCTGCGATTCACTGGGTTAAAAAAGGCAGGTAACTTCGATGGACCATCTTACTTTGCTTGCGAGTGAGTTAGGAGACGCACCCGATTTCGAGGTAGGCGCCATCGCCAACCTCAGCGAGAACGATGTCAGCGACGAGGAGATTGACGCGGACGAGCTGGCTAGGCGGATGTGGAAGGACAAGATCAAGCTCAGGAGGATCCAGGAGAGGCAGCAGAGGCTCGTAACGCAGCAGTTAGAACAGAAGTCCAAGGAAAAGAAGCTGTCTGACCAGGCTCTCCGGAAGAAGATGGCGAGGGCGCAGAACGGGATCTTGAAGTACATGCTCAAGCTGATGGAGGTCTGCAATGCGCGAGGGTTCGTGTACGGGATCATTCCCGAGAAAGGGAAGCCGATCAGCGGCGCGTCGGATAACATCAGAGAGTGGTGGAAGGAGAAGGTGAAGTTCGATAAGAACGGGCCGGCGGCGATCGCGAAGTACGAAGTCGAGAACTCGGTGCTGGGGAACGCTAAGAGCAGTGGAACCAACAAGACCCGGTACAGCTTGATGGATCTCCAAGACGCCACTCTGGGTTCACTGCTATCGGCACTGATGCAGCACTGCAGCCCGCAGCAGCGCAGGTATCCGTTGGAGAAGGGTGTCCCGCCCCCATGGTGGCCGTCAGGGAATGAAGCGTGGTGGGCTGCTTTGGGCCTTCCGAGGGGAGAAGCGCCGCCGTACAGGAAACCACATGATCTGAAGAAAGCATGGAAAGCTGGAGTTCTGATTGGCGTGATCAGGCACATGGCCCCGAACTTCGATAAGATCAGAACTCATGTGAGGAAATCAAAGTGTTTGCAGGACAAGATGACAGCGAAAGAGAGTCTGATTTGGTTGGGAGTTCTGCAGAACGAGGAGACGAAGTCTGTTCAGAGCGCCGGCAATGGCGTATCGGTGACTTGCCGCAACAGCGTTTCTGAGGATAGAGCTGAGGGCGTGTACAGCAGCAGTGATGAGTACGATGTTGAACATTTGGAGGAGCCTCCTTGTTCATTGTCATCTAGAGATGACGAGGGAGATCCGCAGCCTGTTTTGCAGACAAAAAGAAAGCAAATCGCAACTGATGGGCATAAAAGAAGGCGTCAGAGTAAACACTCGAACCAAGAACTTAGCAATGAAGAAACTAATAGTAAGTCACGGAAGCGGAAAAGCTCCCCAGGGCTTCCTCCAGTTGCTGAGCATGAGGTTGAAATGACACAGAGAAATGAAAATCCTCCAGAAGTTCTGAGAAATTCTACTCATGCTATGGAAAGATCTGACCAGACTGAGAACATATTCGACCAGATTGAGATGGTGGGTGTGGCTAACCAGCTTACAAGCCCCAACCATATAAGTACAATTGGAGCCTTACAACAGCGGGGAGGTTCTCAAGGGAATTTCTTAGCCCCTAATGCTGTGATCAACAACTACAACGGTAGCCAGGCTGCAACTGCTGCTCAATCAAGCATTTACCTGGGAGACCAGTCTCTGCCTTGTGAAAGCAGCAACATTGCCAACTCATGGTCTGCAAACTCATTACAACGGGGTGCTGTTCTTGGACCTAATGAATTCAATCCTTCACCACCTTTGCCAATGCAGCAATCACGAGTACCATTTTCCATGAATTATCAAGCTCCAGTCATGGGAACAGGAGTGATGACCGAGAGCACTTCATTCACTCATCAGATGGCAGGCAGTGTAACTTCCAGAGCTGTTGCTGGTCAGGCACCTCAGCTCATGGACGATACTTCCTACACTCCAGCTGATAAGTTTGTAGGTGGGCCTTTTGAAGGGCTTCCTTTGGACTTCTTTCCCACCCCCAGTCCAATCCCTGACTTTGATGAGTTGATGGACGATGACGATTTGATGCAGTACTTGGGAACATGACAGGTAATTTCTTTTCGGATTGTGATTTCCTTGGTTGTATAGAATTTCTTTGGTCAATTGACTAGTAATAGATCTTTTGCATTACCTCTTACCATGCTAAATGTATCCGTGCTGTATACAGCACCGTTCTTTTGAAACCTTATTCTTGATTTTTTTTTTCTTTCCTTATTTTGTTCTTAGGTCAGTTTTTTTTAATGGATCTTCTGAGGCTAGTTCAATGCTGAATCTGTACCCGTGAGTTGCTTCCTTCCATTGATGGTATTCACAAGTGCTTGTCTTATCTGCAGTGTTATTTGTTACAATGGCCGAAAACAGATAGGAGGTGGCGTATTTCCTGTCTGTAAAGTGGGGTTTCATGGCGTTCTGGTGTGGTGTTGACACTTGATCCTGCTGCAGCTACCGAAGTAGCTGGTGTGTGACCAAAGGGTGAATGCATTGTATGCCAAATGGCACCATTCTTGCCGTCCGTAGCCTTAGCATTAGCCTATAAAGAATTCGCTAGGAACATGGTGTGGAGTTCCGCATTCATCTGAATCTGATAGTGCTAGTATCATATACTAGGGATTGGTGAAACTGGTTATGGTAATCCGTAATAATGAAAAATAAGCTTGAGGACATGTCACTTAATCCATAATGATCGGAAACTTGGTGCCTTTTCTCGCTGAAGGTCGTGAGTGATGTCGTCAGTTGTCAGAAAATTTTGATATGCTTGTGTTCTGTTACTTCTGTACCGCGGCACGAAACTATTGCGCCGTTCGTGGATGATTCAGGAAAGGGCTACGTCTAGGTGAAGGAACAGGCAGGGGAGCGGAATGCGGATGATGAGCGGATGAGCCGAGATCTTCTCGGACTCGTACGTCGAACTTCGTGAACAGGTGCCGCGCAGCTCCTGCCTCCGCGGGCGCCGCTCCGACGGGACGCGCGCGGTCACCTCGGCCGGTGGTCGACGGAGCCGGGCCAACGTGAAGATCATTCTCGCAAATTTTTCTACGAGGCCTGGCCTGGTACGAGTAACAGGCCGGGCTGGGTTGGCTCATCTCGAAGATTCGAAGTATAATGTGTCCTACAACCGGGCCTGGACCGCGGCAGAAGAACAAGAAGAAACTGGGGCAGGACCCATCCACGACAGGCCCAAGGATGCGACCCGGACGCACACCCGGCTTGTTGTATCGAACGTGCTGAGCCGCGGACCATCCGCATTAGGGTGCGCTGGGCAGAGTAAATGTTTTATAAGGTGGGACGTATGCGAGGTGAGAATAATTAATAAAATAATATGTAAAAATTATAAATGAGATTTATTTTTAAAAAATGAGAGATATATCTTGTTTAATGTAGCATGTTAAGTAAGGTGGTTGCGAAAAAATACGCTTTGTTCTGGGCAGTATTTCCGCTACGAACGAAGCACCAAGGGAGAACGCGTGCAAGCATGTGTGTTGCATGACTATACATAAATAAATAAACTTATCATTTCCTTCATGAATCCCATGTTAATTTCTCTCCGGAGCTACAGTAAACCGATCGATTTCACGGGTAAGTCGAGCGGTTTCACGGGTAAACCGATCGGTTTCATCGGTTTGCTACAGTAACAGATTTTAAAATTTAAAACCCACCGGTTTTATCGGTTAGCCGACCGATTTTACCGGTTTATCGATCGGTTTTATCGGTTTTGGATATTTTGATTTTTTTTTAATTTTTTAATTTTTTAAAATTTTTAAAACGAAAACCGACTGATTTCATCAAAAACCGCAAAAACCGACCGATTCTAGCGGTTTTGTGACCCCGGCGTGCCTACGTGCTTGTAGCCGGCACGTAGTTCACGGAATCGAGCACGGAATCGAGCCCGCGCGCCTAGCTGCAGCTACAGCACACAAACGACCAGGAGCCAGCGTGCTAGCACCTCGCTCTCTCGCGGCCGACGTTGGGACACGACGCCGCTGCGTACGACGGCTTCCAGCTTGCCATAACCCGTAAGATAAACTACATTAATTTAAGTTGCAAAGTGAGGTGGGTATTACCACAAGTTCATATATCCGTTCGTAAAAAAATACCGATGACATTTTTTTCACTGCTCAACAGTGATCTGCTCACTAAGTTTACTGAACAAGCAAAGCGAGTACATTATTATATTTCTTCTACTTATACTAATTAGTTTGAAGGAACTTACTATTATTTAAAATATTTTCAATCAAAATTAAGTGAATTTTATTGAAAATTTTATGATGTGAACTCGAGATTTTAATTTTACGATCCAATTTTAACTCACGCTTATGGTAGAACAAGTTAAAAGTATGAGTCACAATATTAGATTAGATATATATAATAATAGAGTGATAAATTATGAGTTAATTAAATAAATTATTGAGTTTATGCAATATTCACTTATTTTTTTTAAATGATACGAGTCGCGGATTCTCACAAACCTGCACTACAATATCAACCCATTTAGCAACGTATGTTGTGCAACGAAATCACATGCGTTACAACAACTGATTCCATTCGAATTCACATAGGGCGTGATTGGTTCTCGTGTGAGCCTAGCCAAGCTCGGTTCTCGCGAGTCAGGCCCCAACTGACCAGGAGTGATCGAGCCAGGCTTAGGAGATACGAAATCCAATTTTGTTTCTCGCGATTCTGGCTAAAGGTTTTTTTCTGCACACGCACATGCAAATTAGATGAGAAATCAGCCAACTAATCGCAGCTTCATCGCGTGCATCGAACCTGGCTGAGGGATGCTCCAGCCAATCATGCTGCACCTGCACGGGTCGAGCCTGGCTTGGCGAGCTCCACTCAACCAATCACGTCCGTATTCGCTGTCGCCTGTGCTTCCCGCTGCCAGCATTCAAAATTTCTAATTAGCGGCCTCCTCTCCTCTCTCTCTCTCTCTCCCCTTATTAACCGGCTGGATCTCCTCCTTCCCATTTGTCTCTCCGCTGCGCCGCGCGGCTCGCCCGCTTCTTAACCCTAGCGGCCTTCCAGCCCATACCCATCGCCGCCGTCTCCAGCCTCACCAGTGCGCCTGCCACCATCCCCGTCACCACCGTGCCTGCTGCCCTCTCCCTGCTGTCGTTGACGAGGTGGCGGAGGTTGAACCTGACAGCCCCGCCGCCTCCTCGTCCCTGCCGCGCACGGCCACCATGGCGGAGCCCTCTGCCTCTTCCTCATCCCCGCTACGGGTGATTCCGGATGTGTGCAGACCTCTTCGCCTCCTCTCCGCCCCTGCCGTGCGCGGCCACGGTGGATGCCCACATCTGCCCACCGTACAGTTCCAACCACTGCAGCATCCGCCTGAAGGTGAGATCCCCTTGTGCTCCTCCCTTTAAAGGTACAATCGATTGCAACAGAGGTTGGTAAATGAGCTAGGGATTCCCGCTACAATCGATTCATCTAATTACAAGTTACAACCGGTTATTCTGATGATTAATATGCACTAAGATCAATAGGTTACAAGAGCACGTGTGCAGATTGTGTGTTAGTTTAACTCACGGCCTGAAAAATTCCTTTCTTCCCTGACCTTTCCAGCAACGGTGCAGTGGTTTCTAAACCTGACTGTTGTCATATACATTAGAAAAGTTCATACTGATTCTGGGATCTTGTGATATCTTCATTTGGTTTAGCTGATTGGATATTGAATATTCAATGTAGTAATAAAAATAACTTTCTTTTTTATTTTGTTGAAGTATTGTTTTCCTTATACCTTTTAAGAAGTAACATTCCCATTAAGATCAACCTGGTTTGGTTTTAACAAATTTTGTTTCTGAAATAGCAGGTGGAAGATTCAGATGCCATCGATTATAAAGGGATCCATTTCGATACTGTCAGATATAGGGCTCCGAATATCTATGTTTAGCTAGGTACAGAGCACTCACAACTTGATACATGTTTACAAATTGATACATTCTTAATTTTGTCCTTTACTTGGAACAAGAAATTCTTACTCAAGTTTATGTAATCCAGGTCTGTCCATGGCACTGCAACCAAATATTATCTCTTGTGGCAACTACACTGATATATTTTCCATGTTGCAGTTGTTTGTTTTCAATTCCTGTCTGAACTTTCGTTGTTTTGGGAGAATGATCAACACTAGAGTGGTATGAGCAGTACAGTACATTTGATTATCAGTGCAATAAAATAATCCACTAATCACAAAAGGGCAGTGGTTTTTTATCCTTACTGTTCAGATGTTATATCTCTTTAAGTCATGACATATGTTTTGATGCAGTGTGGCTAATTGAATATTTGAAGAATCGTAATCCAGGAACAGTACAAGTATGGACTGCAGCTATTATTCGGGTTTTGAAGAATGCAAAGTCAATATACTCGAAAGAAGTTTTAGTCTTCTGTAACATTACAGTTTGGAGAATGACCAATGTAGCATAAATACATTACAGTTTGATAGATATAGTATCTTCTCAGCATGATGTTGTAAAAAAACATGTCAGCAATCCTTGTAATTGATATTCTATTTATAAGAAAGTAATATTCCTAAGATATGTGCTGCTCGGGCATATTTTTTATTGGAATTTATTGTTTATATTATGCTTGTTTTGAGTGCTCTACGACTAATAATTTGGAATTTAATATTATAGTATTGGTCATTGATAATACCAACGCATATAAACGTTTTTGTAGACTTGTAGTGTCAATATATGCGTTGCAAATTAGCGACGCTTATTTATACATGTTACCATCCATTAAATATATATTGCAATAGACCCTTGCAACACCACCATTAGCAACACATATTAATTGTGTTGGTAGAGTCTTGCAACGCTTATATGGACTTCTAGCAATGTATATATGTGTTGCTAAAGGGGTATTCTTTTTGTAGTGTCATATATTTAATTTGTGGCTAACAATGCGGATACTCACTCCGTTTGCAACTGGTTACTTGAACCAAATTCATTCTGGGTGGAATGATTCAGCTGATGTGATGATCCAGAATAGAATGATACGAGCAAGGTGTTTGCTTGAATGGATGAGGAATGGATGAAATGATACACCTTTATGTTGGATTTGATGAACCGATGCCGTGCCTGCAACCAGGGTTTACAAAACCGGTCGGTTTTCACGGTTTTCGATGAAACCGTCCGGTCCGGTTTTGCCAGATGATCGGTTTTCGGTTAAAAATTTAAAAAAATTGAAAATTTAGAAAATTTCAAAATTTCAAAAACCGGTCGGTAAACCGATGGGTTTTAAATTTTGTAAGTTCAAAACCGGTGAAACCGTCGAAACCGGTCGATAAACCGGTAAATCCGACCGGCTAGCCAACGAAACCAGTTGACTAGCCGTTCTGATTTCACCGAAACCGTCGGCGGGTTCAAAATTGAATTTTGAATGATAAACAAGCTGATTTTCCGGTTTTCGTGAAAACCGGTATCGGCCTGTTTCCTCGCATCAAAGGATAACTGAAACCTTGCCTGCAACAGGTTCCACGTGCCAGTGCCAAACGAAGAAAATGGAGCAGCACGCGAGTCGCCCTGGACCAAGTGGTACGCCCGATTTTGACGTTTCGATCGATACATTATCTAGGTAGAATATTCGTTCACGCTGGGATGAAGCGCTCCTGGATCAGCCGGTGCATTCAAGCAACCAAGTGCAGGGATGCCTCCTTGTCCTGGATGATATCATCCATGTACGAAGTGGTACATCCATCAAACATAACCTTAATCATCCACCGGCGGTACTGGTGGCTACCTAAGCTGCTAGCATGAATTCCTCCAAGGATCCACGAAGAAGAAGAGGCACTGCGGCGCATTGAGGAGGAGATCTTGAGGATAATCCCTCCACGAATCGTTGCTTTCGTACGACTCCGGTGAAAAATCCCAGCGTCATATAAAACACGTTCGAGTTTCACCTGGTCGCGTCCAAATTAACCCGGCGGCGCGTACGTACTTAGTGGTCCTGACGCCGGCCGGTAGCTGACCGCTGAATTGGCCTTGCGCCCGTGGCCGGAGGCCGATGAAAACGTTGCGCTCGCGGCGAGCGGTGGATGTTCCCCCCGTCCACACGCGCAACCAATTGCGCGCTTGTGGATAACGTTGCGCCGGTCACCGGGGCACGAGCAGGAAGAACCGACGCCAAGTTGCACCAGGACCGATGAACACTCTCCGTTTCTCACCGAGAGGCAGCCGGTCGCTGGCGCGCGTGTAGCTTTAGACGCGCGTATTTACACGCGACTTGGAACCCAAGCTACGCGCTTCCTGACCTGCTGCTGACCACTCGCGGTGAAAAGATCAACATTCAACTCGTTGGTCCCAGTTTCTTCAAGATCGATGAAGCCCTGTTTCCTTCAAAATATAAAAAATTTCGATGAACTCCTGTTGATATATGCGAACCAAATACTAGTACTACCTCCTTTGTCTCGCAACTTTTCCAACAGCAACGTCCGATGTCCGGCCGGGAAACCGTGTTCACCGACGGTTCAAACGTGGACTTTCCAAGCGTCGATCGATCGGCCTCCTGTATGCTCTACTGGCCGCCTGGCCGGACGGGCTTGATCCCCGTCCATTTCTTGCCAGGAATAAGCAAAACGTACTCCTACGTGCGTTAGTCAATGGAGTAAATAAAACTAGAGGACTTGAACAAAAGCCTCTTCCTTTAAATAAGGGCATCGTCGGGAGACTGTTATCTGCCCACGTCCCCCGCAGCTCATGTGCCCGCCCATGCCGCGCGCTAGCAATTAAGCTGATCTGAAGCTTGCGCTTGCACGCAAAAGCAAGCTGCCCCAGTTGAATTTCGGTGCGCCTGGCAGGTCTCTCTCTCGCTCGCGGGTATTATATACCCCTCGCCGCCGGCACCATGTCGAATCTACTCAAGCCAGCAGCATCCTTATCACCCTGCCACGCCATTTCCATCAGCTCCACGAGCTGCACGGCGTGGAGCGCTCCCGCAGCTGCTCTCGTCTTTCGCGCATCCGCCTCCGTCTCCTCATCGTCCTCGTTGTTCAGCCCCCGGTCCTCCTCGTCGCTGCTCTCGCTCAGCCACCGAGCGCCGCCGCCTCAGCGTCGACGTGCTCGCGCGCGGCGAGGAGACACCGCCGTAGGGTGCGTGCCGTCGTCGACGGTGGCCGGTAGTAGCGGTGGTGCTGCGGCGGCTGATCCGGAGGAAGCCATGGCGAAGGCGGTGCGCGTGACGGCGACGGCGACCGTCAAGGTCACCGCGGCCGGGTTCCTCAACAGCCTGCGCCCGTCCAGGGCAATCGACGAAATCAAGGACCTCATCGGCAGGTCGCTCAGCCTCGAGCTCGTCAGCTCCGAACTTGACGCAAGTAAGCAGCTCGCGCTCCATCTCTAGTTCTCTACCGATCCGTATTCTGGTAGTATTATATTGACATGCACGCGTGCGTGCGCCATTTCTATGCGCATTCCAGTAAGGAGCGTTTTGCATGCCACTAGCTAGTAGCACACATACGATAAGATGCTCTAAACCTGATTTCAACACAGAAAGGAAATTAGACGAAAATGATACACAGCCAACTCAACCGTACTGTTTAGATCGTTTTTGTACGACCGGTCTCTCTGCAGGCCCGTGCCCTGATATTCTTGTGTGTTGTGACGATGGTAATTGACTCCGTGAACTTGGCGCTGAAGTCGTAAACGGTAGTTGGACCCGTATAGCAGGGGTTAGAGACTAAACCAGTCAGACGAGAAGAAATTAAGTATTAACCCGCTAGCTGGTGTACGTAGTACCAGACACAGCGATCTGGAAGTCTGGAACAGGCCCAGAGCTTGACTAAGTCCATGGAAAAACACATCGCTACCACGAATAAAAAATATCCTTCGACTCCATCACGTAGAGTACTGGAAAAAATGGAGGGGTAAGCCGACCGATCAATTTCGGGACAAGCACCGGTTTAATTTCACTCACATGCATCGGCCGTGGTAGCGATGGAGGAGATAAACCAGCAGGACTGCATGGACCATTTTGAAAACAGCGACGTGCAGCCGCCTCTGAATCTTGTTGACATGGGCTAGCACAGTGCCGGGCATTGATTGATTTCTTTATCCCGTTTGCTGCGTATACCCCCTCCACTCAAAATATAGACTGAGGATCGGTCTGGATAGAGGAGGATCAACCCCTCGCAAGCTAGCTAGGTTAGGATCTAATCCTCCTCAATCCTCATTCTCCTAATTCGGTCCTGCTCTTCGCTCAAAAAAAAAAAAAGAAGGTCCCGCTCAATTCATGTACAACCAAACAGCCACTTAGCAAACCGTTCTAAGCCATTTTGTCGATCTTGATATATTTTGACTTAGTTCGTCACATGAGTTCATAAACACAGGGCTACAGTAGAACGATAGGTACACAACAGTACACTTTCTCAGTTGGCTACTTCACCGTTTCTCTGCTGCCGTGCAGGATATGCACTGTTCTAAGTAAAAAGAATTATTATGCATTGTTCTAAGTTTAGCACATTTTTAATATGATGGTACTGTGTACTATACCTGCTAACTAGGGCTACAGTCAGGTGAACTAGCCGTTTGAATATGCGGCGGCACGCAGAAGCGAAGATGAGAGAGAAAGCCTGACGCAGTGACGCGTGTGCATGTCTTGCTATCAACAGTTGCCTTGAGTTGTTTCATATTCGCCGGTTCCAAAAAGAGCCAAATGATAAGCTTTTCCGTGTCGTTATGACAATTCATCAGAGTATGGGAGGAGTACACATGAATGTGTGCTATGCTGCTGTATCTATGCCATCAAGACTGCACGTTCCGGGTTTGTAAACAGCGAGATGGATCCACAAGCAACAAAACAAAATCAAACCAAATTTCCTGAAAAAAAAACTAAGAACAGATTTGTTGCATTCATGTAAAGCAATTTTGAATAGGTTAAGATGCTCATCATAAGCTTTTGGTCTGATGTTATATTGTCATCTGATCAATAACTCATTTGTGAACTGTGATGCAACGCAGAGACGGGGCAGGAGAAGCCAACGATCAGGAGCTACGCGCACCAGGTGGCCGACAAAGACGAGGAGGTCGTGACCTACGAGGCCGAGTTCGACGTGCCGGCGGGCTTCGGCGCGGTGGGCGCCGTGCTGGTCACCAACGAAAACCGCCACACCGGGATGTTCCTCGTGGACGTCAAGCTCTCGTCGTCCGCTGACGGAGACGACGGCGCGGTCCTGGCCACAACGATCCGGTGCAAGTCGTGGGTGCAGCCCAACTCCGGCGACCACGCGGTGTCCGGGAAGCGCGTCTTCTTCGCCAACAAGGTACGGTGAGCAACGCTTTGGGGAATTAATCGCTAACACTACGGTACTTTACTTGTACTCGAAGACTAAATCAATATGAGATGTCGACAAGCAGCTTGAGGCTACTCATCGTGGATATCAAATCATATCATCACTGAACAGTATAAATAGGCGTCTGCATCAGGAAAATCAAACACGGTAATCTTCATCATTAACGGTCTTTAGTCTTAGGTTGGACGATAAGTTGTTACTGCTATTAATCCGGACTGAAGTTTAGTTCAAGTCATATTGATTAGTAAAGCGACATGTGGGATAGCCAGCCAGTTGCATTTCCAATTTCTTGCAAACAAAGTTTTCAGAGCAAAAGAATACCGGGCCTAGCTTGCCTAAATTTCGAACTTCAGAGCCCATGATTAGCCCATGGGCTTACTTCACAGCCGCAGATGAAAAGAAACTTATGAGCTGGCCCATGAGCCACAGCTCATTCTGACTGATGATTCGGAAGTGCTAGCACTGAAAATTGCGAACTGTGCATACGCAGCCTTACCTGCCAAGCCAGACGCCGGCTGGGCTGCTGAGCTACCGGAAGAAGGACCTGGAGCAGAAGCGCGGCAATGGCAGCGGACAGAGAAAGTCCGGCGATCGCATCTACGACTACGACATGTACAACGACCTCGGCGACCCCGAGAGCAACAACGGCGGCATGGCTCGCCCGGTCCTCGGCGGCAAGCAATTCCCCTACCCTCGCCGCTGCCGCACCGGCCGGCCCCCAACCAAGAAAGGTAACTAGTTTACTTTACTAAACACGCATCGACGATCTCGCCAGGTTGCTCACGATCTGATTAACGGCGAGATTTCCTCGTGCAGACCCCAAGACGGAAACGAGGAGCGGCGACAACTACGTGCCCAGGGACGAGGCGTTCTCGGACGAGAAGATGCTGCAGTTCTCGGTGACCACGCTGCAGTCCGTGCTTCACGCCGCCGTGCCGGCCGTGCAGTCCACGCTCATCGACCCCAACCTGGACTTCCCTTCCTTCTTCGTCATCGACAAGCTGTTCGAGGATGGGGTCAAGTTGCCGGAGGCCGATCAGCTCGGCTTTCTGCGCGGCATCGTGCCGCGCCTGCTCCAGGCGCTCCGCGATAGCCCCGGCGACCAAGTCCTCCTCTTTGACAGGCCTGCCAATGTCCAGAGTACGCCATTCGAAAAATCTGTTCGGTGCTCAGAAATGAACATGCACTGCTTAGTTGCAAGCAAATATGTGTGTGATTTCTATTATCTTAAAAATGCAAATATGTGATGGAAATTGATGGGCCGTGAACTGAACTGCAGAGGACAAGTTTGGGTGGTTGAGGGACGAGGAGTTTGCGAGGGAGACACTTGCCGGTGTCAACCCGTACGCGATCGAGCGCGTCACGGTAAGTCTTCAGCTTCAGATAACGTTCATCGTGCAACGCAGGAATTGAATTGTTTAGATAAGGTTTTGACTTACAAATTCTACAAAAATATTGCAGGAATTTCCTCTGAAGAGCAAGCTCGACCCAGCGGTGTACGGGCCGGCCGAGTCGGCGATCACCGCCGACGTGCTAGAGAGGCAGATGGGGCACGTCATGACGGTCGCCGAGGCGGTCAAGCAGAAGAGGCTCTTCATGCTGGACTACCACGACCTGTTCCTGCCCTACGTGCACAAGATCCGGGAGCTGGAGCACACCACCATGTACGGCTCGCGCACCATCTTCTTCCTCTGCGATAACGGCACGCTGCGGCTGCTCGCCATCGAGCTCACCCGGCCGGCGTCGCCCTCGCAGCCGCAGTGGAGGCGGGTGTTCACCCCGTCCACGGACACCACCGAGGCCTGGCTGTGGCGGATGGCCAAGTCGCACGTCCGCGCGCACGACTCCGGGCACCACGAGCTCGTCAGCCACTGGCTGCGCACGCACTGCGCGGTGGAGCCGTACATCATCGCGGCGAACCGGCAGCTCAGCGAGATGCACCCCATCTACCAGCTGCTGCACCCGCACTTCCGGTACACGATGAGGATCAACGCGCTCGCGCGGTCGGCGCTGATCAACGCCGGCGGCATCATCGAGACCTCGTTCTCGCCGCAGAAGTACTCCATGGAGCTCAGCTCCGTCGCGTACGACAAGCTCTGGCGGTTCGACATGGAGGCCCTCCCCGCGGACCTCATCCGCAGGGGAATGGCCGAGGAGGATCCCGAAGCGGAGCACGGTGTGAAGCTCACGATCAAAGACTACCCGTTCGCCAACGACGGCCTCCTGATATGGGACGCCATCAAGGGCTGGGTGCGGGCGTACGTCTCGCGGTTCTACCCCGACGCCGGAAGCTTGCTCAGCGACGCGGAGCTGCAGGCGTTCTGGACGGAGGTCCGCACTGTAGGCCACGGCGACAAGAAGGACGCGCCGTGGTGGCCGACGCTCGACACGCCGGAGAACCTTGCGCACGCGCTGACGACCATCATCTGGGTGGCGTCGGCGCACCACGCCGCAGTCAACTTCGGGCAGTATGACTTTGGCGGGTACTTCCCCAACCGACCGTCCATCGCGCGCATCAAGATGCCAGTAGAGGATCCCGTGGATGCCGACGCCACGGCGGCGTTCCTAGACAATCCGGACCAGGCGCTCCGTGAGTGCTTCCCGTCGCAGCTGCAGGCGACGCTGGTGATGGCGGTGCTGGACCTGCTGTCCACCCACTCTCCCGACGAGGAGTACCTTGGCGGGCTGGATACCGCGCCCTGGAACGACGACAGCGCCGTGCAGGCGGCGTACGGGCAGTTCCACGCGCGGCTGGAGGAGATCGAAGGCATCATCGACGCGCGGAACAAGGACAGGAAGCTCAAGAACCGGTGTGGCGCCGGCATCGTGCCGTACCAGCTCATGAAGCCCTTCTCTGAGCCCGGTGTGACCGGCAAGGGCATCCCTAACAGCACTTCCATTTGATGCAGGAGCCCAATAAGATTTCTTCAGTGGCCATTGGCCACTGCAGAAATTAAGCAGTGCAAACTTGATCAATGTTCTGTCGTGTGTATTTTCCGTTTATATTGAAGTAAATATTTTCCCCTTTATCCTTTAAAATTACAAAAATGTATCTCATATTGATTTTATTAAATCAAACAGGTATAGATGTAAATCTTGGATTTCACAGTTGTATGAACACCGTTCTTAAAAAAAAACTTTTAATCTATAACTTTCATGGCCCATCATAGTTTAACATGAGGCCAGATCTTTTCTAGGCCCACCAATCCTTTTATCGATAGAGCCCAGCCCATTCACTACCGTATTGAATTATTCTATGCAAGCCCATTCAAAGCGGACTGACCGGACCCCAATTCCACCAAAAGCCCACAAGGGCCTCGTTGGCGAACAACCGCTCCCCAGTGCGCACCGAATCATCGCGGCTCGTCTCCCTCGACGTTGACTCCTGCCACCACCGCGCCGGCAAGCCATGGAGCCGGACGCTGATGACTACATGGGCGACCTCTCCAAATTCCTCCCGCCCGACCCCTCCTCTTCCCTCCTCCAAGAGCATTCGGCACCGGAAGCAATCCACGAGGCCGCTGGCTGCTGCGCCTCTAGCGAAGCGCGTGAAGGGGGTGCCTTGGCAGGAGCTGCCAGGAGGACGAGCGCACTATGACGGGCTCACAGAGGACATCCTATCACGACCCGTAGCCGACGTCGAGCCAGCACCGCAACGTGAGCACGAGAACAGGGCGTCGCCGACGAGCGAGGCGAACGATGAGCAACCTGGCAGCTCTCCTCCGGAGGAAGATGACAGGCGTGAGTGTTTTCTGAAATTTTTGAATGTTTGTCCTCAATACTGCCAGCTCACTCTTGTATCTTCATCACTTGAGCTTGGGCCTTGGAGCCCATGTACTACGGCAGTTGAGATGGACCAGGTGTTACACTACTGCCCCACCAAAATATTGCTTGTCCCCAGCAACAGCACTCTGCCAAATTGTATACCAAAATCTCACTGTCTTCTCATGAATGACCCAAGTCATAGGCCTCTTACTCCTTAAGTGAAACTATAACTGGACTATTGCACTTGTATAAGAAATGATTGTTGTACCTTGTTGTCCAAACTAAAATTCCTAATAAACCATGATAGTGTTCCAATAGGCACTAAAGAAACAGACATCACCTTCTTCCTAGGTCCAAAAGAAACTGGAGCTGCAGCAATAACTCACCATCTATGACGTCGACGTGCTCTGTTTGAACGCTGCCAAGCATGAACAAAATCATTTGGATTAGCCTCTTCTGTTGTATCACTGTGTATTTAAAGCTCCTTCATCCTCAGATCTACCAGAAAGCTGTTCAATAGTTTCTTGCGGATGGATGTGCTCCACCCCTTGGATTCCTCTCTCATTGGTAGTGGCTTGCTTCAACCTCTCATATTCTTGGTCATTTGCAGGAATATCATATTGGCAAACTAGGCATGTATTCCTATACTTAAGCCATGGCAAGATACAGAAAGAGTGATATAGGTGCACATATAGCAGTTGCTTTGCTACTATTTTGATAGGCATATTATCTTTGTGGACTGGACAAATAACACCACTGTTTGTCTCATTACTTGTGGAGATAACCACAGAAGGAAGAGTTTCACCAATAGATTTTGCTGCAGGTAGAGCTCCTCTTTTGGTACTATTGTCCTCAGCAAATTGGTCAAGAAGCATTTCAAACTGTCTTGCTTTAACATAATCACCAGGACTGTCAATAATGTGCCTCCTGATTGTTGGCTCCACTATATCTGCCCTCAAATTAATCACGCCTATTGTTTGAGGTATCGCCATTTCTGAAGTCCCTGCAACATCTTCATATTCATGCTCATTAAATCCTCTTGGGGCAATGCTTTTCTTACACTGTTGGCTCAACATGGTCTTAACTACTTCGTCAAAATCAGACACATTCGATTCCTCATCTTCTTGGTTGTCTGAATCCCACTCTACGTCTGAAGGAGACATTCCACCAAATACCTCACGCACAGCATCCAGGTCAAGCTCTAATGGAATGTGAAGTTCACTGGCACAAGGTCGCTTGTCATCAATGTTGGATTGAAAATTTTGCTTCTTATCAAATTCAAACTCACATTTAGACTGTGCACGTTGTGCTAGTTGATCTAGTAAATCTCCATGGCACTCAAGGTTGTTCTCAACTTCCTCATCCCAGATCACACTCCCAACAAGCATTTCATCAAACACTGGGAGGGCAGTACCTTTAAATAACATTAGGAAAGCAGAACCCTCTTTGCTGTAGCTGTGGAGGGCCATGGACTCTACATCCATCGTAGATGCCTTCATCCCAAGCGTCCCTGTTGAGGCCCTCTGTCAAACACTTGGACTGCAAGTGAGGGCGAGGTGGTTGATTCTCTGATGGAGCAGCACTCCGTTGATGCCGAACAGCGGAGTGAGGTCGCGACGTCGTGTATTCGGAAGAAGTCTCCAGCTCGCTCATCTGTTTCTCCAGAGTTAGCCGAGCCACCGCGCGTCTCGTCCCCATCACCTGCTGCGGCAGCAAGTGACGTTCCTTGGTCGCCTGATCTGCCACGGCCAATTGGGAGGTCAAGGCATCCAGACTATGGAACACCTTTTTCCCCCGCATCTCATTCTGCTGAGACTCCGTCTCCATCGCTGCTGGCAAGTAGCTATGTGGGAGGTCGTCAAGCCGAAGGAATCCATGATTGCAGCAGTGAAACCCACAATCCAAAGAAGATAAAGCTTTGATTACCAACTGTCACACCCGTAGCCGACGGTGAGCCACCACCGGGACGTGAGCACGAGAACAGCGCGTCGTCGGCGAGCAAGGTGAACGAAGAGCAACCTGGCAGCTCTCCTCCTAAGGAAGATGACCGGCGTGAGTGTTTTTTGAAATTTCTGAATGTCTGTCCTCAATACTGTCAGCTCACTCTTGTATTTTCGTCACTTGAGCTTGGGCCTTGGAGTCCATGGACCAAGGCAGCTAAGATGGGCCGGGTGTTACACTAACTGTCACGACCCGTAGCCGACGGTGAGTCACCACCACGACGTGAGCACGAGAACAGGGCGTCGCCGGCGAGCGAGGCAAACGACGAGCAACCTGGCAGCTCTCCTCCTGAGGAAGATGACCGGCGTGAGTGTTTTCCAAAATTTCTGAATGTCTGTCCTCAATACTGCTAGCTCACTCTTGTATCTTCGTCACTTGAGCTTGGGCCTTGGAGCCCATGTACCAAGGCAGTCGAGATGGGCCGGGTGTTACACATCCCTGAGACCAATGTCAGTTTCAGGATGCTGAGGTAGATGGAGTACGAGCCGGAGGGAATCCAGATCCGCCGCTCGAGGGCAGGAATCGTGGCGGATTCCGCGAGCGTGATCGGCCGTTGCCAGTACTAGTGGAGAGATCGCGGGAGGGGGTGGAGAGGGAGTAGAGGCGGCAGGAGGAGATGGTGGTCGAGCTCAAGGCGAGGAAGAGCACGCAGTGGAGGGGCCGGGGGGTGTTGTGGGGCTACCACAAGGCTGAAGCGGCGCTTGCGCAGCTGGATAATCAGGAGGTGGAGCCGCTTGCGCCGAAGGGGGATAAGGGAGCAGAGGAAGAGGAAGAGGAGGTTATTACTGAAGAGGTAGTCAATTTTGCTCTTCTTCTCGCAGAATAACGACGCTTTTGGCTCGGCTGATTAAGCTACATTGTTCATAGGACTTATGTTACCGATTTTTAGCATTCTGCTAACAAAATTTAAATTAAGTGAAGCTATGAATCGTTTGATGAGATCCACAGGAAACATCTGCAAAATTATCAGTTCTTAGTTGATGACCGTAGCACCTCAAGTTTTTGAGCATTCTTCTATTTTGTCACTATTGTCAATTATCTTGCCATGATCAATATGCATAGTAGCATAATTGGGACCTCGTCACCTTGTCCGTCAGGTTTCGCAACATTATCAAACATAAATGCTTATTACCTCTTGATAATGGTACTTGTGTTGTGTGAAGGCTATGAAGAGTCACATAACTATGGTGAACTGTCAAATCTATACACTTTCTTCCAGCTATCAAGGAGCGAGATTAACGTGAGATGCTTTGTTTTGCAGGACATGTAAAACATAGTGGAAAAATCGTGTGATTTCCACCACAATTATCTTTATTGCGGATGCAAGGTTAGCTTCTTTCTGGACGAGGCTATATTATTCTCGCAATACGCTTCAAGTGCACCTTGTAATAACATTGCATATTTGGTCGCTAAAATTAAATTCTGTGATTTGTAATTGTCTTATGTTGGCCTGGACTCATCCAACCCTGGATTGCAATGTTTTCCAGAACTGAACTAATATTATTTTATCTAATTTAATTATGTCTGCATATACAAATATTGTTCTTTTATAGCAACTTTCACACAATTTGAACTGGATACCTTTCCTCCCCTTTCAGTATGATTGAGCAGAGTCAATGGCAAATGAATGTCCTGGGCCTAATGAGGATGACCATTGATCTGCTGTGTGAAAAATAGTGGCAAATGATTGTTCTATATACCGCAACTGTTGGAATTTGTTCAGTGGAATTTAAGTGGAAAGAAAATAAAAGAACACCCGAGCCAATGGTGTAACATGACTGCGACAGGTTCGCCATAGCCACCTCTTTCACTTACTAGAAGCTAGTGATGACGTCCTGGGTGGAATATACTATGATTAATTTGATACATACCATTACAATTTTGCGAAATTTAAAATATGCTATTCGAGTCTATGTGTCTTTGTCATTCATTTGCGGAGCCCCATCTGTCACTGACACATCGATGACATATTTCAAAGTTTGCAAAATTATAATAGCATGAATCTAAATACTACTGTTCTCCAGTCTCCATTGATTTTGAAGATTAAAGAAGCTGCTACGCGGATCTCACTCTCACCTCTGACAGCCTATCAACGTAACACCACTGGACCTTGCAGCATGCGACAATGCTGCGCTGTGCCTGTGTTCTCACTTTATATAAACAGCAAATGGAACCGATTCTTGGTGATGCCAGAGAACAATGGAAGGCAGATCAAATAAGCATGTAAGGTTTACGTTCTCTACTTTTTTTTTATGGAAAAAGGGATTTTTATAGTGTAAAGTGCAACGTGAATAAGAGATTGTGTATGATACCGTGCTCGCTTTTCCGCAGGTCTTTTACCTGACGTGAATACCCGCTGCAATTCAAAATATCACGTACTCCGTAGATGCTACATCCACAGAGGGAATACATCCAAGTGGCAGATTTCAAGCTATGGTTATACTCATTGACCATGAAAATCATCATCCAACTCGAGCAACTTAGGTCGATAGAAAGTCCGCAGTCGGCACAGTGTCACGTTCTGAAAAAAAAAGGTCACCTTAAAATGAGCAGAGCAAACTTCAGAATGAGCAATAGAGATTAATATATCGAGTCAAGTCCTCGACAAACATAAGGGTAACTTCAAATCTAAGTCATGGAGGTTTGCATAGACGCAACAGATAAGAGTTCATGGATACATTGTACATCACAAAAGAATTAGTTGCCCGTGCATTATAGTGGTTCAGTGCCAGATGAGGTTCCAGGGCTAGCAAAGATCAGGTAGCATTGGGCTTCTGTTCCATCTCTCCTTTTGCGACTATGAAAGACATCAGTTTATTTAGCCATTACAGAGACCAGTCCGTTGGATTGCCGTCCTGGTTGAACGTGCTTGAGGAGCCATGATCCATGCGACGCGGCGCCGGCCTGTTTCCCTGCAGAGCGAGTTCAAGCTCACCTGAGAACTGGCCATGATGGCTAGGGCCAGAGGGCACCTCATCTAGAGGGACCTCAGGTGGCAACTGAGGTGGCACACTCTGCCCACCTTCATGGCCTGGAGGGCCAGTCCAGGGACTCGGCGTGATGTAGTTACTCGCTATAAGGGAGGGTGTCACAGGGTTGCCACCGAATCCCCCTGTTGAAGACAATGTTGCGGCACGGTCATGGCTGCCGCTGTGGGTGGTATCCCATGGCTGAGTTGACAGAAGAGAGAGAGCACAGCTGGAGTCTGCGGGGGCTCCTGCGAGACCTCCACCCGGAGGGTGCTCCGTTCCAGGGAATGCCGATGGCCTGGGGGCAGAGCTACGCTGGCTACCATATGGGTGGATGCCATATCCCGCGACTGCACTGTGATGATGACGAGGGTCTAAGTTCGCTTGCCACTGGATACTACCAGGCACCCTTTCACCCGGTCGCGCCGCTGGCCACCCGTCCCTCATGCTGCTTGGAACCCTTGGGTATGAGAAATCCAACATAAAGCTTCTGAACCTGCTGGGCTCTTCTGGGCCAAGCAGCGAGCGAACAATTAGCGTATATAATCAAATTGAAAGTATCTGTCACATAACAAGGTGGAAAGGAAATAAAAAGATTTATTACCACCGAAGGATGCAGCAAAGCGCCCATAGCGTGATGCAAGGGGCCCAGGGGGTGGCTTCCTCCGGCGTTCATTGTGGCCTGCAAGGCGTCTGCGGCAGCTACGCTTTCCCTGGTCAAATTCAGACAACTGATGGAACCTGCTATTTATACGAACCCAGAAATTACAATCACAGGTTATAATGATTGAGTTTACAGGTGAGAAAAGTTAATACTAATATAATCAACAATAGCAGTTCACAGTTGTATTATCGCAATCTCACAATGAGCCACTGGCCTTTTGTATACTCCAGAATGCAAAGCAGACAGGCTCCAGGGGAGTTCATGAATGAAGCCTCTTTTGGAATAAAGGTGAAGGCATAGCTTCAACGACTGGATATAAAAGTACTGTAAGTTCTACTCCTGGTACTATAGCTTATCTTAATATAGTAGCAACATGCACGGTGGCAATGCTAGTACACTTAAGAATAGCATCTCTCTTCGTCCTAGGCTGGTATAGTAGCACTGCACATTCCATTTAAAAAAAACTGTCTTCTCGCTATCATAATTACTATACTAGTGCATCTGCACATTCAAACTTAACAAGGAAAAAAGAAAGTTGCCATATGTATGTTACCCTGTAATCATTCATAGAGATGTGACATGTGGGCCTCAGCGCAACAATACACATTCACCAATGAGCTCTCCATCAAATGAGGAGCCAGGTGTCCTTCACAACACAGTAAATGGTCCAGCTTAGATTTTTATAATGATGCACTATGCCACTAGTTATTTTTCTAACTGGCCATGTGGCATACAAGCACTATTTAGCGTGGCTCAAATCCTCAGGAATAGTGTCAAACTTCTGGGGCAGGTTGTGCTTATTAGGATGATGGGTTCAAATCCCACTCACCATATCAACAAATTGAAGGAAACATAGTTCCTCTGTCAGTGTTTTAGCTTTCCTTTCTTATTGTTGTAGCCTTCATTAGCAAAGATATGGCAACTTCAACATAACCAAAAGTAATAAATATAATTTCCCCAGAAAACATACAGAAATATTTATTCTAAAAATGGAATTATTACAAAATACCAGACACTGAAACTAAGCCAACCCATAGTTATACTACTCTAACCGTTTTTTTTCCCCTCCCTTGAACTCTTCTCACCATTAAGGGCTTCTTTGGAACGCATGATTTTCGTAGGAATTGTGCAGGAATTTCACAGGAAAAATGCAGGAATAGGAAAAACTTCCTTCAATCCAAAGGAGGCCTAAGCCATGAAGCAGCCTGAGATTTCAAGACTAAGAGCTATCAAGGGTGAAAATGATAGTGCTATGTGTATACTAAATTACTGGACACGGATCCTCTGCAGTAGCATGGTGAATTTATCAGTCACTGACAGGTGGGGTCGGTCCCACCTGTCACTGGCTGTTAAATTCATTGTATCAATGCAGACTGTGAATTACTAGATGAAACAGGTATTTCCAGAAGCTATCGAACCCACAGCACTTGAAAGGACTAGAAAATTCAGAGTTTGAACTGAGCAGATTTAACTGGTTACCTAGCAGAAAAGAATACCATATTTTAATACTTTTCTTAGGTGAGAACATATAATACTATCAACTTGTAACTCGCAAAACTAAAAATAAAACGGCAGAGGCCAGTTCTTTTCTCCTGTTTCCCTTGGGGACCACTGGCAAATTGATCATGACCAACGGAATTTTTCATAGGCTAATGACAACTTAACTGGCACCATTGGGATACTAACTTAAAACACAAAGGAATCTTATGCAAAGCAACAGACAGGCGGGCAGGCAGGCTGAGTCACATCAACATATATCGGAGCATCCATCAACCTACCAACTTTAAAGTTGTCATCTCCAAATCAAATGTAAAAGTATAATGGCAAATGGTTCCACATAAAATAAACTATAATATCAAAACAAAATTTCTTATTTTGAGCTCATGATAATAGTAGCAGTACATTATAATGTTTCTTGCCACAGATAAAAGTTCAGACATTCTGAGCTCAGATAATGGTGGTACCTTATAATGCATCCAATGTGTGCAGAGACATTTTTTTAAAAAAAAATTAGTCTACATATGAACCGTAAACAGTAATAGATAGAATACTGTAAAACATAGCAAAATGCAACGAAATTTCAAGTTAAGCAAAGCACAAGGGTAGTAGCAACGGGTGCAAGTTTGAGTGGGAGTGCAATGGCGTGACCTGCTGCACTGTTGGCAGAAGCGCTGTTCGATGCCGGCGACGATGACAAGAGGCGTCTTGGCGTGCGCGGAGCACACCTTGTGACGGTAGTAGTAGGTCTTGGAGCCCGTCAGATCCACGTCGCACCCTTCCACCTGGCACCGCGCCGGCTGCGCCGACGAGGACGACGCCCCGCCGGCCGCGCCCGTCCCCCTCCTGCCTCCACCGGTGGCCCTGGGCGAAGCTGGCGGCGGAGGCGCGCTCCCGCTCCCGCTGCCACTGCTGCTGCCGTCACCGCTAGTACTGCCGGCGTCCTCGAAGAAGATCTTCTTGCCGAACTTGAGCCCGTGGAGCTGGTCGTCCCCGCCCCCGCCGCTGCTGCCCCCGCCGGCGCCGGCGCTAGCAGTCGCCATTACGGTGCGCCGGTGAGCTGGGAACGCACGCGGTGACGATGATTGCAGTGGTGGGAGCAGGTTCTCGGCCCCCCTCTTCTCCCTCTCGGGGAGAGAGGAAAGAGACGGAAGTGGCGAAGCAGAGGGGCAAGAGCGCGGTGGCTTTGCGCTTAAAATAACTCTCCGTGATCTGTTCTCTCCCTTCCCTTCTCACTGTTGTGCGCGTGCAGCGTGAGACGTCGGTCTCCTCTCTCTCCTTCACGGTCTCACACGAACGCACCTCGCGCACACGAGCTGGCCTAGTTTATAGCGCCCGCCACCTTTTGCGCTCGCCATTGCGATCGGCTGCGCGCTTGCTATGCTCGGTAAGAATGCCGTCGCAGTCGCAGAGCTGGGGCCTCCCGAGTTAGAAGAGGCGTGCCGAGCCGCGCGCTGCCGGGGTTTTTGTAGTGTGGCTTGCGTACGCCGTAACCCTGCAAAGAAAAGGCTGTGTTTGTGGCAGCGAGCGGCACAGTGCCAGCGTTGCGCTGCCCCCTGTTATCCAATCACGCTTTTGATTTTGAGCGAGGGGCCGATGAACTGACGCGAGAGGAACGAGCAGGAAACGCAAGGCCACGTAGCAGGCCATGAATGAACAGCACGGGCTGTTATGACAGCGGAGTGGAGGGCCAGCCCGCTGCGGCAGAAGCGGGAGGAGCTGCTGAGTAAATGTTTCGTACCGTGCGATATACTTGCTCCCTCTCAAAACAAATATCGTTTTGAAATCAACATTTAATTATTTATTTTATTTAAAAAATTTTAAAAATATAAAAATAAACAAGTTAAACTTAAAATATTTTTAATAATGAATCGATTAATAATAAAATAAATATTTTTTTAATTTTTTTAAAAATAAAATAAATAGTTAAAAAGAAAAGTTTAAAAATCTAAAACGAGGAGTATATGAGATGAAAGGTGGGTAAATATACGTGAGTCAATAAATAAAATTTATTTTTTTAAAAAAAATAAGATTTATCTTATCTATTTATTCATACTATGGTTGAAGATGACATGGGCGGTGAAAAAATCCTCTCACAGTAGCTGCTGCCCTCCCCCAGTAGATGTTCCCTCCTCACTCTCCCTCTGCTACACACACGGATGGGCATCTAGAATCAAATCCAAGCGGCATCTCATCAGCAGCTCACGCTTGTGGCTGACATGTAGGTCACGAACTGAATGTGGAGCCATGAATTTGGCTGTAATAAGCCTGTAAGTTTGGCAGCAATGAGCGAATGATAGGTGAGAATTGATTATGGCTGTTTTCTCCTCGCTCACAGCACAAGGTGGTCGGGAATGGTGGTGAGAGTTGCGACTTTTTGGGTTCTTTCGGATTCGGTGAGCAGACAGAGAAGGGAGAAGGGGTGTGTTTTGTGGGTCTTTATCTTTCGTGTTCGGCTCAACCGACGTTGAGGAAGAAGACCTCGTCATCCCTCTCTTTGGTCGGTGAAGTCCGCGCTCGGACGGTGATAGTCAGAGAAGAGGAGAGGGTCTTCGGTCGAGGTCGAGATCGAGGGTGTGGTGACGGTGATGAGGAATTCCGTCGCTGACAGCGCACCCTCAAAGATCGGACTTAGAATTTAGAATGTAGGGTGGGGTTCGGGCGACGGCTAACCTCATGGTCTGTGCCTCGGCTCCCCCACTCTTCCTTTATATGCCGCTGTGTGACGGAGACCCACCAGCCACAAGGCTGGGCGCCCCCGAACAGGGCACGATTCAGTTGGCCGTTGGGCCAACTGAAGATGAGATCAACTTCAGCTGGCCGTTAGGTCAACTGGATGGGATGAACCTAACATTCTCCCCTTTGATCTCAGTGTACACTTTAACTTTTAACTTTTTATACTTTTAATTTTACTCATTCCATCACAGATTAGTGCATAGAACATGTCTCATCGTCACGGTCAATCGCCGATAAATTCAATAGTTACAATACATCTTTCTGTTCTAAAATAGTCACTTATCTTTAGGCTATCTTTTTTTCAGGAATCATAGGCTTTTCCTTAAACCCATACCAGCTACATATTCTCTAAACACGTTGGGAGGTAAGCCTTTTGTAAGCCGATTCGCTAATATCTTTGCGGTACTTATATGCTCAAGACTTATCACATGATCTCGAACTTTATCTTTCACAACACAGTAGTTTATGTCAATGTATTTAGCAGCACCACTTGACTTATTGTTGTGGGCATATGTTACTGCTGGTTCATTATCGCAGCACAACTTAAGTGGTCTATTGATGTCGTCAACCACTTTTAAACCGGGTATAAACTTTTTAAGCCAGTTCACCTGCCCCGTGGCCTCATAACATGCTACAAACTCGGCATACATTGTGGACGATGTAGTGACGGTTTGTTTTGAGCTTTTCTATGATATAGCTCCTCCTGCGAGAGTGAACACATATTCGGATGTAGATTTTCTATCATCTCCCGCATAATCAGAATCTGTGTACCCCACTATATGGAGTGAATCTGATCTTTTGTATGTCATCATGAGGCCTTTTGTTCCTTGCAAATAACGCAAGACTTTCTTTACCAATTTTCAGTGCTCTATTGCAGGATTGATCTGCAATCTGCCAAGTAACTCGATAACAAACGCAAAGTCAGGGCGCGTACACACTTGATCATACTGCAAGCTTCCGACAGCTGAAGCATATGAAACCGTTTTTATTTGATCATCTCATATTAGTTTCTGGGGCATTAAAAATCTTCATATCTGTCGCCCTTGACTAGAAGAGTAGGTGATGGACTATATTTATGTATACTGAATTTCTTTAAAACTTTTTCTATGTATGCCTTTTGTGACAGTCCCAATACCCCTTTATTTCTATCTCAATGAATTTCGATCCCTAGAACGAACGAAGCTTCACCAAGATCTTTGATATCAAAATTTGAGGACAAAAACTTCTTCGTTTCCAGTAGCAGACTGACATCATTACTAGCCAGTAAGATATCAGCCACATATAGGATTATGAAGATAAACTTTCTATTCTTGAACTTTGCATAAACACAATTGTCCTCTATATTCTCTTTAAACCTAAATATCTTTATCGTACTATCAACTTTCAAGTATCACTGTCTTGAAGTTTGTTTTAACCCATAAATCGATTTCTTTAGGCGACATCCCATTTGTTTATTTTCTTCCACGACAAAACCTTTCGGTTGTGCCATGTAAATATTTTTCTCTAAATTCTCATTGAGAAATGCTATCTTTACATCTATCTGATGTAATTTTAAGTCATAATGTGCTACCAATAGCATTATGATTCTGAAGGAATCCTTACACGAGACTGAAAAAAATGTCTCATTGTAATCAATCTTTTCTCTTTGTGTAAAACCTTTTGCCACAAGTCGTGCTTTATATCTTTCTACATTCTTTTGAGAGTCAAGTTTAGTCTTGTAGACCCATTTACAGCCTACAGTTTTGGCTCTTTTAGAAATTATTTTCAAGTCCCAGACTTCATTAACCTTCATGGACTTCATTTTTTCTTTCATGACCTTAAACCATTTTGAAGAATGTTCACTTCTTATGGCTTCTTCAAACGAGATGGGATCATCCTCCATTTGAAATTTCTCTGTATGATAAATTTTATAATCATCAGGAATAGCTGATTTTCTAACTCTTTGAGATCTCCTCGGGGCCTCCTCATTCGGCACATTTTCTGTTTGAGACTATTGTTGCTCCTCTTCATGTGTGGCAATAGGTTTTATAGGATTCTAAAGAACAGGTTCCTTATTCATTGTTACCACAGGAGGAATAATAACAGGTGCTGGCACCACAGTGTCTTGTATTGTTGATGCAGCGACAACAGGTAGTGAGAAAAATGGTTCTTGAATCATTGGAGGGGGCGCATATGTCCGCTTCTCTTCAAGATCAATTACTCGAGCTGCCTTGCTCCCCTTCATCATATCATCCTCTAAGAAGACAGCGTGTCTCGTTTCTACAAACTTTGTATATCTGTCTGGACAGTAGAAACGAAAACCTTTTGACTTTTCTGAGTAGCCAATGAAATGGCAACTTACTGTTTTGGGATCAAGCTTCCCAATGTTTGAGTTAAATACTTTAGCCTCAGCTGGGCTCCCCCACACACGTAAGTGGTTTAATGAGTGAATTCTTCCTGTCCACAATTTGTACGGTGTTTTGGGCACCGATTTACTTGGTACTCTATTGAGAATATGAATGGCGGTTTTCAACGCCTCCATTCACAAACTCAATGGTAAAGTGGAATAGCTCATTATGCTTCGCACTGTATCCATCAGAGTACGATTACGTCTTTCAGCTACTCTATTTTGCTGAGGTTCGCCTGGTGTAGAATACTGGACTACTATGTCATTCTTCTGTAAGAACCTTGCAAAAGATCCAGAAACTTGGCCATATGGAGTACGCCGACCGTAGTACTCCCCTCACGGTCAGATCAGACTATCTTAATCTTTAAATCGTGTTGGTTTTCAACTTCAACCTTAAATATTTTAAATTTATCCAAGGCTTCTGTTCTTTCTTTGATTGGATAAATATAGCCATAACGGGAGTAATCATCCGTGAATGTTATGAACGAGTCATAACCATCCACACTTTTTACAAAAAACAGACCACAAATGTCTGTGTGAATAATTTATAGAATTCCTGTGCTTCTTTTGGCATCTTTCTTAATTTTCTTTACATATTTTCCTTTAATGCATTCTCTACATTGTTCTAAATCTGAGAACTTTAATAGAGGAATAATAGCATTCTTTACTAATCTTTCTATTCTCCCCTTCGAAATATGGCCTAAACGACAGTGCCATAATTTTGACGAAGCATCATGAGTTCTCTTTCGTTTTCTGTTTACATTGGAAGACAATGGTTCACATACTTTATCGCACGCAACGTTACCATCATGCATACAACATTCACATCATCACGTAGTGATAATAAGTAAAGCTCATTTTGTAAGATGGCAAGGCCAACACATTCTTTATTAAACATTATTTCGCATTTGCTATTTTCAAAATGACAATCATAACTATTATTGTCCAAACATGAAACACTAATCAAATTTTTCTGTAAAGAGGGTACATAAAGAACATCTCTAAGTAAAAGAGTGAAGCCATCAGCTAGCTCTAATGAAAGATCACCAACGGCTTCAACATCTGCTTGGACTCCATTTGTAACTTTAACACATCTTTTTTTCTTTGCGTAGTCCTCGTCGAACGGAATTTCTACAAAGAATTAGCAACATGAACAGTTGCTCCAGAGTCAATCCACCGAGTGGATTTCGAATATTGCACATATAGAGATTTATTTATGAAAGTAATAATGTTCTCACTTTTCTTTGCCATGATCATGTTTAAGTAATCAGGACAGTTCTTCTTTTAATGTCCTGTCTTCTTGCTGTGAAGACACTGATCTTTCTCCACAGCAAACTTGTTCTTTAGAGGCTAATGTACCATGGGAGATTTTCCCTTATACTTTTTCTTAGTTTCCTTCATATAGTTGACAGAACTACCATGTGAGCCCTTTATTCTTTCTTCTTCTTACACACACATAGCAATGAGTTTCTCTAAGTCCCATTTCTCGGGCTGTATGTTGTAGTTAACAACAAAAGTGTCGAACTCTTTTGGCAAAGAAGCAAAAATCAGATGAATAAAGAACTCATCCTTGATGGCCAGATCCATTGGTTTTAGCTTAGATACTAAGTTGCTCATCTTTAGTATGTACTCTCTTATGCCACTGCCACCAACAGAGTAACTTTCTGTCACAAGCTGCTTGATCAGCTGTGTTGCATATGTCTTTGAAGAACCAATGACCTGATTCTTTATTTTGTCAAAGTACTCCGTGACAGTGTCACACTCTGAGATTGAGCCGATAATTGCAGGCTCAATGGTGTTTTTTATCACAGGCAAACATTTTTTTTGTTGGCTGTGACCCATTTTCTATGCTCAAGGTCATAAAACATCTTTAAAGGAGCATAGTCCCTCTGTCTAGTCTGTCAAACAGCATCAGCTTCATTTTTTTTTCTCACTGGATCCTCAGGCTCAGTGGGACATGCTATGATGAGAACCTAGTCCACCTCAGCCAAGACAAACGCTAGGTCTATCTTTTTCTTCCACTCTCCATAGTTATCTCCTTTGAGAGTGGAGATCTCTTTGATACAACTCATTAAGTTGTATCCTTCTGAAAAAATAATTCAAATAAAGTGATAACATAACAACAAAATCATATGTCTTAGTTCCAACGTTGGTCAAAATTAAGACATACAATTTGTCTATACATTAAATCTACATCACCGTTGGGCAGAAATAGAAATAATGCATAAAGAATTATTAATTAAAAATTATAATACTGTTATTATCAACGTTGGTCAGAAAAATAACAATATCACAATTATCTGAAATTATATCTATTTTTCAAAATTAAATTCTCTTGTTGTTTCGAATTTAATAATGAAATAAACAAATTTAAATACGCAGTGGAAAAATAAAAATTTCTCTATTTTTCAGAAGCAATTATTGTACTTTTCTATTCTATCAAAATTTTCTAATTTTTGCCTAATTATTTCTGTCAAAAATTAGCAAAACAATTAATTAAATTACTTCTGAAAAGGAAAAAGAAAAAACGAAAACAGAAAATCCTTTGAATTCGGGCCGAAATCGCTCGCGGCCCACTGTGAACTGTGGCGCGCGTGGCCCAGCAGCACTTTCGGCCTCGCCCAGCACGGCGCGAAAAACCAGCCGAGGCAACCTGGGCCCGGGCCGGAAATTCACGCCCCCGTCAGGGCCGAATCTGGCCCAGCTCGGTGCCGACGGCTCCCGGTCGTGGGATCAAAGATCGACGGTTCTACATGTAAGTCGGCGGTATAAAAACCCGTCGCGCGACCGCTCCCCAAAACCCTACTTCATTTCGCTCTCTCGCGCTCGCTCTCTCGCGGCGCTCTGGCGAGACTTCGCTAGTGCGCCGCCGCG
>BCLF01000015.1:3077592-3121571 GCA_001602275.1 Zoysia japonica
GCGCTCACCCGAGAGGTGAGCGCGCCGCCGTCAAGGGTAGGTGCAGCGCGCGGCGCCTCTGTGGCTGGCGCTCGGGAAACCCGAGTGGCGGCGCGGCCGTCGACGACACCGAGGTAAGCCTCCGCCTCTTCCCTTCCCCTCCCCCAGTTCCGTTCCCCCTTAGGGATAGGGTTAGGGTTAGGGATTAGGGTTAGGGATCCGGGGCTTTTTGGATTGGATCTGTTTTCTTTTGGGACTTTTTCGAAGTTCTCGATCTGCTCGAGAACCTGGCTCTGATATCAGTGTTGCGACTTTTGGGGTTCTTTCGGGTTCGGTGAGCAGATCGAAAAGGGGTGTGTTCTGTGAGTCTTTACCTTCGGTGTTCGGCCCAGCCAACGCTGAGAAAGAAGACTCCGCCATCTCTCTCTTTGGTCGGTGAAGTCCGCGCTCGGACGGCGATAGTCGGAGAAGAGGAGAGAGCCTTCGTTCGAGGTCGAGGTCGAGGGTGTGGCGGCGGTGATGGAGAATCCCGTCGCTGACAGCGCACCCTCAAAGATCGGACTTAGGGTTTGGAATGTAGGCTGAGGTTCGGATGACGGCCAACCTCATGGTCTGTGCCCGGCTTCCCCACCCTTCTTTTATATGGCGCTGTGCGACGGGGGTCCACCAGCCACAAGGCTGGGCGTCTCCGATTAGGGCGCAATTCAGTTCGCCGTTGGACCAACTGAAGACGAGATCAACTCTAACTGACCGTTAGGCCAACTGGATGAGATCAACTTAACAGGGAGGAGTTTTACCCCAGCGTTAAGGTCCTGCTTGGTAGGAGTATGATGCTTGAATATGGCCTGCGAGGATGCAATTGGCTGTGGATGAAGGCAAACACATCTGGCTCGACCTATCAATGAATTTCATTTGTTTCTGTTAGAACTCAAGCATTCCTACGGGTTTCAATCTTCTTATTCCTGCGTCTTGTGTTTTCTTCTGTTTTCACTTTCTGTGTTCCAAGCAGGTCTAAAAGCAGGCAGCGAGTACCGTAGCGCGTGCCTTTTCACTCGCCCTTTTGGGGCGACAAGCAATCGGGGGCGGATTGGCAGGCTGATAGTAGCTCTGTAAATTGAACTGTGAGTACACGTGCAAAACTCAAGTTTTTCTTTTATGTTGAACTTGCTTTAACATGTTCTTCGTCTATGACATTGATATTTTTATAAACATACAAAATCCAAAGTTGCACTATACACTGGCTTGCAAAATCCGTGCCAATTGGTTGGCTGCCTCTGTTTCTACTGTACATGTCTTGGTTTCCGTCTCATGCTGATGAAAATAAGCTGGCAAGTAGGAATACTTGACACAATATAAATTTTTCATACTTTATTGTCTGGATAAGTTCACTTATACATGGTACTCCGTATTTCTTTGTCATGACTTGTATTCTTTGCGGTTTTAAATTATAGAACATTTTCTATCACTAGGCTTTTTTGACGTAAATTTCTATCACTAGGTTGAAATGAGATGACCAAAGTTTCAGTTTTGAGGGGTGGAAAATAATTTGTTTAACAACTTTTAGTGGTTTCAACAATTATGTGTTTTCTGAAGATATGTTTTCAGCTTCCAACTGCTTTATACTTGAGTGGAAAAAACGTTGAACAGCCTTTTCTAATTTAAGTTTCTCCAGTTTCATCAGACATTTTTCTCCAACTTCTTGTGCCGGGACAAAATCTTGTTGCAACTATCTGTAGTATTAATCTTATTTAAAATATAGCTAAATATATTAAGTTTGTTAGAAACCAAATACGAAACGCTTAGTTGGTTGAATTTGGCAAAGTAATCTACTGTTATATACTGTGGCAAAATCGGCTTCTAATGACGTCTAGTAAAAAAATAGAGGATATTTAGGGTGTGTTTGGTAGAGCTTTTATTTATCAGCTTATGCTACTGTTTATATATTATAGATACAGAAAAAATATTATTCATGTAAAATATTTTTATCCGAGCCGAATCAGTCATATTTTCGTAGCTGTTTTGGCTCACGTATAGGCTGGAGCCGCCATGGGTCGTGACAAAGAGGGTCTTAAGGTGTGTTTGATAGAGTTTATTCCAATTGATATATGATATTATTTATATACTATAAATAAAATAAAAACACTATTTATATAAGCTGTTTTCATCTGAATCGAACAAACTACATTTTTAAAACTTTTCATATTTATACTTACTGTAGTATTACTGTAGCATAAGTTCCAGCTGGTGCAAGCCATGCCAAACGGGCATTTAATTTGCAGGCAATGGTGGGTGTGCTTTTGGCCTTCTCATCAGCTTTTCGGCTTTGGGGTTTGACAAGATAGCGCCTGTGGTCGAGTCGATGCCTCGGTGGATTCCTCCTACTGGCGGAGAACCTTTTCGAGCGAGTCTTTTGGTTTGCCTCAAAATACCCACTGATTAGTCTGGGGCTTGGAGCTTCTTGATCTCACTGGCACTCGTACTGCTTCTTCCCTTTACCCGTCGGAATCTGCCATGAATCCTCATATACTCAGTACTCCACTATTGCTACTACCGTGACCTTTCTTCTGTAGCCTTATCCTTACCTTCTCATTTGCTTTAACAATATTTTCTCAGCAATGTCATTTCCAACATGCCACTGTATTCCGATGTAGAAAAGGAAAGCAGTCTAAATTTAAGCGCCGTTTGGAACGTGGGATTAATTTCCATTTCTATGTTTTTTCTGCGAAATTAAACTGATTTTTATAAATTTTTGTAAAATTTGTGTAAAATTTCTCCCTTCCAAACGAGGCCTTAGAAAATTAAAAAAAATGGCTTCAACAAGCCGATAAATTGGAGAAAAATACTAGAATACCACTTGACTTATTGCAACAATTTATCAACCTTTTCGTTAAACGTTATCCTTTTTTTATTTCGCCTATCTTGCAACATTGTTACTTCCTCCTTCCCAATTTACTTGCCACTTTGTCTCGTGGCGTAGGAATTAAAGAGAAATGAAAAATATAAATGTCTAAAAATGAGAATAAAGATAAAGATGTATAACGAAGATAGAAGTGTGCATTGGAAAGTGAGAACGACGTATAATGACAAGTAAATTGAGAGAGTATATTTGACAAGTAGATGCATGATACTCTTAGCATAGGTAGAGAACCAAGCAACCTTGCAGTCTTAATTTTAGTGTAAAATAAGCCCTGAGTAAACAAGATGCATGGAAACACAGTACATCCTCCAACGGAAAGAAGCCAAAGAACACCTCAGCAGGACAACAGCTCCAGGATCTAAGTTGTAAAGCAACGTTTAATCTAAAATAATCAAGAAACCAGCAGAAGCGTTTGGGTCCCAGCTAGAACATGCTACTATTAGCAAGGCCATATCAGCCAGCAAAAAGTATAATAAGGAATTATGCCGTGACAGCCTTAGCGCCATGGTCTCAATAAAAAGTACGCTGCTCTCCTCTGCATACATGTACTCTTGTGAGCGTCCGTGCATGGCATGAGTCTGTTCCCAGTTCGACACGTAATTAAAAAATTTAAAAATGTACACCTCAAAGGAAGTTGATGCAAGGAAGAATGGGAATGGATGGTGCGCTGAGCACGAGCTGCAACAAAAGGCGAGAAGTGAGCTTCGCCGAGACGCAGGACCTGGTTCTGTAAACCTCACTTTTTTTTTTTATTGGCAAGTGTTTTATTGAAACATGTTAAGTTCCCGTTTAGAACACGAAAAATATTCGTTATTACAATACTTATTTTTAAATTGAGCTGATTCATATGAATTTGTTATATGACTTTTATAAAATTCATGTATTCCAAACGGGATCAAAAACCACTAGATCATCGCTTACCATTGGAGATGGAGTAGTTTGCTTGTTGAGGTTACAAGTGGGAAAATGGGAACGAGGAGAAAATAAATTTTTTTTTTGAATGATTGGTGGAGGAGCCCAATTATTTGGACATTCTGAGAGAGATGTTTGAAAGTTGAAAAGAAGGAGCGTGCAGGGCGCAGTAACACAGTAGTCACTGTGTCTCTGTCCACAGTGCGGCGACGTTGCCCGTCCAAGATCTGGATTGGCCATGCATGTGATGAACAGGCCGAAACCCCACCGTGGCAGGGCAGAGAAATGCAGCAAGCAATGAAATTCAAGTCTACGAGTTAAAACGACTGTGGCCGTTATCAGCGCCTTAAGACGACATAATGACGACGATGTTGTTCCAGGCAGCGGATCTTGTCTGCAGGGATCGGAATGATAGTACTCCGTAGCTGGTAGCTGATGGTCCATCGCCGAGGTGGTTGCATTCCATGTGCAGCAGATCATGGATCATGGTAATCTCGCAATGGGAACGATCGATCGACCTCACTCAGGCAGGCGAAGCAACAGATGGTAACTTTTTTTTGCGTTGAGGGAGAGGAAGTAACAGCAGCTGGTCTACTGTAGTTTTGTCGGAAAAAATAAGTTACTACACACCACAAGGCAGGACCATAGGAGAACTCGCTTCGATTCGCGAGCTCGATCTGCCTCCATGGACCGCGCGCGTGCGGGCAGGTCGCGTCAGTGGAAGGACAAGGACGACGGCGCCACGGTGAGCCCCCCCCCCCCCCCCCCCCCACCGGTGTTTCCCGCGGATCTTGCGCGAGCCCCCGCGTCGACCGCGCACGCACGGTGTTGTCCCGCGTACGAGCGCGTTAGCAGCGCAAGGGCTGGGCTGTTCACCGGAGTGCCAATGCTGGTTCCCGGTGCCATGCACGCGTCCCGTTTCTGATGGCGACCATGCCCTGCACCGGTGCAGTACGTACGCACGGGTGAGAATGCGTTGCCGTTTGCTGTCGACCGGCGGACATCCTCTGCCGCGGGTCGCGTCCGTGGGCCGCCGCCTGCCGCGCACTGTGACATCCCGTGAGCACACCGAGCTACCGTAACGCAGGTCACCGTTTTTTCCGCCACAGTAAAAGACCGCACCCTGCGTCGTCCCTGTCTACCGGCGTGGCAGCGGCGGCCACCCCACTCCACGTCGTCGGACCGGACCAGGCGCCGAGAACTTTTGCTGGATCGGCGCGTGTTCCAAGGCCCGCCAGCGGGCCGGGCCCAAAGCAGTTTCCTTCCTTCTTCGCTCATCAGGCTACGCATTTCGAGGCCTTGCGTCCATTCAATCGATAGGCCCAATAAGAAGTTTGCCGACCGGCCCGTTTCGGGGGCGCATCTTAAGCCTGATTGAACGGCTGTCAGAGGCCCAAAGGCAGCTCGCTGTTGGGCCCGCACCATGACATGCTGGTCGGACAGCATCTCTGAACACGGATTGCCCTGTCTCGCCGCCGCCGGAACGCCCACCGGTGCCACGACGCTTCTCACCTGAGCTACAGCGCGACTTAGTAGAAAGAGCAGGACGAGAATTTGGTGAAACCAGACGATGAAGGCCATAGCGATGCGATCGATTCGATTGTCCCATACACACATGGACTCGTTGTGCCGCTGAGAGCGAAAACACGGCCCGGCTACGCCACCACGATCATCAGTGGCGACGCTAACGTTGACTCACCCTGGTGCCATGGCACCAGGGTGAAAGAAATTTCTTTCTTGTAAATTTCTTGAATTTGATTGAAAACTAGCTGAAAATTACATGCTTATGAAGAGTGGCACCGGGCAGTTTTCTCGTCTACCTTCGCCCCTGACGATCATGCTCGGCATCGACTTGCATTACGTTCGTTGCAAGACCTTCGATCTGTCTGTTTTACGTGACAGTACAGAAACTGGCAAAAAGTCACAAGGATTAAAATTAAGCTACAACGACCACTAGCTAGTAGCTCACTTGCACTGCACCCCGGCCTCGGCAGCTCGTCGGGGAGTGCTCTTCCTGCGGCTTCCAACCTGCCTGAATCCGTTCTGTTTCGACTTGGCACGGGCGACCTCGACGTCGTCGTCGTCCTCCTCCTGCGCCGACTCGTCGGAGCTGCGCTTTTTCAGCCGGTGCCGCCGCCGCTTCTTCTTCTTCTTTGATCCGGCCTCGGCTGACGAGCTCTTGCCGGGCCGCGGCGCTGCTGGTTCGAGCGTCGCGTCGTCGTCTCCCTTCTCCTCGGACTTGGCCGTGTCGACCTCCGCGTCTTCGGCGTCGTCTTTTCGAGGAGGATTCTGAGGTCTTCCCCTCCTCTTGGGAAGCCTTGTCGCAGCTGCCTCCTCGCTGCCGCTGCCATCGTCGGCCTCGTTGCTTGCCGCTTCCATCGGTTTCTTTCCCTTCCCTCTAGGCCTGCCCATGTATCAACGGAGGGAGAGGGAGAGGGAGAGGGAGAGGGAGAGCCAACTGAACAAGAGGACTTTTGCTGCTTGGTTGGTCACCTGAAGCTAAAATGGGCATTATGTACACGTAGGTCTGGACATAATTTCAAAAATCTCGGTAGATAATGCAAAACACAGCTTACCGATTCAAGCGATGATAAGTACTAACAGCTAATTGTGGTCCGGTATTGACACCAATACACTACTGGAGAGGATGGACGACTGCAGTCTGCAGAGTGAGAATGAGTTAATCACTCCATCTCGATTTCCATCTTCTGAAAGTCCCCCAAAATATGCTTTGACGAGGTGTGCCTGCCAATGTGAGGTAGCGAACCAAACGTGCCGAAAATCTCTGCTATCTGAACATGAGCATGCCACTCACAAACTTTGCGTTAAAATTTAAAATATCAGGTTTTTGTTCCATGGTAGAAAAGCAGAACCAAGCGATCAAGCACCAAAAATGCGTGCATTGAGCCCTGATGTAGGGCTGATCCTCCTAAGAACTGACAGCGATTGAACAACGAACAGGAACATGGAGGCTTGAGACGAAGGCCATCTATCCCTGGAAGTCCAAGGAAACTCTATCCCCAGACTATGAACTCCCGCCACGTACAAGAGGTACTACGATTTACGAATCCTAGCGAATCAAATAGCACAACCAAACAACAGAAACAGGAGCAGGAAGAACATGACGAGGCCGACCTCTTACCGTGTGAAGACTGAAGACCAATAATCCTTCCTCCCCTCTTTTGGTTGTCGGGCTATATCTATCCGAACCGAAAGAGACCACGTACGAGATCTCTAGGATAAAAGATCGGAGCGGAGACGAGCAGCCCCTGGAGAGGGAATGGAGGACGCAAGGAGAGGAAGCAAGCAGCGGCGGCGGCGGCAACGCGAGACGGCGAGAGGCGAGACCGACCGTGTGGCTGGGAGAATGGCGGTGCCTGTTTTCTAGTATAGGCCGGGCGGACACTTCGCCCCGGACGTTGTCAGCACTCAGCGCGTTCGGAGCGTGCAGTCAGTCACCCGCAGGCGGTAGTGGCGAACAAGCGGCAGCGAGGATGAGCAGATGAAGCAGGGCGACGCATGTGCCCGGCAGCCGGTGCGAGTACGATTAGCTATCAGCGGTGAGGATCGAAGGGAGATCTCAGGGATCGCTCGCTCCGGAAGTCCGGATCGATTTTTGGGAATCTATACGGAGTAGGAGTACTAATACTGTCCTGCCGTACGTCTAATTCACAACGTGTCATATAGGCGAGACGACGATGTCGGCGTCCCTGTCGTCGTAAAGATGACCAAGCTTTCCCGGCAACCCCGCGACAAATCTCTACAAAGTTTTAACCACCTGCTGACGGAGCGGCCGTGGCCTCCGTCGGCGATCCGACTCCTGACCGAACGCCCGTCGCGCTCTCCCTCCTCCCTCCGCCCGCCGAGTCAAAAACGAAATCTCTGCTTCCCGCAGCGGCAGCAGCGTTCGCTTGCACCACACGGAAAGCGAAAATCATCGATCGGGCGAGGCAGCGAGTGACTCGGCCGTGGCTTCGCCAGCACTCCACCTCGCCGCACCAGCGTCGCACGGAGTAGTAGCCTCGGCGAGGTCGCTTTGTGCGTTGGAGTCTGGACTGGATGGAGGTCCGTGGCCAGAGGGCAGAGGAGAGAGAAGCGAGAGGGAGTGGTAAAACGAGTGGCAAGGGCGGTGAACACTGCACTGCGCCAGGCGTGCGTTGCCGGCCGGCGCTTCAGGAACGAGACAAGTAGAAGCGGGCAAGTGCTGTCTGCCGCTGTCGCCGACAGCCGCATGCGGGCGCCTGCCTGCCGAGAGGCCGGCGCGTCGCGCCCGTGCCGTGCCCTGTCCGCGTCCGGCCTCCTCCTTCCCGCTGCCGCCGCGCCTTTCCCCGCTTTCCTTTTCACTTTCAAAGGTTCTTTCTCCCTGATTCGGACTTCTTCGCCTCTCTTTCAGTAGCCGTCCGCAGCCTGTACTGCTACTAGTACGCTTGAGGCGTTCAAACCTGAGCTGCGGTGCGGTCAAGCCTCGTTTGATGTTGTTGGCCTGCCACGCGAAGCAGCATCGATCGCCGCCGCCGCCGTGTGTGACTCGACTCCAAAGCTTCTTCATACCACTAGTATGGTAGTGCTACCGCTTTGCTTGTTCGTGGTAGATTCAGTGCGGGAAAAGGCGCGGTCAAGGTTCAGGGCGATCGATGCCATCAAAGTGTGGCCGTGAGACTGCTCACAGGTTGACCACTTTGAGATCGACGCAGCACCGAGCCCAAGGATCGACTGGTAACGATGCGTCTGTTATCTGTAGCCTTCTGTACGCAGCCGTCGCAACGAGACGCCTCTGGTACCCCGATCGGCGGTTACCGAAATGCACGGGGGTCGTCACATTGTTCACGGACTGCATACTGCGAGTAGGAGCGTTGATCCAACTAACAAACTTGATGTCTATTCTAGTTGGATCAATACTTGTAATTGATAGTTATTGTTAAAATAAACATATGACAAATGATCGTTTTGGTTTCATCATAGTAAAATTTATTATATTAGCGTGGTATAATTAAATTTTCCATTTTTTATTTTTGACAGTGGTTACAAAATATTTTCTGTCAAACCTTTTAATAACATGTTTGATGTTTTGTTTTGAGAAATTTTGTAGATTTTCTCAAATTTTCACCAAAACAATTAGAGAACAGAAAATATGAAATATGTTATCCTTTATACCCAACACCTACCCAAATTACACCCTTGAGATAAGGGCTTATTTCGCACCATCGTGGATTATTAAAATTTTAATTTAGAGGTGGATTTTATAAACTTTTCTAATTATTTGTTTACCCTTTATTTTTTTATGAAAACATTGGTGGTTGGTGTCATTTTTCATATTTGACTTCAAAAGTATGACACTACAGAATCCTGTATGTGCTTCCTTTTTATGATATCATGCTACGGAGAGTTGGGGCCGCAGACGGCGATGACAACCTGGGGTGGCAAACGGTGTGTGACTTGGGACGATGACATATGTGAGGCAACTTACGGGTGGCAGACGTGCCGCAGGGCGGCCAGCGGCGACAACTCTCGGCGGGTCGGGGTGCGCGCGAGGGTGGAGGCAAAGGGGTCGCCAACGGAATAGCAAAATGGTGCCATAGTAGCACCGTGGAGAGCCTGCGAGCTGTCGTATGAAGGAGCTACGCCTTGGACTTTAATTTTAAATAAAAAACAAATAATAGATAAGATAACCGATAGCATAGTGTTGTAATTATCTTAAAATTTAAAAAGGATATTTCAGTTTTTATATGATTTTAGTTGGGTTATGGCAGCTAATGAGATTTTAAAATCTGATTGGATAGATTTTAAAATTACAAAATGTATCATTTGCTACTATTGTAGATTCTAAAATATGTATTATTATAATATGGGAGCATCAAAATAGTCACTTTGTCAATTACATCTAACAGACCACACCGGGGCCTCTGGATGAGAGCTATTTATGCTGGACATCGTCTCTCGTGTTGATTCCCATTTTTATAGTTGTTGATCCTGATATCAAAAACTTCAGTTGGCGCGATAAAATACCACGCAGAAGATCACATCATCATTCAGGTGAAAAGGATTTGACGAGCCACATAGGAGAGGATGATGGGCTAGCGCCGGAATGACATGTCGGATATTCAGCTAGTCTTACGTCTATCATATGTTATAAAATAAATATTATTATAGAAAATTTTATTTTATTTTATATTTTATTATTTAATAAATATATAATTTAAAATAACCTAGCATATCAAATAAAAAATAAATATATATTTACTTTTTCTACGGATCATATTCAAAGTATGTGTTACGATAAATTTTAGCAAGTATTTAATAATTGTATAGTCCTAAAATGACTTTCGTTTGCAATCATTCTTCCTAGTTTCTACTGCTATGTCTGCAGCATGATTTTATTCTCTTTGATAAATGAGAAATTAAAGTCTTGATTTTAAAAAGAAATTATGTTCCATTCTATTAATTATGTAACATGATAAGTTAGGTAAGGAATAATTCACTATTTGTAAGTAATCAATATTAAGTAGCTAGCAATACATCTGATGGCTATATATACCTACACTAAAAAATAAAAATCTATTATAGATTGTCTTTAGAATATCTATAGTGCTTTAAATGAATGGTACTGAAATTTCTCACACATGTCATCTAGCATGTATTTTTCCTAAATGTCCGCTTAGATCGGTAGATCTCCAACAGCTCCTTAATAGCTTTCACTAAATCAAATTATTGGAAAGATGCTTAAAAAAATCTTCTTTAACAACTCTCCCAAAGTCCTCTCAACTTGTTTGTCCCGTTAAAGCTCCCCTTAAATGCAAGTACATCTACAGAACTTTCTGGTATGTCCAATCTCATCTCGCATGCAACTTACCTGTGGGACCTATTGTTGTCTAGATCTGAATTTAAACAAGAGTAAATTACATCCGAGATCCCTAAACTTTTAGGCCTGGTCATTTAGGTCTATGAACTTTCAAAGTGACCATCTAGGTCATGATCTTATAAAAACAGTATGTCCTGGTCCAAACCGCTGCGTCACAGGTAAAAATCCTACATGGACTTGCCAGCATAGAGGCCATGGCCACGTGGTCCTTGGTTTTTTCACTTTAGCCCTTGCTTTATGCTCATCCTCAGCAAACCCGGCCTCACCTCGTTCCCCATCTCTAGCCTCTCCTCTCCGGCGACGACATTGGAGCCATCGCCAGCCAGGACCAGGACATGTTCCAGGTGTTCGGCGCACAGGGTATAAAACCCGAGCCGCGTCGCGCCGCCGCTCTCACTTCGTCATTTTTCTTCCACCTTGTCGCCCGCCTCGGCCTCCGCCATCGCCGTCGTAGCTCGAGCTCGCCGAGCCGCCTCCAACTTTTCGTTCTCACAAGAAGCAGCATCCCTTCTCCCTCAAGCCCTCTATAAGCTCGCCTCCACCGGTTCCCCGCCGAGCCAGAGGCATTTTCGATTTTTCCCCCAAAAATCGAGCATTGTGGAATCGGTCGCTTCAGTTCTTCAAAATCCTTCACACCCGGTGAGCCTCGCCGTGTTTCTTTCTGGCTCTGACCTCCTTAGTCACCAGCGTGTCCTTGAGAGCTTTCAATTGAGTTCTCGTGGCCGGATTTCCAGGGATTTCGAAGCTCAAAACATCGGCCGCCTGACCCTCGTGTGCACTCCTCCGACGAGCTCCACTCCTCAGGCATTTTCGACGTCGACGACTTTTGTGCCGGCCATCCTAGCATCCTCGAGGAGCTGTAGGTGGAGCCCGTGCTGGTTTTTGTCAACGGCATTGCCCGCGCGACCTCGCCGAACTTGTTTACCGGCCGCCTCTCACCGTCGGCCTTATTCCGGTGAGAACCTCACCTCGCCGACCATCCCGGTAAGCTCATGAGAGTCCTAAGTAGCATTTCGATGTGGGTGCGGGAGTGGTTCACCGCCGACAGCCTGATTCTGGCGAGCCGACGCCGTGCGCCGGCGATCGGCGCCATTGCCGGATGGTTGGACCGGCTGGGATCCGGTGTGACCATTGCCGGACGGTCCACATTGGCAGGTCCTCTGAGTCGACCTCCACGCTGGTGAGTCCACGTAGGATGTTTACCTGTAACGCATCGGTTTGAACCAGGACAGACAGTTTTTACAAGATTATGGACCTAGATGGTCACTTTGAAAGTTTAGAGACCTAGATAACCACCGCCTAAAAGTTTAGGGACCTCGGATGTAATTTACTCTTTAAACAACATTGGGACATATTTAGAAGAGCTGTTGGAGGAGATGATTAAATTAGTCCTAAAAAATTTTTTGGCTTATTTAAAAGACACTTTTTAAGGTAATTTTTTAAAAGGACTGTTGGAGATGCTCTCCAAAACTCTTCCCAAATCAAATTATTAAGATTTATATAAAAAAAAAATCTTCTCCAACACATCTTCTAAACACTTACCAACTTTTCGCTGCTCAAAAAATCTCTTCATCCGCACGTAGATACGGGAAAGGTTTTTGGTTCACCAATCATGTCTCTCCAGATCAAAGTCGCATGAACTTGTTAGTCTAACTGAAATTGAAGTACTAGTGACCACAAAGGACGGAGCTTTTGCGGTGTCGTTTAGTTTCGATCTACTCAACCAAGATATATAGAAAATATTTTTTGCTTTGATTTAAAAATTTTATGAACAATTTTTAGGAGGACTCTTGACGAGAGAAAAAGAAATCTCAACTAAGCTATTAATGTTATTTTAAATTTGTCATGTTTTAACATAAGAAATAAACTACTAACTCTATCCATATAGGCGTATTAACCAAATCGATTTGTCTGTAAAAGATGACACTAAGTATATTTCAGTTTGTGCCATCTACGCAACCGTTTTGCTCTTTGACATGTATAGCAACTAGGGATAAAAATGGGACGGTAAATTTTCATTGCGTTCCGGTTTTGAAACTATTTTTTCCCAACCATTTTCAATATGATTGGAATTTTGACGGGACCAAAATAGTCACTGGGATCAGAGTGGTCAGGATAGAAACGGAAATGGGAGGAGAGTTTTTTCCGACCATTTTTGGATCTGCCTTTTTTCGATCGGTAATTTTCATATTTTTTTATTTTGTTGCATCTGAAATAGAATTAAAATTCGAAATAGAAAAATTTTGTCAGTCAAACTCAAACTAACCATGCCCATTTGATGTTCTAAACCTTAATCTCATTGGCTAGGCGGGCAACACCTCACATGGCTATAGTCAGACATTAAATGATCACGATTTTATTTCTCATTGCAGTGCAATTCACTGTTTAAGTCATCTATGTTATTGTTTAATATTATATTTAACCGTTAAGATTTGTTTAACTCTATTTAACTATACAGCTCAATGTTATTATCTTTCTGATTTAAATTATTATTTTTCTTTCGTTACCAATATTTTTTCGTTTGAATTTTTCTATTTTTTAATATCCGATTATCCCAATCCTGTATTGCAACCGTAACTTTCCCCTTTTTTATTTCCGTTTGATTAATTAAATACGAAAATAAAAATGAGATAAATGTTTTACTGATCATTTTCGTTGTTTTCATCCCTAATAACAATTACTACTGTTTTCCACGCGCGAGTGAAAAGGAAAAGGCTGCATGCCGCACCATCCGCTAGAGCAACCAGCATGCCGCACCATCCGGATCGCATGCAGGAGAGCCAACGCGTGCTGCGCGGGATCAGTTTACGGCAGGGCCACGATCGCATGCAATATCAGGGCATGTTTGGTACTGTAAGGTTTTTTTTTACCGCTTTTCAATCGATTTTAACTAAAATTCTATCAAACAATTTAAAGAGGAAACGTTTTTCCTGTTTTTCAGGAGGAGTCAAAGATGAAGCGAAAACAACGAAAAGTTAGTTTCTCCGTGACTCATTCGTCAATGTGATATTTTTCTATGTTATCTAATTTTATATGATAAAAAATTCTAAAAAAAACTAATCTAGCAAACATTTTTAAACATTTTTTAAGAAACCATTGCCAGTCATAAAAGCTTTTTTTTTCAAAGAAGCCGAAGCCAAAGCCGAAGTCGTTTTGAAGGAGTCAGATCCCTCCTAAACAGAATCTTAACTAGCACGGTATAATCACGAAACGTGATCAGCAGCCTGCCGACAGGAATTACAAACAATAATTTTCACTTGTCTTCGTGCCGAGACTAAATACACCTATAAAATATAGACGGAAGAAGTATAAAATTATTAAATAATTGTGGCATGTCATAAGTTTTTTAATGAAATAAATACTTAGTAAAGTTATTGTGGGGCGTGGTAAACATTTGATGACAGCACTATATAAAAATCTCATTAATCTCCATAACATATGTATTTATTTTCTATTTTTTATAATCCAATGCACATCTAACATTAAGATTGGGAATTTAAATTAGAATGGTATTTATTTTTGGACGGAAAGAGTAGTCAATTAGATCTAACAAACTACTCCCTCCCTTCTCAATTTGATGTCGCCGTTGACTTTTTACAATCAACTTTGATCATTCGTATTATTCAAAAAATTTGCTCGAATGTGTAAAATTTTAAGTTGTAATTCAAATAACTCTAATGATAAATCAAATTATATCAAAATATATAAAATTTATTAAATTTTTTTAATAAAACAAATAGTCAAAGTTAAATTTAAAATTAAAGAACGGAGGTAGCACATCCGTGCCGGCTCTGGTGAGAGCTATTTATACCGGACGTCGCCTCTTGTGTCTTCCCATTCCTGATGATATCAAGCACTTCCGTTGGCACCATGGAACACAACGCGCGGGACGACGTCATCATCCAGATGAATGCCGCCGCCGTGGCCGCCGTAGATGAAAGGTGTTCGACGATCAGGACAGGGGAGGACGACGGCACTGGCGCTGGTATGACACGCCGGACTTTCAGTGAATCTTACAGGATGAGGCACCGCAACCCGCAGGTAAGATCACGTTGTGGCTCGTCGTCGGTGATGAGCGATAACTCATCACCTGTTTCTCCGTTGGATGCAAGTGGAAACAGAGTGTTCTGTTTCGTTCCTCCAAGATCCGTTCCATATTCGTAATCGCAGTGAATTACTGGTCTCGATCTACACGGATCGGGTCATTTGGTCGATCAAAACGCTGATGCGGTTTCCATGGCGCGCACATAGGTGTTCACCAAGTGGCAGGTGGCGCTGCTGGGCTACCAGTCGCTGGGCGTGGTGTACGGCGACATCGGGACGTCGCCGCTGTACACGTTCTCGTCCTTCACCCTGCCGGACCCCGGGGAGGAGGACTTCCTCGGCATCCTCAGCCTCATCATCTGGACGCTCACACTCATCAGCCTCGTCAAGTACGTCCTCATCGTTCTCCAGGCAGATGACCACGGAGAAGGTAACTAACTGCGACCATCTTCAGATCCGTGTATTGCGTTCCAGTTTGTTCAGATCTTTTGAAATTAATTTGGAGCCGGATCGATCTGTTAGTTTAGGAACTTTTGTGGAGTATCTCTCTCAGGGTTTTTAGGGTTCGTTGATAAATATAATATTTACATTTTTAGATTTATCATAAAAAATATTTTTTATAATATATTTTTATATATATTAATAAAATTAATTAAATTTATAGAAATTATTGGTCAAAGTCACAGTCAGCGAATCCTAAAAATAAGCTCCTGTCGGAACAGAAGCAGTAGTAATATTTTGATTTTCCATCATCCTTCTGCCTCTTGAGCTATTGCAATAATCTTACTTTTGCGTTTTAACCTGTGATGAAGGTGGTACATTTGCGCTTTACTCGCTCTTGCGTCAACACATAAATTTCAAGGGAAATATGCCAGTGCCAGTCACGCGGTTGGCATCTGATATCAATCTGAAGTTCCACAGTAAGAAGAACAATCTGCCATCTAGGATGCATCGGTTCTTGGAAGGAAGCGCAACCGCACAGACAGTCATTACCTACATTGTGTTGATTGGGACTTGCATGGTGATCGGTGATGGTGCTCTCACTCCGTCAATCTCAGGTACATGCAAACATCTGACACACAGTTTCAGTTATCAGTGATGCAATAATTTTAAATTAATTTATGAAGCTGGATAGAGGCTTAATATGTTTTATATCTTAAATTTTGTTCAGTTCTATCAGCGGTTCAAGGAATCCAATCAAGGTCTTCTAGAATCAGACAAGGTAACAGCTAGTTATAATTTGAACTCTTGAACTGTACTATAACCTACCATTCCTGCTTATGATATGTTTTACAAGCCATTTAATTTGCAGAAAAAAAAAGGTTTGACACTTCTTTTATTGCTTTGTTTCAGAGCATGTAGTCATCCTATGCGTGATTATCCTGATCTCCCTTTTCCTTCTCCAACGATATGGCACGAGCAAAGTCAGCTTCACTTTTTCGCCCATTATGCTGGTGTGGTTTGCATTGATTGCATCCATTGGAGTGTATAATATTATCAAGTATTACCCACCAGTTTTAAAAGCTGTGTCACCACATTACATATATCTCTTCTTCGCAAAGAACAAAATAGCAGGTTGGGAGCAATTTGGGACAGTTGTTTTGTGCATTACAGGTAAGAAATGTATTCTAACGCGTTTTCTGTTTCAGCAAGAAGCACAAAAATTGCTATTCTTCATGTCAACCACAAGAAACAACGAAATCAATTTTCAGTTATTTTGCAATCTAGTATTTATCCAGTGAGTCACCTTATGACTAAATAGCCATGGTCATGATCAGGTGCTGAAGCTATGTTTGCTGACTTGGGCCATTTCAACAAGACATCAATCCAGGTAACTATATAATCACTTTCCTGTTATATGAACAAAAAGATGGCTGCTTATGTCCCTTGTCTTTCCCTTGCAGACGGCCTTCTCATTCCTTGTTTACCCATCGTTGATCCTTGCATATGCTGGCCAGGCAGCATTTTTGATCAAGAACCCATCTAAGCTCAGCACAACTTTCTACAGCAGCACACCAGAGCCAGTGTTTTGGCCCATGTTTATAGTAGCTTCTTTGGCTGCCATTGTTGCAAGCCAGGCATTGATATCTGCCAGTTTCTCCATCATCAGGCAATCAATTGCTTTAGATTGTTTTCCGAGAGTGACGATGAAGCATACCTCAGATAAGTATGAAGGCCAAGTATACTCTCCAGAGATCACTTACTTCTTGATGATTGTTTGTATCTTGATTACTGTTGGTTTCAAGGGTGGACCAGAGATTGGGCAAGCCTATGGTAAGCAATCTAGGACATGTGTATGTCTTTATATGTTAGTTTTGTGTGTTACCTTTTTCTTATCCTCCTGTAGTGTGTATAATGCAGTCTTGAAAGCATATATCCAAAACAGTGGCTGCGTTCCACAAAATTATGTCTTAATTTTTATAGAAATCATGGTTAGCCATCAATTTACTTATTATTTTGAATACAAATAATATAGTTATCCTTCTAGATGATAGGAGAACTAATCACCACGTGCAACCATGGATGGTAAATAATGTGCAACAGGTGTTACGTAATGTGACAAACATTTCTCTTCTATCTTGCAGGTGTTGCAGTTATATGGGTTATGCTTATTACAACAAACCTGATAACGGTGGTAATGCTTATAATCTGGCAAGTTAATATTGCACTGGCTGGGATATTTTTTGTTTTCTACGCTGCCCTAGAAGGCCTTTTCACAGTATCACTTCTATACAAAATTGCACAAGGTGGCTGGGTTCCATTTGCCATAACTGCATTTTTTCTTATAATTATACTTTCATGGACTTATGGGAGAAGCAAGAAGAATGAATATGAAGCAAGCAACTTAATGGATAAGCAGGAATTCATCAAAGCGGTAACTATGAGCAATAGAGTACCAGGAATATGCATCTTTTGCACAGACTTGATGAATGGCATCCCACCTATTGTGCGCCATTATATTCAACACATGGGTTCCCTCCGCGAACTGATGGTGTTTGTCACTTTGAGATCTCTACCTGTGGTATCTCTCCTTCCCGAAGAGCGCTTCCTCATAGACAAATTAGAGCCATTCGGTGTTTACAGGTGCATAGTGCAATATGGATATATGGACAACCAGAATATGGATGATGATGAATATGTTGTATCTGTAATTTCAGCCCTGAAGGAAATAGGTGAAAGTGAGGATGAGATCATGATGATGGATTCAGCCTTTACAAATGGATCAACTTTTGTGCTTGGAAGAGTTATTTTAAAGATGGGCACAAATCACAATTGTGTCAAACGTTTTGTCATTAACAACCTTTACAGGTTCCTGCAAAAGAACTTCAGGTCCAACATTTCAAGTCTAAAGATAGCTCCTGGCAAAACATTGCAAGTTGGAATGCAATATGAGATTTAAGAGAGGCAAACTTAGTATTATATATGAGGTATTAGAAATTTAGATGTATCGTTATAGCTGTTAAAATCAGTAAACTATTTGTTTTTAGATCAGTCCTCTAGATAAAGCTGGCACTGCTTCAGTAGGTTTCATATCAATATGAGATGCTTTTGTGTTTCACAGTTACAAATAAATATTTGTGTGAAGTATGGTGAAATTATTTTTATCTAAGCCAAATTAACAATGCGCAAATGTCAAATGTTTGCCAGATCACCAGAGGTAAATAACTTATTGTTCACAGTGTATAACAAAATATTTTGCTTGCAGTACAAATTTCCACAGTAATGCAAAAAAGATTTGCAGTAACCATTCTAATATATTAAATCACTTTGTTGTTCAAATTTGGGATTTATACTAAACGGAGAATGATTCAAATTTGGGATTTATACTAAACGGAGAATGATCATACTCAAAGCATTTAACCATTGGATCACGATTGGAATCAGAACATTCGCCACAACCGAACTGAGTAGTTGGTACACTACAATACATCGAAAAGATCAAACCTGTTAGTATCAGCAACTGAACTGCAAAAGATCAAACCCATTAGTAGTATCAACTGAACTGCACTGATATACTTCAGCAGAAATGTTTCAATATCCAAATCAGATTTTTTTTATTAAAAAAAGTGTCTACAGAGCAGAAAAATATATTTGCAACTCACAGACTAGATGGCATTCTGTAGGCGATTAATACATTGAAGGATAGAAAGTAAAATAACAATAAGTTCTTAGGTCGCAGTTATATACACAAAATATGTATTTTATGCATTGAGAACAACTGAATACAGAACTAAATAACAAATATATCAAAGATCAACTATGTATATCAGTGATTTAAGTATGTAGGAAAGTGACACTTCCTTCATGGTGTCTTCGTTAGTTACTTTACAGAATCGCATATAGCGTGGCTGCAGCAATACATACTCGAACGCAAAAAATTTACAGGGAGGAGAATATTGGAACACCAGGTATGGTGACACCTGCATCTACAATGAAGATATTGCCAGTCACATATGATGAAGCTTCATGAATCAGGAAACGAACCAGCGACGTCAACGCTGGATCAGTTGTGCCATGATCTTTCAGTGGCACTATCTTTGAAGCCACAGTGTTTAACCATCTTTTTTGCAGCAGGGGAGCGGTTATCTCTGATTTGAATAGCCCAGGTGCAATTGTGTTTACTCTGATGCCATATACTCCCAACTCCAAAGCCATTAACTGAACTTCAACCAATATACCCAATTTCAGTTTATATTGAACACAGGAATGCATAAATTTGATAAGGAATAAGAACATGACCTTTGTGGCATAATGCACAGCAGATTTGGATGACGCGTATCCAATGGAACCAGGAAGATGACCACGGTTAAGACCAGCTATAGACGAAATGTTAATGACTGAACCTTTTATCTTGGCATCACGCATGTGTCGACAAACATGTTTGGCGACAAGCCATAAGCCGGTGAGGTTCGTCTTGATGAGTTTGTCCCACTCATCCTCAGGCCAATCAAGTGGCGAATGCACTCCTCCTGAAGTAGGAAACGGCACCAAAGTTACATGCCGGTGAATTTAATATATAATTGATTCATTAACCGAAAAGAAGTAGCAAATCCGTTAAAATTTGACATCAGTATACGCGTTTGGACATTCCCCCTCAATTGATCCGCAAAGCGCCAAAGGCATGGTCAAATAGAATTGCAAGGAACCAGGGCTCGTACACCAGAGGGAGGATCGGATACCTCGGATTCCAGCGTTATTGATCAAGGCGTCGACGCGGCCGAAGGCGTCCCATGCCCTCTGCACCGCGGCCTCCATGGTCAAGCCGCCGGTGGCGACGTCGAGCTCAACGGCCATCGCACGGGGACCTTCTGCGGACTCCAAGGCGTTTATCTCTTCGCAGAGAGAGCGGAGGCGATCCGTGCGGCGGGCGGCGGCGACGACACGGCAGCCGGCGCGCGCCAGGTCGAGGCAGAACTCACGGCCGATGCCGGATGAGGCGCCCGTCACAAGAACCACTTGCCCCTCCAGCCTGCTCCACGGCGCCGGCATGGGTATCGTCCCCGTCCCCGCCGTCGCCGTCACCGAGGCCATCGCCGGCGCGCTCTCACGTGCTTGACACGCACTCTCGCCGCTCTCCCTCGTCTGAATCGGATCCACGGGGCAGAACCGCAGAGGTGTTGCGGCAATATGCAAACACACCCATATATTACCACAGGACTTACTATCAACACCCCCAAGATTTTTCATATCTATTCAGGGTGTGAAGTGAAACTTCTAAATTTTGGCATTTGGCGGATCAGCTTGAAAGCCTTGAAGCCTCCCTCTCGATTACCAAAATCCCCATCAGATTTGTTCTAAAAAATCCCATCAGATTCCACCTCGTATAAACCCCCAAAATCGCTTCCGAAACCGCTCGACTAGCCCTCGATTCTAGACGTGCTGCGACCTTGCCAGATTTGAGATTCTGGTGGGTTGGGTCGCCCGAGTCCGCAGGAGAAGCCGGCGATTTGTAGGGTTTCTCGGTTCTTGACCTTCGGGAAGGCCATGGATTACGTCGCCCTGGACAGCAGCGGTGAGTCGCGTCTATTTGATCGAATTCGTTTTCTTTTGTTTGACACCGGCGATGGCGAGTAAACCATGTTCTAATTTGTAGTACGAATGGAAAGCAGCATTCGATTGAGGGCAGACTGTTGTAGGATACGTAGGGGCATGTAAAAGCGAGTGCGGTGTGGGAATGCTGCAGAGCTTTGAATAATAATAGTTACAAGATGTGCAGACGTGTGATGCAAATAGAGCACGCATGTTAGTTTTGGCGGCAAAAAAAAGAGCACGACGTGTAATTATGTACTGATGCGTTGAGTTAATGTGGGATTACATCAAATAGTGTGCTTGTATTTGTTAATGATTTCTGAACATTATGATGGAATGATGGATCACAATTTAGATTTCAAGGAAGTCAAATCTTTACTGATGCGTTGAGTTAATGTGGGATTACATCAAATAGTGTGCTTGTATTTGTTAATGATTTCTGAACATTATGATGGAATGATGGATCACAATTTAGGATGTCATAGACTTCTATAACGTCATTTTAAGTAATGAGGCTGATGGGATTGTGAGTTTACATGAGTGCCATATCTGTAGCTGTATGAGGTGAGTTTTTTTTTTTTGTGAAATCAACAAAGGGATATAATAATTTTTCTGAATAGTGAATACAATTGTTCATGTGAAACTTCAATTTTTGTTTTATCGAACATGAAGATTCAGTTTATTGCTTTAAAGAAGCTTTTAGCATCTGTGCCATTAGAGGGTAGGTCTAGGTGCATAACATATTCACACTTCGTGTACAGAATTACAATAATGATTTTAGAAGTTCTCCAAAATTGTTGCAAGATGTGCTTTCATCTGTATGCGGCCTTAATGATTTTGGCTTTATTTCAGGTACTGATGATGATGTCCCTCCAGCATATCAAACTGGAGGACCAAGAGTGCTTTTTAGTGGGAACGGAAGGTCATTGGCGGGTGCACATTCTCAGCCAACGCCACGTAGCAAGTTGGATAGTGATATACATCAGATTGAACAGCAAGCATATGCAGGTGTTCTCAGAGCATTCAAAATGCAGTCTGATGACATAACTTGGGTAATTTCAACAACCGAATCTTCTAAATGACTATATTAGCTTTAAAAAAAATCCCTTTTTTTCGACAAATTTTCACTGGCAGAATTAACAAAATGTGACTTGTACAGGAGAAGGAAAGTCTAATCACTGAACTAAGAAGGGAATTGAAGGTCTCTGATCAGGAACACAGAGTGCTATTAAACAAGGTCAATGAAGAGGAGGCTATTCATAGAATGAGGTATCATGCTTAAAGACATGCACACTTGTCTTATCGATGTTGTACATTCAGCGGTAACTGCATGAACATTCAAGTATTATTTACATTTCACATTCTGTAGGAAGTTGAGACAGGGAGGCAGGGTAGTTGTTCACAATCATGTACCTTTCAAGCGGCAGAACCAAATCCATTATCCCCATTCACTCCTTGTGGGTGACAAAGCATATAAGGTATTTTTGAGTATTTTTAATCATGTTTTTCCGTTCATTGTTCACGTAACACCGACTCACCCATGGAACATGTGCATGCACAAATATACAAAACGAAACAAAGATGATGTTTTTTTTCTTTTGAAAACAAAAGGAGGCAGGCCAGGAAAGGACATATGAAAGCATCTTTATTGTTGCACTCCTTTTTTTCGTTGCATTGTCTTTGGTACTATTATTGCTGTTAAGCTGAATGGGTTATCATTGTATGAACATTTGGTTCAGCAGCTGACCTAAACACTACTGTCTTTTTTTTTTTTCTTTTCGGCCAAGTGAGGCTGCTTCAACATCTGTCTTACTGTTTCGATAATCACAATCAACATTCAGCCTGTATTTATGTAGTGAATGTATCATACTATATGCCCTGCTGTCTCTTAACTAGCATCATCTGACAGGTGGCACCTGAGGATACAAGACTGAGCTCTGTCAATCAAGCTCCCACAAATTGTGGTGCTTGGCAAGCAGCTGATGGTGTTATGCTACCTAGCGGCAGGAAAGGAAGAATGTTTCACATGACTGAGGATTATTCTCCGCCCAATGGCTCTGGTGTGATGGATTTCAGTCATATTGGCATACCTGACACTGGAAATATTGTGAAGCAGGTACATGTTGCACAGGATTGTAAGTTGAAATTAACTGGAAGATTCTTATTGCAGTTTCATGCAAATGTTTACTGTCAACAGGTGGAAAGGATATTGTCTCGTCCAGATATGCATGAGATTATAAAGGCAAAGAAATTGCTTAGAGTAAGTTGATTTTCTGTATCTTCGGCTGAGATTTTCTCAGAGAATAGTGATAAAGTTACACTACTTCTCCGAAATTTACTAGTGATTATCACTGCAGGACCTTGAGCTAGCATTGCTTGATGCGATTGCAAGACTTGATGAAGAATCAGATGGTGAAAGTGGTGGGTAGAGTTACCATGGTTTTAGCATTCATAAATGTGCTATTTTAGATTTACAACCACTGCTCTAGGCTACCTGTCATTTATGTTCTATTCTATGTAGCAGTAAGTTTTTCTTCATTATTGGGAATTTTGTAAATGAAACAATTTTTATGTAATTCAGCAATATGTTGTAGGAGTAATTAAGATATGTGGTTACCTTCATTCACACTAGTTAGCATGTGAAATCTCAAGCATCAAACGTAGTTTTACTTCTTTAGGGTCTAATATAGATAAAGAGTTCCTAGTGCAATGTAAGATTGTTAGTGGTATCCTAATGACTATAGAAAGCTTGAAATACAATGTCAATTTGCTGAGTGACTAAGTCAGTAGCCACTCACTAAAGTTGAACGTAGAAAGTATTCTGCAGTGCATCTAGAGTCCAGGTAATGCTTTATATATGTAGCCAAAATTTGAGCACTGCCCTCCATAACACATAAGGTGAATGCACTACTTGTCAGTTCTGATAGATACAGTACTGATCAATTCCACCAATTATTTATTACAGAAGATGTTATGCCCTTCGAAGGCCGGTTAGGCACTGCTGCTGCTGGACTTGGGGGAGCTATGATGTCACTTACCAGTTTTTTGTCTTGACATAGTACAACCGATAGCTGGGTAGTTTGGAATCTTTGATTGCCCCTCCAGTGGATGAAGATGCCAAGCTGTTAGGAAAGAGTGTCAAGAATGATTTCTCAAGCTTTTGGTCTTATAGGTGCGCTTGTCCTGTGGCAATGCAGTATGATGAGAATTTGTATATTTAAAGGCGTCGCATCCAGTAGTGTTGCAATGCTGTTCTCTGTAATAGAGTAGAACTATCTATGCTCTTCCATTCAGAACAAGGATCTGAAACAGTAGGTTGTAGCCTTGCAGATTCGGTGCTTTACTTGACTGACTTCTCATCTCCAGGGTGATTATTAGTTTATTGAGAGCAAAAATTGATTTCAAACTTAGCCGTGTTCCATCATACAATTACTTATCTGACAGGGAGAAAATCTATGTTGTTAACTCAGACCATATGGTTCGCGATAAGAGTCCTTGCATTCTGGGGAAAAGCACAGTGCCAGCTCAGTAGGCTCAGCTGCGATAGTTTCAGGCTTTCTTCGTGTTGCGGAGAAATTTCTCAAATCCTGTTTCTTCTCTTGAAATTGAAATGATTCATGTGAAATTCATGCCTTACAAAGAGGTTATAAGTAGGATAGGGAAGAACAATGTGTCCTAAGCTTATACAAGTATTCTAATCGTTAGCGGGGATAGCTCAGTTGGGAGAGCGTCAGACTGAAGATCTGAAGGTCGCGTGTTCGATCCACGCTCACCGCATGTTATTTTGTATTTTTATTTCTGTGTATTGGCTCTCACCAGTTGATCGTTCGTCAGATCAAAGCCCCGATGCGAATTTCAGTGACCTTTTCCTTTTTATTCTTTTCCCTATGGACCAAAATTCATTTCAGATAACACTGCGCAGATCGTCAGTTCATCCGTCTCCCCGTTCCAAAAACCAAGCACCACCACTACAACGCTAACACTGGCACACACTACAGCCTGGAAACCTTCCTGCTACAACCCTACAGCATGTACACACAGCTGAGACTATCACTTCCTAGTACGTCACATCCCGGTCACTTCTTCCCTCCGCGCTTACCCGAGCCCCTTGCCCTCTTCGATGGCGGCGGCGATGGGGGCGCGGCGGCGCGTTTCGGTGGCCTGCCCATTCTCCTGCCCGGCGGGGTGGCCTTGCCACCCCTCTTAGAGCCGGAGCCAGACTCCTTCCGGGCCTCACCCTTCCCAGGCTTCTTCTCCTCCGCCGCCGCGGAGAGCTTCAGCGTCTCGAGCAGCGACACGCGCTCCGTAGAGGGTCCTGAGTTTTGCTTCATCCGGTTCAGGAAGTCCACGGCGTTCCGCTTCTTGGCGACCCCGCCAGTTGACGCGCCGCGGCCACCTTTCTTGTCAGACTTCTTGGTCCCTTCGGCAGCCACGGACTCACTCTCCGAGTCCTTCCCTGCCTTCTGTCTTGGAGCTGCTTTCCGGGTAAGGCCGCCGCGGGTCTTGGTCGTCCTGAGTCCCCGTGTCTTTTCCTTGGTGGCCACCATCTTCTTAGCATCGTCCTCCTGGTCTTCCTCCGTTTCTTCCTTCACTTTCTCCGCCTTGGCAGCCGCTGCCTTCGTGATGGAGCTCCGTTTGCGGCAGACGATGATGGGCGCCGTCTTCTCCAACAGCGACCCGACGTCAGCGTCCGCCTTTGGCTTCTTGGAAGCCGCCGAAGTAGCTGCTGCAGCCTTCCCCGAGGTACCAGGTCGATCCTTGCGGAGGGACGCGGACATGTGTTTGGAGACGAGGGCCCGGGTCTGCACTGCGGCAGCATGCTCCGGCGAGCCGCGAGGGAAGAAGACGAGCGCGTTTGTGCAGAGGAGGAGCAGGTCGCGGTAGAACTCGGACGCGGAAGAGTAGCGCGGGCCGCTGCCGCCCACTTCCAGCTTTGATCTGATCGTCTCCAGGTCCACGTGGCGCCTGATGGTACTCCTGTAGTTCGCATCGTCCTGCGAATCATTGGCCGGTCAATCAGATGATAAACCGATAGAACTGAAAAGGATATAATTTTGAGCAAAGTTAAACTGGAGAAATTCAACATGGAAAAAATGACTAATACGGAGTATACTCCTTATTAAAACATGATTAATACGACACATCAATTAAAAAATATAGAATATTCAATTCAAATAAAAGGAGAGGAGAAAAACAAATTGTCACCACATAAAAGCAGCTGAAATATGTTGCGCTGCACGTTAGCATGTGAAAGCATGATTTTATTTTTTATTCCTACTCCGTACAAGCTCACAGTAGGCGGAACACGTACTCCGCTGTTTGGAACAAGTTGGCCGGCACGAGGGACCCAGGAGGTTTCTCACGCCCACGTGGCCGCTTATGATTTGGCCCTTCGCGGGCCAAGCATGAGCGCGAAACGCGCCTTCCCCCGCACCACCCACCTGCGCCCTTATCTCCACCTCACCACGCTCATCGGACGGCCCAGCTCGAAGCATGCCGTGCCATGATCGGACGGCCCCGATCAAACACGTCTCGTCTCACGGGCGTTGCCTACCACAGGTACATTCATGTACATGCCGCACTAGTTCAATACCACCCGACGCGACCGTGCGTGCGGTGCGGCTCCACGTTCTCCGCTTCGCCGAAATGAGGCGGCGTGACGACCGCGACGCGGTGGTTTCTTTTTTTTTAGTTTCCAAGCAAACGGGCGTGTATCATTTCGCAAACACAAAAAAATATAGAAGTATTTACTTTTTTAATGATTATGTGCCATGCACTGAAAAAAATTATTTACCTTTTTCGTGATAATCATACGAGCAGCAGTTTGGGAGGTTCCGTAGTTATTAAAAAGTTAATTCGGCGCGGGGCAAAGAAAAGGAGATTAGTTTGATACTGGAGAAATCGAGATTTGGCAATGCGTCGTGTTTTATTTTCACTTTTTTTATTTTCACAGCGGGTAAATTACAATGGGATGGGTAAGATTTTTTACCTGGCTCTCGAGCCGCCTCTCGAACACGGAGCCTGGCTTGCTGGTCCGCACCGACTCCAGGAACGCGGAAAGCGCCTCGGCCTCCACCGCGGGGAGGGCCGCGGGTGCCGACGTTGACGGCAACGCCTCCTCGGCGTCCTTACCGCCCTCGCCATGTCGCTCCGTGAGCCAGGAGGCCCGGCGAGACGGGCTGGCCCAGCTCTGCTCGTCGCTGTTTTCCTTCGTCGCGTCCGCCTCCTTTGACCCGGCCACCGACTCGCCGGAGGTCTCCTCCCGCTTCACGGACACTGACTCGCCGCCGGCCGCCTCCTCCTCCCTCGCCTCCGCGTCACCGTCACCGGCCGCGGAGGGGGAGGCGGTGCCGGCGTCGTTCCCCGGCCGCGGCTTCAGATCTGTGGAGTTGGACTCCTTGCAGGACCTCCCGGACTCGCCGCCAGAGACACGGTCCGCTCCGGCGAGGTCATCGTCCTTCGGCGATCCCGTCGCGTGCACCGCCTCCTCGTCTTCCGCCTCCTCCTTCACCGCCGGCGTGCGCTTGCCGGAGTTGCTCCGCTCCCTCTCCTCCTCGAGCCGTTTCACTTTGGATTGCAACGACCTAATCATCCGGATAATAAAAACACGGCGTGTAAGCATTTCCACCAAGGAAAAAACCGCGACCGACCGATACGCGTCAGACGGGTCGCCAGGCGCCGCGCTGGACGAACCGGACGGCATTAAACGCGGTTTAATTTTTTCTCATCATTATTGACCCGCTCCATCTTTACCCGATCAAGAGATCGTGCTGCTCGACCGCGCGGCGGAGCTCGTCGCACCGCAACTTGCGGAGCTTCTCAACCAACGCGTCGGCGGCGGCGGCGTCGGGGTCCCCGTCGTCGTCGCCGCCGCCGCCAGCGGCGAACCGGCGGTGGAGAAGGAGTGCGCGTTGGCGGCAACCAGAGGGCGTGAACCGCGCGTCGGCCGCGGAGACGCAACGCGACTGCATCTCCATGGACACCGAGTCCCAGCTCCCCGTGCCGTGCCGCTTCAAGGCGGACGCCAGGAGGAGCTCCTCCCGCGTGTCCCAGATCTCGCCGCCGGCCGCCGCGGACACCGGCACCGGCACCGGCCCCGGCGCGACGTCGGGATCGTCCGATCTCGGTGTCATCCCACTTTCCTCCGCCCTCCCTGAACGACGTCTCGGCTTCAGCGGCCGTGGCGGCTCATAGCGCCGCCTCCATGGATAGAAATGGAAGGTGGCTAGGGTTTGGTTGGTCTGGTTGGGCGAGCGCGCCTCGTCGCCCCCGGCAATCTATCTTCCTGTGTGGTTCGTCTAGGTCTGGGTTCCGGCCCCAATCGGTTTTTTAATTTGGTTTCGATTTGAGAAATGGAGGCTAGTTTGCTTCGAAATTTAAGGAAACGGAAAATATGGAGCTGGTGAAGCCTGGTTGGGCAATTCTGAAGTTGTGCAAGGGTCTTTGGTGAAACGGGACCAGATGATGGAAAATGATTCAGGCGTGGGGCCTACAAGACATTATTTCATTGACTTTTTTATAATTCTTATTGCCACACCGATGCCCGTGCTACGTCACGGATAGGACAAAACGATTCGATCCATATTCAATAAAAAAAGACAAATTAATATATATATATATATACTTTTTCTAATAAGAAAATATAACGTGACATAAGATTGATACGATATAAGTAAAATAAAAGCGATAATTTAAAAAATTATGTCATGAATATATGAATTTTCTGACAGTATCTTTTTTGTCAAATATTGGTGTTCTGATATGGATAAGACAACTTGGCAATACATGTTATGCTACGGGTAAGACAACTTGACGTAATAATCACTATGCTACTGGTAAAACAATATGACACGATACATTATCTCTCAGAACTTTGGATCTTAGCTGATTTCCAAAATTTAGAATCTTAGCCGATATTTAGCCCAAATCATTCGCAACATGCAACGTTCTTACCCACATGTCACCTTTTATGAAAAGACAGAAGAATAGTCTGATCAGAATACTATTATCATCAAAACTAAACTAACTTAAAAAAAACTGATCAAAATTCTGTTATCATCAAACTGTCCTAATGCCCATGCTGACACTATGGTTTAAGAAAAAATTATTAACTTAATAAAAAATAATTACAAAAAATATTTTGAAACTAAAATCTTGTAGCCAAAAAATTGCACAAAAGTTAAGTTTATATACATAAAAATATCAGCTGACTTGACAAGAGTTAATTTTGTATATATATTGCTCTGAGCTAGATATCTCTAAGAAGCGAGCACATCTCTAAGCATGCGAAATCGGTACGATGTAGAAGCTATGAGTTAGACAGCTAACATATTGATGTGAAAGAAAAAAAATATTAAACCAAGAAAGATGAAATCTGAATGATGTAAAACTTCTATCTCAACAACATATTCAACACTTACACTTATAGTATGCTGCAGAATGGACTATATTGCAAGTCTTTTTAATCAAAGCTTCAAATTACTGCAAAAAATAACATGTGCATCAGAATTTATTGCTCAACAAATAGTAACAAATATTTAATATATATACAGTGCATTAAGAGTCAAGATTACTGCAGAGGTGTTGATGAACAAATTCTGAAACTATTTACAGAGCGTATGATAACTGTACTAAATTTTATACAACTTTGTCACCTTAAAGACATTCAAATTAACAAGCTAAATTTGCTTGTGTAAGGCTGAACCCACATGTTAACTTGCAGATGCATATCAATGTGTCACCTTGTTTATTGTAACAAAAAATTATGATCCAGAAGAAAAAAGGGTGTTGAATACATGTTCCCATGTATGGATGGATAATAGAAAACTTGGTTCGCACTCACAATTAACTTTGTTGGCACGCACAATACACTCAAAAGAGATCATGGACCAATGTAGCAGCAGGTACCAATACACTCACAAGGATATTGAAATCTTTCTCGAATTCTCTGATTATTGTATTCTTGATGAAGCTTGATGACTTCATGTTGGTCACTGAACATAGGCGACTGGCAAGGCAGATAAAGAAAAACAAAAGGATGCAGTAGATGCTTCTAGATAGAATTTCACATGGAGAAGCAACATGCTGTGAAAGGTTCATCAGTTACCCACCTTGCTTGGAATGATGAACCTCTTTCCAGCATCAGTGATCATGCTGTAATAATCCTGCAGAAATACTAACAAAACATGTAACAAATTTCAACCCATAGGCCCTAAAGGCTAAAGATTAGTAGTAAAGGAAGAACATAGGGAATCTAACACTAAAATCAGAACGAAAATAAGACGAAGAATGCTTAAAAAACGATTGACCCAAGCTAAGTTTTAGAGATCTATGTTGAGAGCAAAAAGAAGGAACCAAACTTGAGCATGCAATCCACCCAACCCAACAAGCTACAGTAGAAAGGACAAGAGTAGCAAGCGGCGCTCACCTATCCTTGACGCAGAGCTCCATGGACTCGGGCTTGGCGGCAACGCGGGCAACGCGTGCAACGCACCGTTGAGGTACAAGACGGCGTGTTCTCTATCAGTTGTGCGCAACAAAGATTTGATTTTTACTTGATGCATCTTCAGGCGCAAGCAAATCCTCGAACACATAAAATATAAGAGGCGGAGGAAAACTGCGAGGGAATGGGAAAGGGTGGTCGCTCAACTCGGTGACATCCTTGGAGATGGCTCAGTCGATGGCGAGGACGATGGTTTCTGATGTCGATGGCTCCGTCTCCGCACAGCTCTATTTCTGATGTCAGATGGTTATTTCCAGGCAGCCGTCACTTGTGGCAGTGCTCCCTCTCCGTGTGGTTCGTCGAGGAGCGGTCGAAGAACGTAGGATTCGGTTGTGCATTGACCGGTGAATCGGGAGCGTGGGTGGAGAAGGCGACGAAGGTTGCAGGAGGGGCAAAAGCGGGCGATGATTTCAGAGGTGGTGTTGTGTGTGACACGATTATCTCAGGAGAGGTCGATGAAATTTGTTGGCGACGATATCGAAGAAGTTAGTTCGAGCTTGACACGAAAGATAAAAGAAAGAAAAGTCACACGAAAGGATTTTGCTCTGTATCGAATGTGGATAAAATCAGAAACGTGGAGAGAAGTTAAAATGATTGACGGTAGTTTGAAGATAGCGTGACACAAAATTAACAGATAGAAAATGTGACACTAAAAATAAAAAATAGAAAAAATCACACCAAAACATGTAAGAAAGACGACGTAGAAAAACGTTTATATCAGGAGAGATATTCTTGCTCTTCCGTGTCATTGGTGCTTGCTTTAGCGTGTCAAACAATGACAAATCGTGTGCTGGTGTAGAATGGCCATTGTAAAAGCGTCTCGGCCCAATCCTGCCATTGGCGTTGGGCTTGGGCCTAACCGCGCGGATGGCCCTATTACTAGCCCATACTTACTGTTCATGAACAACACAATATTGCTATTTTTATATTTTATCTTTATCTTAATTTCCTCGTCTCCTACTTTCGCGCAAAGAGACGTGGACGTGGAGCCGTACAGGTTCTTTTTATCGTTATCCACGTCTGGCGTTTCCCGCTGCTTTCGACGCGGGAGGACTCCGTGGGACGGTTCGTGCCGTGGCAAGCTCGGGGAAATTTATCGGTAAAAAAAAATACCGGAGATCACTGCTAAGCATGGATTTTAGAAATATTCAAAAGTTCAAATAAAAAATTACAAACTTACTCGTAAAATGCATTTGTAGTAGAATTTAAATAAAAACATTTAACCGGTAAGAAAATTTGCCAGGCTTCACTGGCAAATTTGGCTAGCCATACTTCAGGCCACTGACGTTATCTTGCGATTTGCAACCAGTAGCCAGGTTGCTTGATCCATGATCCAAGCCCAAAAACAGTCAATCCACTAAAAACGGCCATATTTAGGGTTGAAAATGGTATTCGGACCGCGTTTACTTTTTTTTAATCATTTTCAGATAAACAGAGAAAAATGAAAAATGTATGATATTTTTTCTGACCGTTTCAGTAAAATTCCGTTTTTCTGTTGTTTTACTGTTTTTCTCAAATACGGTAATGAGAAAAATGAAAAAGGTATGATATTTTTTTTTTGACCGTTTCAATAAAATTCTGTTTTTCTATTGTTTTACTGTTTTTCTCAAATACGATAATGAGATCTCATTTGAACATGTTTTATAAAAAATAAAAATTATATGTTATGAACCAAACAATCTCTTATTGATATATATTATTGGGTTGTGTATTGTAAATTTAATTACAACTTATATTATATATATTGTAAGATCTAGATTATATAATGAATGTTAAATATTTATTTTATTCATATTTCTGATATCTTTTTCGGTTACCGTTTTGTTTTATTTTCGAATTTCGTATTTCTCTGTTCATTTTTAGCTTTTTTTTCATTTCCGTCCGACGTCTTAAAAATGAAAATGAAAATGATTTGTTTTTTCAACGATTTTCAGCCCTAGCCATATTTCAGTGCTTTAACTTGCTCACACGAACAACAGCACACTACTCGCGAGATAAGCAAGCGACAGAGATAAACAGAACCCTTAAGCTGATTGATGATCACCACCAGTACTACAGCGAACAATTATTAAGCGCGAAATTAACCGCGGCAACAGCGAGCCATGGAGGCGGGGCTAGCTCACCGTCGTCGCGCCTCCAATGCCTTCTTCAGCTCCTCGCCCACATCATCCACTGCGACGGCAGAAGCCTTCTTAGCGTTCTCGGCAGCGGGTTCCTTTCCGTTGCCCCGGCGATCCGGCTTCGCTAGGAACGAGTGAGACTGCGGTTGCGGTGGTGGCGGGGATCTCCTAGCGTCGACCCTGGGCGCAGCTGGGGACGCGTCCATGCTGCTCCGGATCTCGGCGCGGAGGTCCTCCACGGCGCGCCGCAGCATCACGTTCTCGACGTTCAGCTCCTCCAGCTGCCGCCGCACCAGCGAGAACGCCACCTCTTCGCCGCCGCCGTGTCCCGAGCCGTCCGACCCGTCGGCTGTGGCCGCCACGGACGCATCTGCCCTGGCGCACTTCCTGACACCGTCAGAGCGCGGCGACTGCTCGATGGAGATCTTGCTCATGACCAGCAGCGGCATCTTGCTGACGGGCGCGCGCGCGCCCTTGCTGTGGCCATCGGCGAGCGCGCCGGGCTGAAGCTCCGGCGGCACGCGTAGGCCCCAGTTGAACCGCAGGCTCGCCCGGCCCCACAGCGGGAGCACGCTCCTCGTCGTCAGCCGCATCCCGGACAGCAGCGCGCCGAGCCCGAGCCCGCCGCTCCTCCCCGCCGCCGCGATCCCGTTCCCGCTGAACGAGAACGCCTTGTAGTTGACCTCATGCCCCTCCCCGTCGCCGTCGGATGCCTCCACGATCGTACGGGGCGCCGGGGCGGGGACCGCGGAGGAGCGGATGGTGTGGCCGAGGGAAAAGTCGCCGAGCCGGGGCTTGAGCCGGAGGAAGAACGCGGGCGACGACGGGTCGGACGAGAGGAGGTTGAATTCCGCGGCGATCACGAAGGGCGCGCGCCCGGGGGACCCGAGCGGGCCGACGCCGGCGCGGACGGTGAGCGCGAAGGGGAGCCCCGGGTCGTTGGGGCGGTACGAGAGGCGAAGCGCCGGGCCGGAGGAGAACGTGGTGGAGAGGTCGAAACGGAGCTCCCGCGGGTCCCCGCCCGCGGACAGGCCGGACTGGAACGGCAGCCCCAGCACGCCGATCGGCACTTTCGCCCGCATCAGCGGCCGGTCGTCGTCCAGGAACTTGATGGACGCCTTCATGGTTTCAGCCGCCGGATAGTCGCACAGCTAGGGATTCGGTATGCGGCGCGCGAATTTCGCTGCGGAGATCTGATCAGACCGTTTCGAGGCGGCGCCGGCGGCGAGATGGGGTGGGAAATGGAGATTGGGAGTGGATGGATTGGAAGTGAATGGAGGGGGTGGTCTGTCAACTCTTTTTTTTTTCTTTTCCGGGTCATATTTTCACAGGTAATTACGGCTGTGCCATGCCAAATTACGTCGTTCCCCTGCCATTTTGGCAAGAGGATGACCATGTAAAAACTGTCGCTAAAAAAAAATGTAACAACTGTCAAGACTCAAGAGCATCATACAAGTGACCGCTGGAGCTGCCAAAATGTCTCCTAGGCTGGTACCGCGGGAGACTGGGCCGCTAGAAACGACCTTAATTTACGTCCCAGCGGATGCAGCGAAATCAGGCCCCTTTGCACCCACTCGGCCTGGCCCGACGGCCTCTCCAGGCTACTGATGGGCCTGGTTCGGGGAGCCACCGGCCTACCAAATGAGAGCCCTGTTACTCTGGCCGATGCATCTAATCCCGTACTAGTCAATTTCAGAGGTCAAAGCAGCCTTGAGCTTTCATTCCTGCTATGGAAATACGGCAATGTTTTTAGTGGCTGCGTGCTACTCTTAGCTACGATTTCGCTGAGAAGTGCCCGATCTAGCTCATGTGCCTCGCGGACTCTGAAAATGGGTCTTTTTTCCATTACGACAGTAAACGATCTGGTGACGTGCCTTTCGCAACGTAGTACTCCTATCTATAGGTCCAGTGTAGAGATTAAACGAAGAATCTTGTGATCATCATTTTCAGGAAGACAAATACCTGAACTACTGAACCGTCGCCGTCGTCCGATCATCACCCCATCCTGAGCCCTGAAACAGTTGAACAATCCCAGCTACAGTGCCCTCCCAGTGTCCGCCCTGCCCGACACTGTGCCGACCCCGATCGTTTACCTTGCACAGTAGCAGACACGCAGGCAGCAAGCGACAACTCGGTGGCCGGAACCGGCGGACCGACAGTTCGTAACAAGCCGGCCACGCGCCGCCCACATGCGCGTCCGACGGCCGGCCGGGAGACAGCAATTTGACGGGAAAGGTGAGCGGCCGAGCGAGCGAGCGAACCAGCATCACATTCAATTGATGGTGGCGTCGTCGTCGATAGGTCGCATGCAACTGCTGCCAGTCCGGTACAGTGCACGCTACGGAGTAGATGTGGGCTCGATTCGTTTGAAAGAGGTTCCGCGCGTTCCGCTCGATTTGTTTGTATTTTCGACGTGTCTGTAAATTTTCGTGCCATGTTCATTCAAACTTTTTCCATGGCTATAGTTTCTCTTGTGTTTGCCTGGCCGATCGATATTCCTTCTTAGAACACGTAAAAAACCTAGGTTAACCTCCAGCCTCGCTCGCTCCTCCGGCCGGCCTCTGCCAGGGCGCGGTCGCCGGCCCACCAGCGGTGACCCATCGATCCAGCGAACTTGCCAAGGTCGTATGATTAGCTAATCGTTTTTACACGGGAGTTGCAGAGCAGCAGCGGGAGGGCAGCGCAGCAGCACCGGTGCGCGGCTAGACTTTCGCGGCAAAGCGCGGCGGGATGGGATCGGAGACGGAGAGAAGTCCATCGATCGGCACCGCCTGCCGCCGCTGCCGATGCATCTGCCGCGCCGGTTCATCCGTCGGCGGAGCCAAGCGCGACTAGGGGCGGGTCACGTCGAGGCCGTCCCGTCGCCTGAGGCGCCCCACGTCACGGACTCATGGCGCGGCATGCAGCGCGATCCCCTTTATTCCCATGCACACCAAGCATCAGCTACTTCTCCAGCTACTACCATTATTGTAACACGTCAAATCACGCCCTCTCTATCCTGCCCGGACCCGGCGATGCCAATCCCTTGCATCGGCATGCTCTCCGTCGATCGATCACTGACCTAAATGGATCACATCCACTGATGATCACACATGTACTGCTCCCAACTTTTCAAACCTTGGGAGTATTCCTCTGTCTGGCCTTTCTACTCGATCGCTCGAATTATGCATCTGTGAAGAAACATGGACACACATACTGACATACGCTGTTACATTGGTTAGAACTACTTCTATGTTTCCATGATTTTGAATCCCTAAATAGGCTTAAACTGAAACTTGAGCAATCCTCGTAGACACATGCAATGTATCCAAACACACTGGTTACATCACAGCATGTAAAACAAAAAAGACATGTCTCGATACATATTACAGCGCATACTGCATGTGGGTGGATCAACAAGTACCGCTCCTGTGATCCAATTTCATGCATGCTGAACACATAATTTCACAAACGATGAACAGTTAAAGAGCTAAGCTAGGGAACAAGAGAGCTACAAGTGCGTGTCTAAAGAACACACTTGCAAATTGATTAACCTACATGAGATGATGAGAGAACTAATGGGAGGTTAATCCACCGATGACCCCAAAGGACCTAACGGTCCGGATCATCTACGCGCTCCTGGGCGCTGCTGGTGGACCCATCTCATAAAGGAAGCCGCTGGGTAGGTAGCCGTCCAGCCAGGTCGGTGGCGGCGGCTCCGGCGCACCGCTGTTGACCCCAACCTGCTGGTGTGGGGCCGCCTTGCCGGCGACGAGGGAAGCGAAGGAAGGGAAAGGCGGCAGCATGGGCACGGTGGCGCTGCCGCACATGTCGGCGCCCCTGCCGGTTGGCTCCAAGGAGCAAGCTGGTGGTAGCCCATTGCTGTGGCTGGTCTTGCCCTGGTGGTGGTTGTCCAGGCCGTGGTGGAAGGGGAGCGCGTGCGCGAGGCCCGAACAGCTGCTAGGGTTTGGGAGCGGCAGGGCCGCGTGAGGCGGTTCTTGCTGCAGGAAGCAGAAGCTCGCGGGGTCCATGGTGTGGTCGAAGTAGGGGCTCTTCACCATCACCATCTTGCTGTACGGGTCCACCGCCTTGTGGAATACCCTGCAGATCACCCATTCCTCCTGCGCGCATGGAAATGTTCAGCAGATCAGCGAGCAGTGCAGGTATACGTAAAAGATTGTTTTTCTGTGGATCGTGATCTAGAACCAGGACAGAACAGTGTGGCACTAAATAAAATTTTCCACCTGAAACTTCTGCAGACGGCTCACACTGCTTCTTTTCTATAATTTAATTAAAAACAGCATGAAGATTCACATTGGATGCTCAGATAGTTTATTCTACTAGCACAGGGATGGGAGATTTGATGATTTGTACAGTACGAGAAAGATTTCGGAAGGCCAAAGCGAGATACTCCTAGATTCAGCTGGGGATCCTGTGTCAGCGCAGATAGATTCTGAACAGAGATCGATGGAACTACTCCTAGTCCATGCAGATGCAGATGGGGGATAAAACTGCAGTTGTACTAGTGCATTATCGTCATGCTTACACTGCCATTGAATGAACAAAAGCATGGAGTGCATCTGTCTGCATGCATATGTCATCCAAATTCCCTCCTCAGCTATGCATGCATGCCTATTCACTGCTGGCTCTCAGCGCATGCATCTGCGACTGCTATCTGCCAATGATATCATCATGACTATATACTCTCACTGTTGTATTAGTATTTTTAAGGAATAGTACTAGGAGTATAAAATCTATACTCCTACCAGAAACTCCACAAATCTGACCTAAGAAACTCAAGAAATCAATTCATGGAGCACTGCAGTAATGTTATGAATAATGCCGTGATATGTTGATAGATGAGCAAGTCTAGTAATGGTGCATGCAAATTCGAGTAGGAGCATGTCCACCTTGCAGGAGCGTCGGCCGGCAGCTAAGTCACCGTCGAGGCGGTACTCATGCAGCACCCACTTGGTCTTCTCCCCACGCGGCGCGCGCCCCTTGTAGAAAACAAGGGTCTTCTTCATCCCGATCAACACACCAATGGCGGCGTTGACCACCTCCCGGTCCTTGCCGGTGGCCTTCCAGTACCCCGCGCCGGTGGCGCGGTTGGTGCGCAGACCCGTGGGGTACTTGCGGTCGCGCAGGCTGAAGAAGTACCACTCGCGCTCGCCCATCCTGGCGGCCTCGGGTAGCTCCCACGGCTCGCAGCGGTTGAGGTCGACCTCGGCGATGTCGACGCCGCAGCAGGCGCCGTTGAACACCTTCGCGGCGAGGTAGAAGGTGACGAGCTCCTCGTCGGTGGGGTGGAACCGGAACCCCGGTGGGAGACCGCCTGCCTGCTCCCCGAGGATGTCCCACAGCGCGTCGCCCATGGCCAAAGCCTGGTGGTCCGTCATCGCCATTCTGATCGAACTGGTGGATCAGGGGCACGGTGGGAGGAGGAGAAGGGTGGATTATTTTTTCGAGGAGATATGAGACCCGGCCCAAGATGAATGAGCTCGTTCTCTCAGTCCTCTCCTCTCACCCCCAGCTGAAAACAGTAGAGTTCACTAGTCCTTGGCTATGGAGTGGTGCTGGTTCGTGAAGTAGAGACCACGGAGTCCACTTTATAGTGGCGCGCCATGAACCTCTCTCTATGTCTCTCTCTCTCTCACACACACACACACAGAGGATACAGGAGGGGGAGGAAATGGCGGAACAAGAATGGTGAGTTTAAAAGACGTAAACGGGCTAGGTAGCACCTGGCACGGGCCCAATGAGGAAACCTGATGGAGCTTAACGGGAAACTGTTTCACGTCCCAGAGACGTGCCAACTTGTACAACTAGCTGTACACTAACCTAAGCTGCTGCTCCTAGTCTCCTAGTACGTACAGTCCGGCAATTCCTAGCTGCGGTAAAGTCTTCAGCTGCACATCCCAACTTTTGAAAACGAAAAGAAAATACATCATGGAAAGCTAGCTACTCCTACGCATGCTCACGTAGTACACGTTCATGTACACGTGTGGCCGTGTACGCCGCTGGGTAACACTGAAGGGCGCGTTATCCGTATGCACATATATGTGCATTCGTATAGGTCCATGGCCTGGTGTGCAGATATTGATGGTGCAGATCGATGGTGAAATGGGACCGTTGCGTACCTAACGAGTCAAGCCATGGAGTGTGCAAGTTGGGAAGGTAGGAGTACTCTTTTTCCTGTTTATGCCCTTTTGTCAATGAAGCTCAGTGTCCACCACGCGTATCTGCGTGTGTATAAAGACCCATTTGCAAAAAACAAAGATTGTTTGCATTTGACTAAAATAAAACTAAGACTTCTAGGTCTTGTGTTCCATGAAGTGCCAAGAGTAGTGTTCACTGGTTGTATTCCGAAAACCGGTTACATAAGTTGTAATATTTCAAGTGAACACATGTTGATGGAAATGGTTTGGAGATTGTCTTAGCATACCATTCTCACTAGGGGTGTGTTCGTGTTCGGATAGTACCTCGGGCCCGGCCTCTACACGAAGGTTCATCGGTAAACTATGGCTCACGGTCCATCTACAACCCACAAAGGATCACATCCCGCCAAGAACTTCTCGACCCCAGAGGTCAGATCTATGCGAGCGTCCAAAGCCCGACCGACGAAAGCCTGAAGCTACACGACAACAAGATTCAACCCGCTAACAGGTAGAAGCAACGCTCCGACCTGACCCCTGGGGGTTAGGCAACGCCTTAACAACCAACCACTGACGACCGCAGAGATTCTTGACGACGTACAGCAGGAGGTAAAACAACTTTACCGAGAGGTAAAGCGTTCCAGAAGTTGGTAAAGCAGTCAGACGATCGGTAAAGTAAGATGAAAAAGTGTCATTTGTCCCCCACGACTGAACAAAGGGCGTACGAAGGCCACCGGCCAACTGCACCGACGCCAACGGGCGTCAGGCGACCAACTCAAGCGACGACCAAGGCCCCACCTAGCGGAGGGCCAGCAGGTTCCGTAGCCGTCAAGTTGGTGCTCTCGGTCTGACCCATATAAAAGGGGTACCGGGCGTTACACGCAAGGAGTGAAATCAAGTGGAGTTAGCCGTCCCGTTGTAACCACATGCACACACGCGAGCTAAGGTTTTTTAATCGAGCCAAGACGCTTCCGCATTGTACTCGTGTTTTTGAGTTCATACGATTTGAGTTCATACGATTTGATCTTTTTCTCGCCCTCGGACGTAAGTTATTACGTCTCTTGACGATCCGAATCAGGTTAACTTTTGAGTCAGCGCACGAATAATCCCTTCGATTACTTAAATTTTACGGTGCCGGTAGTCAAAAAGTTCGTTTCTGATTTTTATAGCTTATTTTTGCTGCGGCTGATCAGCGCAGCCGTTCGGCGGAGTTGTTCATGTGCATGCTGTCCGCTGCGGTCAGCTGTAGCTGCTGCGATCAGCAATCAAAATCACTGTGCATTGGTGCACAGCACTGCTCAGCACAGCCATTAAAATCAGAAACGAACTGGCCCTAGAGACACGCATATAGACCAAAGTGTTCCGCTTGCAACTTGCCTGCACCTCCATTTTTGTTTGCACCATGAAACTTTCGAGTCATCCTACTCTCTCTCTCTCTCTCCGCAACTCACACGGTGTCTTGGTGCATTTGTCCGCTTGCGCACTTATTTTGGGCTACCAGAAGAAGTGGCAGGTGTTGCTGCGAGTGCGCACGAGGACGATAAATAAATTTCTCACACACCAACACCACCGTACATGAGCCATGAAATTCCCCGTATTCTGGTTTTACCACTTCCATCGAGCACGCTGTTGTCAAACCACCATACCGTGATCTTCTACGGCTGTCACATTTGATCTGCACCATTGTTAACTGATTCCGATTTGATTCCAACTTTAAATCGAAGTCACTAACCCGCTGCCTCTCGAACCGGGATGATGGTTGCAGATATCGCCCTGGATTAATTGTGCCATGCTCTGGTTTTTCGTGGGAGGAGGAGTACGCTCCAGCACAAGGGTAACTTGGGCGAGGCGCTGCTACACTGTTTTACAGCGGCAGCCCTGAAAAGTTTGGCTGGCCCGTGGAAGAAGACGACTTCTGATGAGTAAAGGTTGGAAGGATCAGAGGGGAAAGGAAAGGTGGCCAGAGTCCGACGTGATTCAATTCTTCGGCCTCATTCAGGGCCCGGCCGTCCGGCCAGCCGGCTACTCCGTCGAGCTAGCTCCGGGCGCTAAATCCGAGAAGGTTAACGTAGGACAAGTGCGTGTCCTCACTTGCATGCATGCAGGGAGTAAAATTATTTTAAGGCCTAGCTAAGCTACTTTTAGGTGGAAAAATTAGTGAGCCACGCGTTGTAGGAGGCAATAATTTGCTAATCATGTCCCAATCATTGGCGCATTTGCCATTGCACGGTCATAAACTCCTGGAGCTAAAGGTTGTTACCCGTATTAGACCATGTGCTTTTTAGACGTAGAGTACTCGTAGGTTAGTTTAAAATTCCTCTTCAACATTGGAGTAGTAGTAATTATATTCAGCTCTTTGCTTTTTACTCCTACAATTCAAGCGTGCCGTAGTGGATATTGATCCTGGAGGTTCTGACTGCAAGGTCCGGTAATGTTGGTCCAACATGTGAACAAGCACACACACTGCGCGAAGAAACCCATGGGGCACACACGGGTGAGTGAGCATGCAAAGCGAAGAGGAGTCTGTCGCGCAGGCCGGAGGCGGCAGAGCGCGTGCAGCGGGTGGAGATCGATCAGGCTTCAGCCCCGCACTGTTCGTCACTGTTGGTGAATGGCCTGGCCACAGCCGGCCGGACTGCCGGAGCATCGAGGAGGAGAAGGAAAGCCGCGTGCGCGGGGGCGGATCGAGTTTGTTGGGTGCAGCCTTAATTATTGCGCCGCGGCGTCGCAGGGCGCCAGGGAGAACCGCCATGCGTCCATGGCAAAGGGCTGAAGCCCCTACACCATGGCAGCTGCCCTCCTGTCCAGAGAGAGAGAGAGAGAGAGAGAGAGAGAGAAAGAGGTGAAGGGTACCTGAAGGTCGTCCAGAAATGCAGTTGCAGGGCCGGCATGACCACGTGCGAGAGCGGCGCACGGAGGTGACGCGTCGGGGCCGGGAACGACGCTCGTGCGCGCACGCGATCGTCCAATCTACACCGCCCGGCCGGCGCCACTGCTGCTGCCCCAGCTTCCTGGCCATGCGCTGCCTATGCCCATCCCTCCTCCCAGTCCCACACGTACGCTCTCCCTGCCTGATCGAAGAACGAGTTGGACGGCAAGCAAAATCTTGTACTACGCCCCCCCACATATCAGAGCATGCAGTGCTTTATGTTTTGTTCGTCGTCGCTAACCTGTAGCAAGCGCGCAGTTCTGTGGTCGTGCAACGCCGCTGTTGGAGTGCTGGGCGTCTCTGGCCGCGGCCGCCCGAAACGCAGCTGCCAGACGCACAAGCAGAGCCGCCTGAACACCCGGTCGAGTCACCAACAACCGTGTCACGCATTCTTTCCTGGCTGTGAGGCTGTCATTCACAGCCTTTCTGCACACTTCTCCAGTTGTTTTCACACTTTTTTTTAAAAAAAACACACAAGTTTTCTGAACTGACTGAACGCCGATGTTTATCCTCTGATAGCCGTTAGGAGTACTCCTAAGTCATTTTTTTTCATCGGCGACGGAGAGATCGCATGACGATTGGGGATTGAATGCAGAGGCTGCCTATAGAGACGAAGAATTGGATGCTGCGGGCCGCGCGCAGGTCCTGTCGCGTTGGCATTCAAGGCTTTGGAAGTTTTTGGAATCGGGGGCGGCTGCCAAGGCCTGGCGCCCATGTCTGGCCGTTCAGGTGGGTTGGGAGTTGCAGGAACGGGGGAGGGAGGGAGACCCCTGCCGCCCGACGTCCTGCCTGCTCGCCGTGTCAGGAACCGGAAGTTTCTGCTAGCATGCATGCGCGCGGTAAAATTAACCCGGCCTGCGAGCGACGCAATCAGTTGCTTAGTGACCTTGGTCCTCTAATTTAGGGTCAGATTTTTTTAAGATCGTGCTTGACAAATTTCGTATTAAGAGAATTTACGGTCAGATTTGGAACGGGCTGAATGTGGTATACGCTGCAATCTTAGCCTATCTCCCCCTTACAAGATGGGACAATCAAAAGATCGCACGAGCACGACGATGGCCTCCATCTCGTCCGAGTCGTCTGGTTTTTATTTAAGAAGTTCGGGTAAGAGTGTCTCACTTTTTCATTTTTTTTAAACATGTATATATGATAGTCGTTACAAACGTAGAGAAGAGAAAAGAACAACATTCATCCTCAACAAAGAGGATTGACCAAACATGATACCGGGGTCGTCTGGTTTCATCAAATCTTCTCGCCGTGTCAGCGGTATCGCTCCTCAAGGCTGGCCCTTTGAGTTTTACGACTTGGGGCCGCTCCTTCGATACGCTTCGTCATACCAGGCCCCAGTTCCATCCAATCTGGGATCGCTTCAGCTGTGACCTAGCCCAATGAAGCGAGCCTCGGCCTAACTTCATCGGCCGTCCTGTACGGGTCCACGGAGCAAACAGCTTCACGGCTCCAAGCCATCCAAACTGGCCCATTGTTATTCATAAAAGGCCTGCTATAACGATGTGCTTCGTCAAATCGGCCCAGAATCATCGAACGCGATCCAACTTACGATGGAGCCCATTTATTGAACTCCGCGCCCTAGGTTAGCCCATTAATTTTCGCAAGCAGGCCGCTTTTGCGACCCGGTCGGTCATCTCGGTAGCCCAGTCAGGCAGTCACCATCGTCTCACGATACCAGGGAGTACCAGAGGCCACGCCCGCTCGCAAGGGACCAGCACATGGCACGGTGGCACCTACCTCCCCTGAGTTGGGCGCACGGTTGCTATCTCGACGGGCGAACCGGATCAAGAGCAGCAGCTGTAGCTGCCGTGGGGCACAGCCCGCCAGCTAGGAAGAAAGGGACCCTGAAGCTGAAGCCGAACCAGATCTGAATCTGACGAAAACTAAAAGTCTGTTCTGAACTCATCTGTTGGGGGCGGAATGAGATTCAATTGCAATGCAGTATTATTACAGGAGATTTACATTTGCTACTCCAGGATTTTGATCCATGTAGGTTTTCAAAAGGATGAGAACAAAGAAAAACAAAACGTAGAACGAAAGAATTACAGCTTTTGGTAGGCCTGTGACCGACCTGTTCTCCATCTTGCAGCAGAGGACTATCATCTTCTTCCAGATCGATCAACGCAGTTATACACACGGGGCTATATATATATATACCACAATTATGCTTTATTGCAACTTACAGCAGGCAATGCAGCATCGATCGATTTGTAGCAATGGCGGGAGATGCCGTGCAGGTACGTGTATAACGGAGGAGAGAAAGCTCAGAGCTCATGGCTGTCCGTCACCTCCCAGGCAGTCCGGTCCGTCAGGCGGCGTCTCCGTCGTCGAAGTTCTGCGCGTAGCTAACGGAGTCGTACCTGAAGTCCTGCGCGGCGACCTGCGGTCGCCCGTCGCGCCCGACCAGCCGCCTGGCCCCGGCGCGGAGCTTGTAGAAGACGTGCCGCCACGTGCCCTTGCCGTGGCACCCGCCGCCGAGCGCGGCCGCCGCCTCGTCGTCGTCGCTCATCCCGAGCCCGCGCGCGAACGGCGCCCCGACCCAGC
>BCLF01000015.1:3122673-3212498 GCA_001602275.1 Zoysia japonica
GCGCGCCGCAGCGCCTCCGCCGCGCCCGACGCCGACAGCGCCGGCTGGAGGCGCACCGAGAAGGAGGGCATGCGCCGGCGGAGCCCGGGTGCCTGTGTGCCCTTGCCGCCGGCCGTCGTGACGGGGAGGTCCTCCTGCGAGCGCCGCGGTTTGATCGTCTCCAGGATCGCGTCGGTCGCCATTGTGCTCGCCTCTCCGGGGGCGAGCTGGAGAGATCTGAGACTTGGCTTCGCTGTTGTTGGGAGGCTCAGACTGGTTGGTAAGAAGGGCTGGTCCTTGAGTATAATTAGTTACACCAAACTGTATGTACTCTACAATGATGCTAACACACGTGTATGTACATAGTTTACCGTATAATTATATCTAAAGTGTATATATATGGTTGATTGAGCGGTGAATGATCCTAATTAAAAAAAAAACAGGTTGACGACACACTGAAAATTGAAGATAAACGTTGCAATCAGAACCGCTGGAGCTCAACATCGTTCCGCTTCCGTGCTCTCCAAACGATAATTTGCAAGCGTAAACTTGAGCTCTGACGTGACGGGAGAAAAGAGGAGAGCACAAGCTAGTGACCTACGTTAACTCCTGAGGTTAAAACGACGAACAGAGGATTTAGCTTAAAGCGAGCTTTCGCACAGTCGCGTGGCATGATGGTGGCGGCCGTCCGGCGCGGAATACCGACGGCGAATTGGACGACGGGGCGGCGGCCGTTGGCGGGTCGTTGGCTCGTTGCCTCGTCGGGAACCGCGCGAGAGCGAGGGCGGGCAGCCCAGATGTGTCGGCCACGCTTGGGCCACGAGTACGACATGGAATAGAAGCGAAGCGGCTTGGTTCTCTGATGGCTTGATCCCGGATGCGCGCACCGCGCACCGACGCTGCAACACACCGTGTGTGTGGGGTTGGGGGGGTGTTTAAACAAAGGCAGAAAGGGAATGGAATATTCGACGCCGATGTGCAGTTCGGGCCGGGGTGTGGTCATGAAGACCTGTTCGCTTAAGCTTTTTCCCGCGAACTGTTGCTGCGGAATCTGTAACAGCAAGTTAATTTGGTGTTTTTGGCCGCAGCCACAGCTAGAAGTTGCAGCCGCAGCCTCGGGTACGGAACAGGCCCGAAGGCGACGATAGAGATCATCATGTGGGATTCTTCCATGGGAACTATTATGCAGGCGAGCTTGGGAAAGAGCGATAACGTTTGGCTCGTATGGGCCGGGCCAATCGGGCCGAAGCCTGCGTCGCACGATCGCACCTCCGGGCGACCCATACGCCGTCGCGAGGTAGAGTTTCCGATTTGCGTTTGCCAATTCAAAAACAGAACTAGGAACACGCGACGTCATACACACCGGTCACACACGGGCTCGTGGAATTCAGTTCCTCATCAGCTACTAGCAAACTAAGAACAAAAACCAATCAGATCAACATCGACCCAGTCAAGGTCACGAAACCCCCTTGGTAAAGCTAAATGCTGAAACCAGTCAAATTCGCTAAATTCTATTTGAACCGACTGAGTTCGACAAGTTACTTCTTGCATTAAGAGCATCTCTAACAAGCTAGGTAAAATAGATTTCAAATTTTGTGATTTTAACTAGTCTGTAAAATACAATGTCTCCAAAAACATTAAGGTAAACCAACGGACTCTCTAAATACACACCGTTTTCTAGATTCAAAGCTACTCTTCTCAGTTCATCTCCACCTCCGCAAATCATATCCTCAAAAGAGAGATGATTCTGCAGCCCCCGAATCACATTGTCTCAATCTTCTCCGGTGCCGGTGCGTGCAGGGGCCAGCTTTGGAGGACTTGGACAGCCAAAGACGCTCCACCGCACCCGTGGCGGCTTCGCGCCCGCGGACTCAAGCTTTGTTCGGTTAATGGGGAATGGGAGGGGAAATGGATGGGAATAAATCCATTACCCTCTAGGTGTGGATTTAATATCACTCATTTCACTCCAATCTCCTCCGTTCGCCTCTTAAACTGAACGAGTTCTCACCGGGCCAAAGGGACCGAAACAGTTCGTTTCGCGCGACGAAAAGCTCCTTGACACACAGCATAGGGCTGGGCTCGTATGAGGATGATTTTGTCATGGGCCAAGCAGAAGCAGATCGGTTTGCTTTGATGGGATATATGTTTGTTATCTTGAGAGTCGAGACTTATTCACATCGCCATCGGCAGTTAAAGAAAGTTTCCAGATTAATTCAACATGCTAAAAAAGAGTTAATTTGAACTTGCGAAGTGTTTACTTATTTGGTCAAAAACTCAAAATGTCATCTTAGGCAATAAGATGTTATGTTCTTAGTACGTAGTCCATATCATCGATGAAACATTTTTTTAATAATAAAAAAGTATTCTCACCTCTGTGTTATCGCACACAACGTTTCAAACCTTACAATAAATCAACTTCAAAGTTGATAAATGAAAGAACAGCAAATTAAGTATGATAAAGCCTATGATTAAAATTTCATCCATGAGAAGTAAACAACTCTAGCGCAATAGCTTATAATATTTTGCTTGCCATTCTAAATGATTCCTTTACTTTATCGTCATGCTGCAGTAATGCTCAAAGGGCATCCAATATATTTATCTGAAAATTGCTTCCATAAAAGAGAAATTTTTTCCATTTCAAAAAATTAAATCATTTCGGCATCTCTAAATTGTCCAACATAATGCAGCAATTCCAACCAGATCATATTCTTTTTTTTTTACCAAAATTTGAAAGCCGATTTACGAGCATATGAGAGATCATTGATGAAACATTGACGCGCTGAATCCATTAATTGAGTGACAAGTTATGCAATCTAAAGAGATAATTGTGAGTTATCACGGGTATGGAACCCTTGTTATCTAGCACATAAAAGTTCCAATTATGGATGGCATTGATGTTAGTTCATCTTGGAATTTAATTCGTTCCTTTGTATATGTGCTTATTTTCTGCAGATAGTAGGAGTAGTAGTTAAAAATTGCGGTGTCTATATTTTCATGCTATGCATTGATTTTGAGCAGCCTTAACACAAAGTCAGATGCCCCACCAGTCAGCGACACAGTTTGCGAAGCACCTGCACGGACTGCTGGTGCGGCGAGCGTTTGTCACGGCCCCGAGCCCTTCAAAAAAACTGCCACGCAAAGAGAATCCCAACGCGTCGTCCCTGTATCTCCTCCAAATCGCCCCGCCCCCTTCCTCCCATTTAAACTTGCCATTTTTCTCCCCTCTCAGTCGAAAACAATCCCTGTTTCGCGCATAAACAACGCCAGGAGACGTCGTCCCCTGCCCTGCCCTTCGTTCCCCACCCACCAATAAACCCCGAGCAAAACCCGCCATAGGCAGCGCGTCGGAGCGGAACAACAGCCGCGAGGTGACGATGTCCACCGACGAGGTGCCCAAGAAGAAGCTGTCGCTGTGGCACTCCGCGACGCTCCGGCCCATCCTGACGCACGCCGAGCTGGAGCCGATCCTCGCCGCCACCGACTTCGTCCCGGTCCCGCTGCCGGCGCCGGGGGAGAGGGACTCGTGCCAGCCCGACGCCGTGGCCTGGAGGGAGTACGTGTTCCTCGGCGGCAATGCGGCGGCGCCGCGGTGGTTGTTCCCCCGGCCGCGCCTGCCGTTCCCGCGCGTCGACGGGCTCCACCTCAAGACGTACCAGGCTTTCCTCGGCGACGTCGAGGCCTGCCTCGGCGCCCACCGCGTTGGCAGCCTCTTCCACGTCAGGTGCGCGTCCGTCGTCCCCGATCGTCGCATCACCGCTTCTGTTCTATTCTGTTCTGTTCTCTTTTTTGACGAATTGACGAGGGAATTTCAGAGACTAGGCACGCGCTGATCAAGTTAGGTTTTTGCCTTGATGCTTTCGGTTACCTTCTTGATCGCCGAGTTATGTTTGCAAGAATTGACTGGCACAGAATCAATGGGAGATCTTTCCCCCAAAAAATCAAGATTCAGTTCATGATCGAGCTGATCGTGATTAATTCTTCAGTTTGGTCCGTCACGTTGACCTTGCTGGCTGCTGCTTCGTTCTCAGCCGAACCTTGTTGTCATCGAGTTCCGATTCGATCTGCATGAACACCGAATGTTATCTTCGTTTTCTTTCATGTTTGATCGAACTGGTCAATTGTTTGTTCTGTCCAGAACCATGCTTGGTTGTCGCCAGTGTATTTTTTCATTCATTTTTGATTGATTGGTAATGATTGCGATCCTATGATTTGCTACCATATCTATGAGATTTGATCGCAAAAATGGAAAATGGATGTGCCAGTTTTCATGCTTTAAACAGTAATGATGGTCTCGAGTTTCGGTTGAACTATGAGTTGATCCCAAGTTTCCACTTCGAATTCTTGCGTTGGGCCTTTCTACAGACTGAGCCCAAACATGTAGAAAAATGGCCCAGCCCAAACATTTCCTGACGCTTCACAGTTGGGCTGGAGCCTGGAGCTACTTTTTTTTTAAAAAAACATTCTCTATTCTTTTTGAACGTCTGAAAAAAAAGATTAATTTGATATATGCCATTACAATTTTGTAAAATTTGAAATATGTTCGCTTGAGCCCAAAAAAGAACACTAAGTTGATTTTGCACTAACCCTCTTCTTCCTCCTCAAAAGGCTGATGCTGGCGATGAACCCGGACCGCGTGTTCGACAAGGTGTTCCGCCCCATGCGGACCTTAACCCCGGAGGATGACGACGACGACCACCACCACATCGTGTACCGCGAGGGCACCCTGGACGACCGCACCCTGGAGGCGTGCCGCCGCCACACCGTCATGCGGGACGACAGCCTCGACATCCACCACGTCATCCCGGGAACGAGCTGCCGCGACCTCGGCTACCTCCGCAAGCTGGACTATAACTGCGCCTGCCACGACGCCGCCTGCTGCGGCAACGAGTACCCGGTCGCCGGGCACAACTCCTTGCCCTTCCCCGTCATGCTCAGGGACATCTGCCCCAATTTGGTCCGCCGCTAGCTGAAACCTGCTGCCGACGGCGACGACGTACGACAACTGAATTAGTTAGTGCAGTCGACTCGAGTCTCGATCTGCTTGTAGATGATCCAGGAGGGTGGTTAGTTAGTCAGTGGAAGCATTAACAGGTAGTGAAGCGAGTGGTTGCCGTGGACAGGTGATCGATCGATAATGGTGTGTTGATTTTGTCAGCGGCGTAACTGTTTTAGACAGGCGATATTGGTAGCTGCCGTTGGAGGGTAATGGTAAGAAGAGAAATGAATCAGATAGTGAACACAAGTTCATCTCTTGGTCAATTAGCTTGGTGTTAATTGCCCTGCGATCTCTGGATCTCTGGCTCTCTCTCTCTCTCTCTCGTCAACCGAAAGCAATCTACAGCAGTAATAAGAGTAAACAAAGTCGCAAAAAAAAAAAAGAGTAAACAAGCAGGCGGCTGCACATTCCGCACCATGCTGCGCAGCAGGAACGTCATCCGCTGATGCGTGTGGTCGGCCAGCGCAGGAATATCAAACTTGTGCCATGGTCCATTTGCTGGCTGGCTGGCCGATTGCCCTCTTTTCCTCTCTAGATAGATCTCCTCATGCCCGGCGCTTTTACCTTTTGCGCTTTTGCTCTTTTTGTAACCATCCGGTCCAGCAGATCTGCAGACGACATTCCAAACTGTATTCCATGGCTCCGGCTTAGTACATGCTGCCCCCCCCTCTCTCTCTCTCTGCTTGACACCTCAAAAAGCAAGCTTGGACTCGTCAATGGCGTCCATGGATCGCCATGCAGGATCCTCTACCACCAGTCAGTCAGTCACTCCTGATTGCAACTGATCATCGAAACTGAATCAACATCTCTTTTCGTGCCATGCATGACACCATTGAGAACCGAGCTCGTCAGAGGCTAAACAAAACCGGCACCAGCAAGAAAGACCCAGAGGCATGCAGGCATGGCCTCGGTAGTCGTACGACCAGCACCGGTGGTCGAGCTCTCTTCTCCATGTAGACCTGGGGGGCTTTCTTTGAGAAAGCAGACGGAGATCACTGTTTCATTCCATATGTGTAGGGTCGTAGGTCGCAGCTTATTAGGAGTAGCTTAGAATGGACTGTGATGTTTGAACTCTCTTCTATTTTAATGCGAAACGCGCCAAGTGCGATTTTGAGAAAAGAATGGAGCACCAGGAATCTTGTTGAACACCGTCGTCTAGCTTTAACCTTTTCCCTTCATCACATCCTGCCGGTGCTCTTTTCGGCTTTTTACCACCTTGTGTACATGGCTTGCTTGCGGTGCTTGCAGCCGATATAAGAAGGATGCCCCGGTCTCAAGCTTACTCCCTTCTTGATCTCTTGCCGTTTCCAAAGCTAGCTCTGGCGAAAGAGTAAGATCATCAGCGCCACTGGCAATTTCTTCCATGGAGGTAGGAGTCAGTTTTAGTCCGCTCATTGTGGTTCATGCATGATCTAAATTTGATTGGGTTCTTGTGTAGTGTATATTCGTGATCTAGTGAGGTTCATTCATAGCGGGATTTAACTGTAAAATGATGTAAAATCAAAAAGAGATATGGAGAATTTCAAGTACCTACCTCCTTTTGTTCATTCAAAATCATATGTTTCCGAGGTGCATTGTAATTGGTTTCTAGCTAGTCTCCACATTCATATTTTGTTCACCAAATTGTCACTCCTAGCAGGCTAGAGCGATGGTTGAATTCTTAATCTCCTTAGAAACTAAAGTTGATTAGAACTCTCCTATATATATGTTCCAGACAGGGAATAATGCAATATACAGAAATTAGATCGACCATGATGTACAGAAATTAGGTCGACCATGATAACATGCATACCATTTTCTGCACATGACGAACAAGCCATGCATCCATGATCCATGCACGGGTGCAGATCGATCATGCATCCTACGCACATTTCCTAACTTGTTGCTGTACGCAGAGCACGGAGCTGAAAGTGGAGATGGTGGCGTTGCATGAGAAGAGGGTGCGGAAATGCCTGTCCAAAGTGAAAGGTAAAGCAAACAAAGCTCATCGACCATCGTCCAGCTTAGTCGTCAGTCGTCACAGGGACAGCCCGTCCGTTCCAGTCACTGTCCATGTAGAGATCTGATGGATTGATGATCCTTTCCTCTTTGCCAAAGTCGCGCAGGCCTGGCCATCATTCTTCCTTTCCTTTCGCTCACCTCTCAAGCTAGCAATGCAAAGCTTATGGGTGCAATGATTAATTATTAATCTCTTGTTATTAACCTCTTGAAGAAGTATTTTTTAGAGTAGTTATTTTGTTGGAAAAAACATACACTCCCCTGTTTTTAAAATGATGTCGTCGTTGACTTTTATAATTAAGTTTGACTATTCATCTTATTTAAAAAATTTGCTTAAATGTGTAAAATTTTAAATTGTGATTCAAATAACTCTAATGATAAATCAAATTATATTAAAATATATGAGATTTATCAAAATGTTTTGAATAAGACGAATGATCAAAATTGAATTTAAAAGTTAACGGCGAGGAGAGAGTATATATATATATATATATATATATATATTAATTGGAGTACTGTGTGTAATCGCAGGCATTGAAAGGGTTGAGGTGGACGCGAGCATCCAGAAGGTGGTGGTGACCGGGTGCGTGAACCGGAGCAAGATCCTGAAGGCGCTCCGGCGGGTGGGGCTCCGGGCGGAGCCGTGGTCGCCGCACAACGAGCTGCTCAGCGCATACGCCGCCGGCAGCCTCATGTTCCACAACTACAGCTTCTTCTGATGCCCGCTCCTCCTCCTGCTAGCTTGTGTTGTTGCTGTTGCTGCACTGTTCGTTGGGCCAGTTCTCTGCAGCAGCTTTGGGTTTGGGAACGGCAAGGCGTTCCGTTCCGCGTGTACACAGTATCACAATTTTCCTTTTTCTTTCGGGAGCCGATGGGTGTGGCGGATATGACGCGTATGTTGAGTAGTAGTGATGGTGATGCAGAAACCAGATGTGAGATGTTCCATGTCGAGACGCTTGCAGTTTTCCAGACGTGGTTACACCGTTACAACAATTGTGCCCATGCAGCACGCCTACCTGCACGCCACGGGAAGCACCCAGCGCGCGGCCGGCGTCACTTTCCCTTGACATCTCGAACGACCTCGAAAGCTGTAGAGTTCAGAGATCGGGTGCTCGCCGCCTGCTGCAGGTGAAGGGCGCGCCGCGCTCGACGACGTCGCCACCTCCCTCCCGGATCTCCGGCGCGGTGGCACTGGCAGCCGGACGCCGGGACACGGCGCGCACCGCACCGAGTCCAGGGTGGGCGGTATTTCGGTTGCCGTTTTTTTGGGGCTCTTTGAGGTCTAATAGGTTCGGCCCATTATAGTGGGCTTTCCTCTGAGTTAAGCGCAAACCATTTTACAATACTGTTTGTGATGGGCCTTCACGATTATCTCAACTGGTTACCTCATTCCCCAGCCCTCCCGCCCCCAGATCTAGCCGCCGGCGCCGTTCACCCCACCGGCACCGACGCCCTCGCGCTCCAGGCCTCCGACCGCGTCCACGGCCCGAGCTTCCGCCGGCCCCGACGTCCCGTCCGCCACCCCACCGGCCGGCGCTGCTTCCCCCACTGCCGGACACGCGCAACACGAGGCCGTTGGACCGCTGCAGTAGGGAAAGCATACGGTGGTCCCAAAGTACAATAAGCAGGAAGCGATGCCCACTCCAGAGCTGACAGGAGGGAAGAAGCGCGGGCGACCATGGAGGACGAGCTCGAGCTGGCGGCGGACAAACACGTCCGCTACATCGTCACCGTGGAGAAGGTAAGACGCCCAGCTGGCTGCGTCGCTAACCCCTTTCCGATTCCAACCGACCCTTTGCTATCCTCGCCGCAGAAAAAGGACTCGTTCGAGTCGCTGGTGATGGAGCACATCCGGCTCAACGGCGCCTACTGGGGCCTCACCACGCTGGACCTGCTCCACAAGCTCCACGCCGTCGATGCCGCGGAGGTCATCGGGTGGATCATGTCCTGCTACCGCCCCGAATCTGCTACTCTAGTGCTCAATTTTTTTTCTTCGAGATCCTACAGGAGCGGTTGTTGATTTGTATGTCTTCTCCTCTTGGGATGGGGCTACGCAGGTGGGTTTGGATGGAACGTTGGCCACGACCCGCATGTCCTCTACACGCTCAGTGCCGTGCAGGTCCTCTGCCTCTTCGATCGGCTTGATGTGCTCGATGTAGAAAAGGTTACCGATTGTATCCTTTTCCAGATCCTTAATTTCGTTTGCCATCTTCTTAAGCTCTTTGAGGCCTAAGGTGGGGTTTGGATTGTTGGATTTGGGAATGGGTTAAGGAAATAGAAAGAGAAAGAGAAAATCTTAACCATTCATTTCTCCATCTCATTAAATCTTAACTATTCAATTCATTTTTCAATCCCAATCTCACATCTTGTTTTTCATTACCCAAACGTCACCTAATAGGTTCGGTTTAGATTGGGCATTCCCGTAAGTTAAGCTCAAGCTAGTTCACAACACTGTTTGTGATGGGCTTTCACGATTATCCCAACCCGTCACCTCCTTCCTCAGCCCACCCACCCCCAGATCTAGCCGCCAGCGCCGTACGCTCCACCGGCCCCAACGCCCTCGCGCTCCAGGCCTCCGACCGCGTCCACGACCCGAGCTCCCACCGCGCGACATGGTGTCTCCACCGCAGATCCGCCTCCAAGCAGCACCACAACGCCGCAGATCTATCGACCGATTGTTACTAGAATTGTTGAGTTGATTGCAAATCTTGTCGTTATCTTGTTGAAGTGTTGCAGTTGATATCAAAATTGTGAACTACTTGAAACTGTGATGTTCGTTGCATATACATGTATTTGTGTTGTTATCTATTTAAGTATCAAAAAATTTTCATCGTATATAAAAAGAAATTTATCTATACATATGTGCGTTTTCAAAACGCTAGAAGCGGAGAAACCTTGGCGTCGTTTCTGCATTCCGAGAAGCGAAAAAAGCGAACGAATGAACTAAAAGCGAGAATCGACCTTGGTGTCGCTTCCCGAGCTTCTTCTCCGCCCCGTCCTCAACGGGATTGAGATCGCCTACCTTCACTGGGTTGAAGTCACCGCGTAGCTTCACGCAATCCACCGTCCAACGCAGTGCAAAGCATCCAGGGGCTCACGAACGTCATGCCTGTATAACTGAGTAACATTCCATCGAAGCGCAAAGTGCCAAAAAAAAAAAAAAACTGTGAAGAAAATCTAAGTACCGGGTAGTATCTTTGACCAATTATTTTTATAACTATAAATTAATTTTAATACATATAATATATATTATGAAGTATTTTTTATAATGAATACTCCCTCGGAAGTGAGTTTTTGATTGGTTAAAATCAATGTTTGGGCCATTCGTTTTATTAAAAAATTCGTGAAAATATAAAAACAAACAAGTTATGATTAAAGTATTTCTAATAATGAATTATTTCACAATAAAATACGAGTAAATAATAATTTTATAATTTTTTTGGATAAGACAAATAATTAAAAGTAAAAGTTTGAAAATTTAAAATGACATTTATTTTAGAACAGTGGGAGTATAAAAGTACAAGCTCATACGCGGTTTTATGATGAATATAAAACTTAGATTTTCTTCTCAGTTTTTTTTTCTCACTTTGCGCTTCTATGGAGTAAACGCGCGGCGTTCGTGAGCCGCTGGATGCTTTGCACTGCGTTGGACGGTGGATTGGTGTGAAGTTACGCTGTGACTTCAATGAGTGAGAAGGTAGGCGATCTCGATCCTCCTCAGCGCCGCTCGCGCGCATCTTCCTCCCATCCAACCTCGCCCGACGAGCTCGCCCACGCCGTGCCCGAGCCGCTCACCCATCGCACTCGCCCCCTCCCCTGCTCGCCCCGCCGCGGTCGCCCACGCCTCGGCTCGCGCCGCTCGTCCCCGCTGGCCCGCATCTCCGCACGGATCCGGCAGCTAGCAAGAGGGAGGAGCCCGCGCCGCGGCCGCACACGGGGACGACGCCGTCGCCACACCGAGGACCCCGCAGCCGCGCCTCGAGCTCTCCAGGTACACTTCCTCGCCTGCTCCCCAAAAGCTGAGACGCCAAACAGGCGAGCTTCGCTTCTACAAAACTTGGCTTCGGGGGCAAGCGAGATTTGCTTTTACAAAACATCGATTCTGGGAAACGCAGAAAAGCCGCAGCTCCCCCAAACACGGCCTAAGTAAAAAAAGGAACAGTTCAGTAACTCAATATTATTAATATGTTCAAATGTATTTTGCTTCGTGGAAGAGCCTCTTTATCAATGCTTACAGTCCCTGAATTTGTTTCAAATATGAGTACTAGGTAGAACAAACTGAATTGTGCTTTCCAGTTCTCGGCATTAATAACAAGTGAAATGGGCATTGACTAAAAAAAAAAGGTGTCTGGCGGTTCGTTAGCATGTGTGCTCCCTTCCTGGCCATATAATAATATAACTATATTTAACAACTTAAGATATATCATTAGTATGTAATTATCCATTCCAATATCAAAATAAGCTATTATATATCTCAGGAACATTTTGGTCATTTTAACACTCACGACAGACAATCCAATGAAAATAAGCAGGATTGCCAGACACTCAGCTTATTCAGACAGCGGATTCTCCAGACAACAGATTCTCAGAAAAACTTGCTTCTCTGATAAGCGAGTTCCAAAAAAGCGGATCCAAACAGGGCCGAGATCCAACCAACGCCAGGATTCTGCCGCCACTACCACCAGGCCCGAGGCTCACCGTCGCCACTTGCTCTGTGTGCTCCCCGTCGGTTCCGACGAGGCCATCGGACCGTCGCAGGAGGGAAAGCATACGGTGGTCCCAAAGTACAATAAGCAGGAAGCGGTGCTCACTCCAGAGCTAACCGGAGGGAAGAGGCGTGGGGCGACCATGGGGGACGAGCTGGAGCTGGCGGCGGACAAGCACATCCGCTACATCGTCACCATGGAGAAGGTAAGGCGCCCAGCTGGCTACGTCACGGACTCCTTTCCAATTCCAACCGCTCGCTTTGCTATCCTCGTAGCAGAAGAAGGACTCGTTCGAGTCGCTGGTGATGGAGCACATCCGGCTCAACGGTGCCTACTGGGGCCTCACCACGCTGGACCTGCTCCACAAGCTCCATGCCGTCGATGCCACCGAGGTCATCGAATGGATCGTGTCCTGCTACCACCCCGAATCTGGTACTCCAGTGTTCAATTTTTTTTTTTCTGAAGGAGCAGTTGCTGATTTTTATGTCTGCTCCTGGGATGGGGCTGCACAGGTGGGTTCGGAGGGAACGTTGGCCATGACCCGCATGTCCTCTACACGCTCAGCGCCGTGCAGGTCCTTTGCCTCTTCAATCGGCTTGATGTGCTCGATGTAGAAAAGGTTGCCGATTGTATCCTTTTCCAGATCCTTGATTGGCTTAGGTTAATACTGTTGCAGTTGTAATCGATTGGAATGACTTGTATTACCAATGAGATAATGATCGAAGGCTGATTGACCTTGAATCCCAGCTCCTTTTTCCTTATCTGCATCATGTCAGATGTCGCTGGACTTCAAAATGAGGACGGTTCATTTTCTGGTGATATTTGGGGGGAAGTTGACACTAGGTAGGACCTTTCAAAAGATCTTTTGGGTTTCCACTTTTATAGTTCCAACATAACATAATTGTGATGGATCATGTGATTTAGCAATGCAAACTTAATCTTTATTCTTTCTGTAGGTTCTCGTATATTGCACTATGTACCTTATCGTTACTACAGCGTCTGCATAAAATTGATGTGCAAAAGGCAGTAGATTTCATTGTTAGCTGCAAGAACTTGGATGGTGGATTTGGAGCTATGCCAGGAGGGGAGTCCCATGCTGGGCAAAGTATGTCTTACTCTTTCCTTGATTTTCTATAATTCTGATTGGTGCTATTTCTGAATAGACTGAGAACTTAATCTATTCTGCCGAAAGGATGCTTTATTAAAGTACAAGAAGGGTAGTAGTTGCTATGGAATGCCCTTGAGGAGCTTAAAATAATCATGACTAAAATTTTGGACATATTAATAGTTTACTATTACGACTTCCTATGATTATTGGTACCAGTTCAATTTAGCTTATGTAAGGTCATCCTAAGAGTCACTATGTCTTGAATTCGAACTTAGCTTGCCTGGATAATACCATTTCATATTTGTGTACACATATTTTCCTGCAAGCGATAGCCATACAATTTGTTTCAGTTAATCAGAACACTCTATTTCCATACAGTATTTTGTTGCGTCGGTGCTCTTGCTATTGCTGGGTCTCTGCATCATGTTGATAGAGATCTCCTTGGATGGTGGCTCTGTGAACGACAGTGTAGAGATGGGGGACTTAATGGGCGACCTGAGAAATTAGCTGATGTATGTCTATCTCAGGTTGTGATGTTTAGCAATTTTTCATCTTCCTAACATGGATTTGATTGAACTGTTGAAACTTCTGAAGGTCTGCTACTCATGGTGGGTGTTATCAAGCTTGATAATGATTGACAGAGTACACTGGATTGACAAGGAAAAACTTACGAAATTCATACTAAATTGTCAGGTAACTATTTACTACTCTCGACTTGCCCTTTTGATAACCGTATTCACCTAAACTCCGTTATCATGTCCCAACACTTCCTGTTTATGTTTGATTGGCAGGATAAAGAAAATGGTGGTATTTCAGATAGGCCAGATAATGCGGTAGATATCTACCACACGTACTTTGGAGTTGCAGGTCTAATATCCTTTCTGTAATTTAGTAATTTTTAATTTTTATCATTAGGATTTTTATAGGGCATGTGAACGAACTCGAATTCCAAAACTCTTTACTGAATTACCTGGCCTCTATTGGAAACAGGGCTTTCGCTGATGGAATACCCTGGGGTGAAGCCTATGGATCCTGCTTATGCGCTGCCATTGGATGTTGTCAATCGGATTTTCTTGAGAAAATAGAGCATTCAATAGATGAGATCTAATCGACAGATGATAATGTTGAATTTGGATAGTGAGGTCCAAATCTCTGAAAATCGTGTAATATTAAGATGTGGAAGAAAAGATAGTTGAGAGATTGTAGTATCTACTTCAATTGAGACAAGATTAACCTGTTGGAATATCGTAACAGTTCACTGAAGCTTTCTCGACAATCACTGCAAATCTTTTACTGTTTGGCAGAAAACGGTTGTTGGCCGACTCAGGTAACTTGCTGCGTTGGATATCTGATGCACGTTTTGTTTTGCTATATGATCTATTCTCTTGTTAACTCCATACGTTGTATTCGCCAGAGTGAGATAAGGCAAATTTGAGTCATTGAGCCGCTATTGTGAGAACTTATTTTGGTTTTGCAAAGCGGCATAAGGCTTGCGATTCTATAAACTTAATATCCAAAACAAATACGCATGAACAGCGTGTTAAAAAGTAGTGGAAATATTGACCGATAGTGGCCATTGATTTTCGAACGGCCACTGTGGCAGCAGTCTGTTAAATACATTCATATAGATGCATAATATTTTTCTGGAACAATAAACGAGTAACAAACCTGAATTTTTTTTATAAAGCTTGGTAAACACATAAAACTAAAATATTATTTGATAAGAAAGCTGCATAAGATCACAGGGTCATACCCCAATACATCATCTCGAGATAACATAAGCTACCTAGCAGAATTCAGGCTGAAAACGACAAACAGACCTACAAACTTGGTAGCTACAATCCTCTCCCTAATCAAGTTTCAGATTTACACTACATAGCTCTAGTCTGAGAAAGGAGCGCTGAAGCGCAAATTGCTACATTCTGCCAGGGAGGCAGTTTATTACCGGTGCACCAGAGCCCGGATTTGGTCAAGGATGCAGAACTCATTTCCAGGGCATTGTAGATAGGATTGTCGGTTGGTTATTGTTGCTGGAAGCAAGGCCTTGATGTAGTGGCGGCGGGGGGCTTCCAGCACCGCCAGATGATTCGCTCAATGTACCTCTTGAAGGGGGACTGTTGTGCCCCATCCCGGTGGTCGGAGCGACCTTCAATGGTGCCGATGTGGGTTCTGTACCACCCTGCTGTTTTGGCTCTTTCTTCCCTTCAGAATTGAAGCTTCCTACAACTATCTGCAAAAAAATACTGGTTGTCAATGTCTTTCAGTGTATAACAGACAGACAAACAAGGCATAATAATTTGTGGCAGGTATTTGGCTAAAGTTCCCATCACGTTATCAGTATTCTTTTTGCCAGACCCTATGTGGAACAAAAGTTCATTTTGGTAATCAAGAGAATATAGGAAAACTGCAGTGGTCTTCTGTTTCTAATTGGAGAATCATTTGAGAGAGGACAGTACCTGAATTGGTGAAGCTGCTATGAGAAGACCTGCAACCCCACCACCCAACAATCGACCATCAGGACCTGCCAGTGACACACTGAGCCCCCCAGTTCGACTACGCTGGGCTCCATTATCCGTTAGAAGGAACGAACCAGACAGCGACAGTATTTCAAATCGACCCTGCAGGGGAAACAAGGAATTATAAGCAAATATACGATATACAATGTCAATGCAACTGAAACTAACAAGAAGTTTACACCTCAGGATTCAAACAGACTTCATAATTGACAAATTTCTATGTAGCATAGATGATTATCTCTGTTGGTGTTCACTGGCTACAGGCACAAACCTCATATGTTACAGTTCCACCTGAAGTAGCAGTTTGGCGAAGTGTTACATTTGATATGGCACCATTTGCTGAAAGAACACACACTGCTCTTGTTCCATGCTGAGAGAATGACATGATTTTTGCTGAAATATCCTGAAAAGAAAAGTGTAGGGATTTTTTTTGTTAATTTTCAGAAACCTCTTCTAATAAATGATTCTGGGGCCTATTAGGATGAATAATAATTTCAGAACACATTAACACTTTCTGCCAATGCAGTATTTGAAGCTGGCAAAAAAAAAAATCAGGAAAGTGCAAGATCAACACCGTAACAGTTTCTGGAACAAACATCTCAACACTTTCTATATAGCTCATGACAAACATCAAAATGCCATGAATTAGTGCACCTATTGCACCAATTGACCACAGTGCACAGTGACCATGTGCCACAATAACAGAAATAATTTCCATTCAAAATTGTACTCAGTTGCTCAGCAACATATGATACAAAGAAAATCAAAATACGATGTTATATCTCAGTGCGGAAAGGGAAACAATTAGTGCTTCAAAATGCACATCTGAATTAATAATTTGGAAAATTACTTATTAAGGGCTCCTTTGGAACGCAGGACTTACATAGGATACATATATAATTTCATAGGAATCAGTTCAATTTCACAGGAAAAACACAGGAAATAGAAAAAATTCATCCAATCCAAAGGAGGCGTAAATAAATGGCAAGCTGGAATTTTTTTCTGTGAAAAGTTGAATATATTGGGAACACTAAAGAAAAGTTAACACAAATTTAGAACAAATGTAAACATGTGCAAAGAATCAGGATAAAAAGGATACGACAACATATTCTGATAATAAAACAAGAAAAAACTATCAACATGTCCAAATGCAAAACGGCATGCTATACCTCTCCAGCTTGAACTGTAATGACATGAGGTGTAAATCCAACTCCTGACGACCCTGCAATATGACTATAAATTAGAGCTGGATATGTCAATCATTATGCAAAAATAGTATCAGTGCCAAACAGCTCCACACAATTCTAAAGAACAGCACATATATTTCATAGCGTATCAGGCTAATAATCTCATGTTGACCATTCTCAAAATCCTAATATGAATAAATGCTGAAGTAATTAAATATAAAGACCATACAATGATTGTTTCTGCATTGTTCACTAATAAAGGCTAGAAGGACAAATAAAAAAATGGCAAACTGCTAGACGATATAGAAGCAGATTTTTACCAACAGGGTCGATGCGCGGTTTGTTTTTAGACCCCTTGGGCCGGCCCCTCTTCTTCACTCCGTCCAGGGACCCCGACGGCACAGGGTTCGCCGGATTCGACCCTGCTGGTGAGAAAGGCCCCGACGAACCCTCCGCCGTCGCCGGCGACCCAGCAGCCGCCGACGCAGGCACCAGTGTCAGCGACATGGACCCGTCCGGCCCGTACTTCCTTGGCCGACCGCGCTTCTTCGTGGCCCCTGGTTCCTCCATACCCGGCAGCGAAGCGGCGCCATTGCCTCCAGAGAACGCCGCCGAGGACAATCTAGCGCCGTGAGCCGCACCATGCGGCTGGTAAGTCCCCGGCACAGCGGACGAGCTCACCGGTGCGAACACAGGGGTGCCGTCCGTGGTGTACGCCATCCGCACGCTCTGCATCGCGGGAGCCGACGGCGGCCCAGGCGCCGGCGCCGGCGGGCTCTTCGGCATGCCGAACAGATCCCTCCCTGCCATCAGCCCTTGCTCGGACCCCACTTCCATGGCGGAACAGCGGCCGTTCCTTGGATCAGAACTCTAAAAGCGTCGACTTTTATCCACTGGCGAGCTCACGAGCACTCGCTCATGTGTTGTCAAGACTAGAGATTGTTAGGCTGCAAAAACCCATAAAAACCCTTTCCTGCTTAGATCTTTCTCGCAACGGACAGAGTTCTACAGCAAAAATAATTACTGGAAGAAATGGAAGACACAAATAGATAGAAATTGGAAAAAACCCCAAATAACTTTTGGAAATGAACGATAGAAATAGGTGAAGGAAATGGCAAAAAAAAAGGAACCTTGAAACACCTTGTTCCGGTCAGGATTTAGCAAACAGAGAACACAAGCTGCAGATCCCCATTTCCCCCGGATTTCGCAGGCTAAAATCCAAAAAATATCACCAGAATTTCAGACACCAACAGTTGCAAGAGAAGAAAAAATACCAGAGCTAGAGAACAAATAAGGAAAAACAGGAGCTACCACAGCCGCAAACTGGAGCTCACGAGCTGGGAGAAAGACATCACAAACTCACACTAGCGCCAGTGAGGAAGCCGAACAAATTTGGGAGGGGATTTTAGCCAACTTGCACTCATCCTTTCTTGCTAATATCCTCCGATTTTTCCTCCTCTTCTTCACCGCTCCTGTTCAGATGAGCTCTTTGCCGTTCGCAATTAAAAAAAAAAGGATTTTGTCAGGGGGAACGAAGAAAAACAGGGCGCGGGTAGGTAAAGCACACCGAAATTGCCTCGGGAGAAATATACTAATTGCTGTACAGATAAGAGGAGACGCGGAGGGAGTAGATGGATCACGGACGCATAGGGGTCATTTGACCCCAGCACTCGTGTTTATTTACTTGAGAACCCCCTCTAGAATGCCCATGTGTTCGTCTCTGCTCGTTCTCTCTGTTCAGTTCACACTGGCCACTGTGGCCGATTGGCCTAAAGGCTAAACCGCAGCTCTTTCACCAATTTATTTCTTGCTCTCTCGAATGCATGATGATCAGCCTAAAGCTGATCAGAAATATTGTCATCGATCTGGTAAACAAAATTGGTCATTTAGTGAAAGTTCGATAGCTCTCTCTCCTCGGTCTACGCAAAGAGCAGCTTGAGTGAACCCGAAGAAACAAGACACCGGGTGATGGTTACCATCATGGCGTACTATCCTGCACTGTCAATTTGCCATTCGTCTGAAGATTCCTCTGCGAAAATGATCTGTGAGGAGACAGCGAAATACTCGAAGCACTGAGAGTAGTTATATTTGGATTACTTTTGATGAGTTTTGGACTGGAGATGAATTTGTGAGAACAAATGGCATGATCGAAACCCTTCTCGCGGTCTAAGTTGAGGGGGCAGTAAAATTCAGTTAATACTCCGAGTAGTAAAACAGAAAGATGAAATATAGATTACTCACAAGTTTTCTGCCGCTGAATTCCTGCAGGAAGTTTGAGCCCATTCAACTCAGCGTGATCCCACAGGAGAGCAGGTCCAATCCAATTTCCAAACAGCGACACGTCGGCCGAGGAACATGCGTCCTGTTCCTCTGACGCCGCGCAGAAGCAACCTGAAGAACAGGTGTATCGCCAAACCAATTTGTTAACGGCACAGCGCTGCGTGGGACGGCTCCAAATTTCGTGATGTGCACGCCATTTATTCTACGCATATCCTGTCGCCCAGACTTTTCCAGCGCGACCCTGCGATCCTGTTAATCTCCGAGTGGCTGGCGCCGGGCGGGCTTATCCTGAATCGACAGGAAACGCGGCCCCAACGACTGATAAATAAACAGAATAGGTAGAAATGGAGGCCAGCGGCTTCGCGTCAAATCGCTCTCGGCTTCGGAATCTTTTGCTGTTCTTTTATAATTTCTTCTATCAAATACAGTTACAGTACCTGTTTTTACACACTCACACATACACTCAACACATATTAACACATCTCGCATACAATTTTAAATTTACAATTATACTCAGCATCTTATCAGAGATTACCAACAAACTCTAAGATTCAATGCGCGACGAAAACATCGTTTTTTTTATTGTAGTAGAAATTTATTAAACGGGGTGATCGGCGCCCGGCGTCGTCTTGGCGGCGTCAGAAAATCGCAGTGCTCTGTGTGCTGTTGCTGCGGCAGCTGAAAGCTGGGTGATTGGTACCCGTAGCGGAGGAAGGTGCAAAGCAGATAGAAGTTCGTCGCGAGTTCATGTTCGTGTTTTATGGAGATTTTTTTTGGAGATAAAAGTTTGTACATGGTTCAGAAAACATGAGATTTGAACATGGAGATTTGTAGACACAAACATGTTTCAGATCCTCGCAAGTAGAGTCTAGAGTCTGTTAAAAGGGATCAAAAGCAGTCTCGTCTAATCACAAGAGTGGAAACAAAACCGTGATTACCGGTAAGGAGAAAAGATATAAAACAATAGAAAAGAAAGAAAAGGAGCCCCCCTGCATGTGCAACTCCGCTTCACCTTTCATACAAAGCCATTCTGGCAGTATCATAGCCTTTGGACCCTTGTTACCTAACAATCTCCGTCTCTCCTCACCTCAAGCAAAGTGCCTGAAGATACAAGATACATCCATTTCTGCAAACGAATTGATCCTAGCTCATCTCCGAAAGACGCCCCAACTGTTTCTTTCCTCCACGAGGATCAATAATTCGCTCCAATAACATTTTCAGTTGGAATAAGTTTCTGAAATCCGTCGACCGTCGCAAACGGAATAAGAGACCAAGATCATATGTTATGTGGTCATAATTAATCTGCAGGAAACCTAAGAATTTTAAGGTAATTAGCACTCCAGAGTACTTAAGAATCGAGGCTCAATCTTGTCACTATGGTTAAACTGTGTCACGTTTTAAGGTAATTAGTCTGCATGGGTTCAGAAAAAACTGCAGTGCGAGTGTGACTTGGAAATATATATCGTCATCAAACAATTTTCACTCCAAAGTGTGCTATTCATCGAATAATTAATTTGTAGTGCTACAGTAATGTCTGCTGTTGGGCCTAGGCCACAGTGGAATTTGTTTGGAATTCCAGGTTCGAGCCCAGATGCAACTCACGGCCCGCGTTTTCCGTCGACAAGCTGAAGATTTCTCCCAGATCATCTTGCTAATTTGGCGATTCCCAGGTCCACCAAGATCCGCTTCGTACTCCTGAAATTCTACCGGATGTCAGCATCGAGGAGCCAAAACGGGAGGCTGCAAAAAAGCGCTTGAGAGGAGTCGCACAACAGCAACTCGGCAGCTTGGGATGCTGAACAACAGTATATATTTGATTTTTTTTTTACCATATCCGAAACAAAGTCCTGAATGTCTGTTACACAGACAAAATTTAGTAAAAGAATATTAGCTCGATCCCTGAACTTAAATCTCAAAATCCTATTCCAAAGTTTTGAAAATTTATGAAACTTTGACGCAGGTACAGTCGGCATTGTCAAAAACACGCCCACAAAGCTTTGCGCCGTCCACTTCTGAAGTTCGGGTGGCCCGCGCCGCCCCGGTGGATTTCTAGTCCTGCCCTCGCAGCCACAGAGTTCCCCGTCGCTCGGCGTCCAGTCGCCAATTCGCCATTCATTCGCACACATCCGAAACAAAAATATCCCGCACAGACGACGCACGAACAACCATACCACCGAGCACGGAGAGGCGCACCGGCGCGCGCCATGGCTGCCGCGACCACCGCCGCCGCCGGGGGCCTGTGCCCCGCTAGCTTCTCTGCCGCGTCGCCCGCCTTGAGGCGCAGGACAAGGAGACTGGCAACGACAGCAGCAGCCTGCCAATGCCAACCGGCTCGGTACAACCCCTCTTGTTTGCTTGCTAGTTTCACGTCTTTCAAGATTACACAGTTCAGTGGCATGGTGTGTACGCTTGTGTGCTCGTCAGGGTGGTCGAGGGGGTGAGACGGAGGGACGCCGTGCTCGGCGTCCTTGTCGCCGGCATGGCCGCCGCACCGGTGCTCGTTCCCGCCCCTGCGTTCGCCGAGGAAACCGGTATTCCAATGCCCATGCTCTCTTGCCTGCAGTGTGCATATGCTTCTGTTCCAGTTTCGAACTTGTTATTGGCCTTCCGAGTTCCGGCTGTGCTGATTTCTTCAGTTTGGTCCGCTGATAAGAGCTGCAGGAGGGCTTCAGTACCTACGAGGATGAGACCAACAAGTTCCGCATCGAGATTCCACAAGGTAAAGCTGCTGCTTCAGCACCTACGATGAGACCAACAAGTGTGCATGCACCGTGTTGGTAACTCAACAATTATATGATCAGGCTGGCAGGTCGGCGCCGGCGAGGCCAGCGGCTTCAAATCCGTCACGGCATTCTACCCTGAGCAGGCCGCCGGCGACTCGAACGGTACGATTAGTATTCGTCGGTCTCCGCTTTAGGCGCTCAAGGTTACGCTGCTTCCATGTCTTGGGTTTTCTTCGATGGAACTCACTCATGGCTTCTGCGTCTGCCGCTCTCAGTCAGCGTCGCGATCACCGGAATCGGGCCGGACTTCACCAGCCTCAAGTCCTTCGGCGACGTCGACGCCTTCGCCGAGAACCTGGTACGCGTCGTCGTCCTCAACTGAAGAAACTCCACACCAGTTCCACAAACGCAAACTCTGGACCTTGACTGAGTTGAGCAACCAAGCTAGTAGCCATGTTCTGAAATCTGAACACCGATCAATGAACTTCCGAGCATGCACGCACGCAGGTGAACGGCCTGGACCGGAGCTGGCAGCGGCCGCCGGGGCTCGCCGCGAAGCTCATCGACTCCAAGGCGGCGAACGGCCTGTACTACGTGGAGTACACGCTGCAGAACCCCGGGGAGCGGCGGCGCCACATCGTGTCGGCCATCGGCATGGCGTTCAACGGCTGGTACAACCGGCTGTACACGGTGACGGGGCAGTACATCGACGACGAGGAGTCGGAGAAGTACAGACCGCAGATCGAGAAGGTGAGGCCGTCGATCGCAATCCCACCTCACGTTCATTCTTCATTCCCTTGCTGCAGAGGCCTGAAACGCTCCCGTTTTGCAGGCCGTCAAGTCGTTCAGGCTGACATGATCGCATTCGCCAGTCGACGATGTGGAGCAACGAGAAGGAAGATGAAGGCACGAAGCCCCAAGTTTAGTTTCTACTAGTATCTACGTCCCAAGTTACATACACGTGGGCGATCAATTCGATTAAACATGTGTTTTACATTCAAAGAGAAATATCTGTCTTTGTATTTGTTTCTACTAGCATGTTCTTGTGATGACATGGGCCTTCCCTTTCACGGCCCAGGCTACGAGAATTTGGCCTTAGGTTCGGCCTGTCTTTCCTTTCAACCCATCAATCATATGTACTCCTTCCGTTCTTCTTTTGTTGTCGTTTCCTATAGCCTCGTGGAGCTTAAGAAAAGCGTAAATTAATTGTTTTGCTCTCAGATGTTGTCACGCTTGGCTGCCGCATTTCTCCGCTGCAACGCCCGCGTCGTACAATTATTCTCCTGCTCTGCAACCTCGTGTGGCCATGCCACGCTTTCTTGCTTCCCCACGCTAAGCGGATGCCACCGCGTCTTCCCGCGCTGCCACTCCAACCGAGTTGCCTCCCGTGCCCACGCCGTGAGAAGCTACACCGAGCTCCGGCGTCGTTGGCAATGGTTGTTGACTCCTTGCAGTTGGAGGCGTGCATGGCCATTCGGCACTGCCTCGAGATGATGCTGATGGTCATCACTGCTGTAGGATCTTGGTGGCAATTTTGTCTCCACATGGCCGCCAACATCGCCGTCAGTGGACACGACCACACCTATCCCATCCTGGTCACCTTGAATGAAGAGCCAGCGTCATCATTCAGGCCAGCAACATCCTCTTCGCCAATGTTCTGAACCCTCCCCTCATTCGCCCATTATATGTTCGACATATTATCAGACAACGCCACCTCTTTGATTGCTCTGTAATGGATGATCATAGGGTGGATTATGGTGAATCTTTGTTTTAAGTGCATGTTGCTCTATTCTTCGAAGACTTTGTAACAAAGACGATTAGCTTCCTCCATAAGTATCACAGGTCACAGCACATACTCGGATAGCATTGTTGACGTTTTATCCATCGGCACAGTACCAAATACGATCGAGGGGGTGATGTGCCTTCGTATTCGATGTGGCCTAATCTACGGAAGAATCAATGGGCTATTTTACTTGGTTCGGGTCACCTCGAATGGTGTAACACCTTACGTCCAGAGGGTGGTTTATATCGGTAGATGAGTACAAAGGGCCGAACTCTCTCTCCTCTTCAGGAGAGGATCCGGCGTCTAAGTCATAGGGTGCTCGATGCACGTGTTCGTGGGGTTGTCGCGCGCGTAAACGGTTGCACGCGAGAGTTCAGGTTTCGACCTCTTCTATCGCTCCTCGGACCCCTTTTATATAGGGTGGCACGAGGTTACAAAATGGTGGACCCTACGCGGTTTTACTGTTCGCTGACAGGCGAGTCCTCTATTGACGTCGTCATCGTTCGTCATGCCCGTGCGGGGGCATGGCCCGTCGCGTCGCACGTTGCGCCGGTACTGTAGTGTCAGTCCGGTACTGTAGTGTCAGCTACAGTGTCGTCGGGTCTTGTCCGTAGACTTTCGCTGCCTGTTCGGTACTGTAGCGTCAGCCACAGTGTCGTCGCGATGAACCCGGCCCGTCCCGTCGGAACGGTTGGTTGGCCCCTAGAGTAAATGCGACGTAACTGCCGCACTTACTCCAGGGGTTGGCCATCGGGGGTCGGCCTTCGGAGGTCGGCCTCGTCGTACGTCTTAGCGCCGGATGCGGCTAAGACTCGGTTTTCGTAAATCGTTGCCTCGGGGGGTCAAACCGCGCGTTCGTGCATCGTCGTCCGACCCCAAATACCTCTCGGGGTCTTGGCCCACGTGTACGAGTACGAGTCAGCAAGTACCCGGGGTGCATGATCCCGACAAGCATACCTTTTATCTTGAGGAATCCAGATGATTTGCTTTTTAGATGTCAATAAGGTCGATAACGATCATACTGAGAAAGATTCTAGAGGACCTATCTGTTGGTATTTTCCTTTTCCGAATTAGAATTGAAAAGAATGCAGAGTTCTGTTCAAATAATGAAAGGCATTTGAGCTATGCTGAATTTCATATCAGAAAGTTGCTTTGGCAAAATTTCCAGTTTGGGGTAGGCTGCACTGGAAGCAAGAAATTGATTTCAGCCTTCTTGTGCATATTTCCTGAAAACATCACTTTACATTCTATCTTGTGTGAATTATTTTCATACAGAATATACATCAGCTCAGCTCTAAAAATTCTGGATATGCCAGTTTCATAACTTAAATGGGTTGTTTTTGTTTTCTGAACCTGAGTTTCAGAGCTCACAGTGCAGTTCAAAAGTGCAGGTCATAGTTCAGCTCTTTCAGTTCCCTATCAGGAAATGCTCCCGTTTTGCAGGCCGTCAAGTCGTTCAGGCTAACGTGATGGCTATGTGGAACAACGAGAAGGAAGATGGAAGGCATGAAGCCCTGTTAGACTAACAAACTTAGCCGGGTCAGTTCACTTGATCTGCGCTCGGTTAGTTTAGGCGAGTCTGGATACGGCGCCCTCCTTCCTTATCCTCCGAACGTTTGTTTCTATGAGTCGGTTGGTTACGGAGGAGAGGCAGACTATTTATGTACGTCCATCCTTTGATCTAATTAATCAATCTCGTCTATCATGGTATCACGAGGGTTCGATCCTCTTCACCGCTTCCGCAAAACGTAGCTGCGCCGCCATCGCGATCTGCCATCGTCAATGGCTGGCTCTCCTGAAGACGCTGCCGCCGCGACCGCTCGCATCGAGCTGGAACGCCGCGTCGCGTCGCTTACTCCGGCTGAGCGCCAAGAGGCTGCCCGCCAAGAGACCACGCGCCTAGAGGCTGCGCGTCTTGAGGCTGAGCACCTGGAGGCCGCCCGCATGGAAGAAGACCGCCGCGCCGCCAACGATCATGCACTGATTCTCGCCGATCAGGCCGCTGCATCAACCTCCGCTCTTCATGCACAAGCGGCGGCCATACTAAACGTGAAGGCTCTTGTGCCAGTCGTCCTCGACCTCACATCGCCTCACTACAACCGATGGCAAGGGCTCTTTCTCAACACCCTCAAGCGATACGCCCTCGCCGACCATGTGCTCTCCAACGACAATCGCCCGGAAGACGTCTCGTGGAAGCACATGGACTGCACCATCCTCTCATGGCTCTACGACACCATCACCCCCGAGCTGCTCGAGGTGGTGATGAACCGCGAGGACGGCCCGCCGACAGCTAGCATCGTCTGGTTGGGACTCGAGCAACAGTTCATTGGGAACAAAGAGACCCATGCGCTTCTCCTTGATGCTGAATTTCGCACGTTTGTCCAAGGGGACCTGTCGATCGACAACTACTGCCGCCGTCTCAAAACCATGGCCGATCAGCTGGCCAATCTCGACGAGCCTGTTCAGGACCGTACACTCGTCCTCAACATACTGCACGGCCTCAACGATAAGTTCTCCTTCATGGCGGCATTAATCCCACGACAGCGGCCGTTCCCGACCTTCATTGAAGGGCGCTCTGACCTGCGCCTCGCCGAGATCAATCTACAGGCCAAGAGCCGGTCTCTGGTACAGGCTCTGGCTGCGGCGGTTCCCCGCGCCCCCACACCCACGCCATCTGGAGGCAGCGGCCGCAAGCAAACACGGCGCGGTGGCAATGGCCGCAAGCAAAACGGAATTGGCAGCACCCCTGCCCCGGCCAACCAGATGCCATGGGCCAACTTCGGCACACGGCCCGTCGCGCCGCTAGGATGGCAGCCAGCCTTTGGGACCTTTCAGGCTTACTGGGCCGGTCCACAGGATCCCCGTCAGCCTCCTGGCTACACTCGGCCCCCCTATGCCGCCACCGCCGGGTTTTGCTCGACCTCATGCCTTTTTTGCAGGACCACAGCCTTTGCCTGGACTGGCTCAGCCGTTCACTGTCGGGCTACCTACTGTTCCGAGCTCACTACCATCGCCTCCGCCGTATCCCGTTGGCGCACCTCCACCAGGCTGGCTGCACCATCCTGGAGGCTTCTCTTGGGACCCGAATGTGTTGTCTTCAACATTCAACACGATGACTCTCCAGCCTCCACCTACGACCGAGTGGTACATGGACACTTGTGCTGAAATTCATATGACATCAAACTCCGGTAATCTTTCCACAACTCAAACTCCTCCTTTTACACCATCCCATATCATTGTCGGTGATGGCTCACTCTTACCTGTCACCAACACTGGTTCTTCCTATTTTCCCACCACCCATGGTCATCTACACCTTAATAATGTTCTGGTTTCTCCTCAACTTATTAAGAATCTTATTTATATTCGCAAATTCACCATAGACAACAATTGTTCTCTTGAGTTTGACCCTCATGGTTTTTCTGTGAAGGACCTCAAGACCCGGAGAGAGATCGTCAGGTGCAATAGTTCTGGGTCTCTCTACCTCCTTCTGTCATCAGTGTTCCAACCCATAGCACTTGCGGCCCGCTCCACCTCCACGCTGTGGTATCGTAGACTTGGACATCTTGGTCATGATGTCCTGTCTCGTTTAGTTTCATCTTCTGATATTTCATGTAATAAAAGTGATGTCGACCATCTGTGTCATGCTTGTCAGCTTGGGCGCCATGTTCGCCTCCCCTTTAGTCATTCCAATTCGCGAGCTACTCATAATTTTGACTTAATTCATTGTGATTTTTGGACATCTCCCGTTGTTAGTGTCTCTGGTTACAAGTATTACTTAGTCATTTTGGATGATTGCTCGCATTTTTTATGGACTTTCCCTTGCGCCTCAAGTCCGACACCTTTGTCACGCTCGCTAATTTTTTCACTTATGTTTCTACACAGTTTGGCGCCTCCGTTAAGAGTGTCTAGTGCGATAATGGTCGTGAGTTTGACAACTCCTCACGCATGTTTTTTTATATCACGAGGTGCCACTCTTCGCATGTCTTGCCCTCATACTTCACCACAAAATGGCAAAGCTGAGCGTATCTTCCGCAGCATCAACAATAGTGTTCGCTCATTATTGTTCCAAGCGAGCATGCCCCCATCCTACTGAGTTGAGGCACTTCACACGGCCACATATCTTCTTAACCGGATACCCACTAAAACCCTGGCCAACACCACGCCTTTCTTTGCTCTTCATGGAACCAAGCCATCTTATAATCACCTTTGCGTTTTTGGGTGCCGTTGCTACCCCAATCTTTATGCGACTGCTGATCATAAGTTAGCTCCACGTTCGGCTTCTTGTGTTTTTTTGGGATACCCTGCCGAGCACAAAGGTTACCGTTATCTCGATCTTTCCACTATTCACCTCATTATCTCTCGGTACGTCACCTTTGATGAGTCCTCTTTTCCTTTCTCCGAGGTATCATCCCCCCCCCCTTCGTCCGACTTTGATTTTCTATCGGAGTTTGATGCTAACATTGTTGCACCTATTAGTTTTGTACATTTTTTAGGTACCCACAGCTCCTCTACCCCTGCTGTTGCACCGCAGCAGGTCGTTGCTAGAGGGAGCTCTCTGGACATGGACATTACCTTGGAGGCGTCTCACTCTATGTCCTCGGACGCTACCAACGCAGCTGCGGCGTCCCAGCCCCAGCATGATGTGCGGTGCTCTCCCGAGATGTCTGCCTCACTCGGCACTCGTGACTGGCCAGCCCACGAGCCGCCGGTACACGAGCCGACCCCCGGCAGCGCCCGTCTGGAGCCAGCAAATCAGCTCCCTGAGGCACCCAACGTGCTACTTCGTCGCTCGCTGCCTCCCAATACTGTCGCCGTTGCTCCCACAACCAACGAGCCCAGTATGGTGACGCGCGGCAAGCAAGGCTTCTGGCAACCGAAGTTTCCGTTCAACCTACATGCTGCTTCTCTCTCCGCTATAGCCAAATCTTTCCGCGAGGCATTGGCTGATCCAAATTGGTGTACAGCAATGTAGGAGGAATATTCTACTCTCATTGACGACAACACATGGGACTTAGTTCTCCGTCCTCCTGATGCTAACCTTGTGACAGGCAAGTGGGTTTTTGGGCACAAGTTTAAACCTGATGGTTCTTTGGAAAGGTACAAGACACACTGGGTTTTTCGTAGTTTCATACAACATCCTGGGATTGATTTTGATGAGACTTTCAGCCCAGTGGTTAAGCCTGCTACCATTCGTACAGTGCTCACAGTTGCTTCCTCTCATAATTGGCCTGTTAATCAGCTCGATGTGAAGAATGCCTTCTTACATGGTACTCTAGATGAGACTATCTATTGTGTGCAGCCTTCTGGATTTACCGACAGTGCAAATCCGAACTTTGTCTGCCGCCTCAACAAGTCACTCTATGGTCTTAAGCAAGCTCCTCGTGCCTGGTACAGTCGCTTTGCATCTTATATTATCTCTCTGGGATTTGTGAGCGCTCGCTCCGATACTTCACTCTTCATCTACCGCCGAGGTGCCGAGACAGTTTATCTACTGTTATATGTTGATGATATTGTTCTGACTGCATCCTCAACGCCACTTCTTCGTCAAATTATTATTGCACTACAACAGAAATTTTCTATGAAGGATCTTGGTTCTTTACATCATTTTTTAGGGCTTTCTGTTACTAGGACAGATGACAGCTTTCACCTCTCCCAGCGTCAGGACATTCTTGAGGTCCTCGAGCGTGCTGGCATGTTTGATTGTAAGCCATGCTCCACGCCGATTGACACTTCAGCCGAGATTTTTGCCTCTGCCGGACCTCATGTTACTGACCCAACGCATTATCGAAGACTTGCTGGTGCCCTTCAATATCTCACCTTTACTCGTCCGGATATTACCTATGCCGTTCAGCAGGTATGCCTTCATATGCATGATCCCAGGGAACCTCATTATGCCTTGATCAAGCGTATCCTTTGGTACCTACACGGCACCTTGGACTATGGGCTACAGCTTCACCGCACCAGCACCTCCAGTTTAGTGGCCTACTCTGATGCAGATTGGGCGGGTTGTCCAGACACTCATCGCTCTACTTCTGGATATGCTGTGTTTCTTGGGGATAATATGATTTTTTGGTCCTCGAAGCGGCAGCCTACTGTGTCTCGCTCCAGTGCTGAAGCCGAATATCGCGCTGTTGAAAATGCAGTTGCAGAAGCCACATGGCTCCATCAGCTACTATTGGAGTTGCATATACCTCTTCAGCATGCCACAGTCGTGTATTGCGATAACGTAAGTACAATGTATCTCTCAACGAACCGGGTGCATCATCAGCGCACCAAGCACATCGAGATCGATCTTCACTTCGTTCACGAACGAGTTGCAGCGGATGCTGTCTATGTTCTGTGTGTTCTGCATGTTTCTATGACTTCTCAGTATGCTGATATCTTCACCAAGGGTCTACCATCCTCGATCTTGACCGAGTTTCGTTCTAGTCTAACTTAGCCGGGTCAATTCACTTGATCTGTGCTCGGTTAGTTTAGGCGAGTCGGGATATGGCGCCCTCTTTCTTTATCCTCCGAACGTTTGTTTCTATGAGTCGGTTGATTATGGAGGAGAGGCGGCCTATTTATGTACGTCCATCCTTTGATCTAATTAATCAATCTCGTCTATCAAGCCCAAGTTTAGGAGTAGTAAATCATGTAAATCGACACGTGGGTGATTAATTCGATTAAACATGTGTTTTACATTCAAAGAGAACGATGGAAATTATCTGTCTTTGAATTTGTATCTACTACGTATGTTCTTGTAATAACATGGGCCTTCCCTTTCACGGCCCTGGCTATGCCAATTTGAGCTGGGTTCGGCCTGACTTCTCTTTCAGCCCACTACTCATCTGTAAGAAAGACCAGCCCACACGTGCACCCATGATCTGGCTTCCACCAAAGCCAACACGACAAGAAATTCGAAATCCAAAAAAATTAGCCGTTGGAGCGGCGCCTCCTCTTCCCTCAAACGGCTCCCTCCCCAGCACCCACGCTCCCGCATACAAAACCGCCCCCAATTCCCCAACCCCTATTCCACGCTCCAATCCATTCCCCACACCACACGCCTCACACGCGCCGAAACCCAAATCGAGAGAAGAAGCGAGACGAGGATCCGTTCGATGGCGACGACGCTTCAGCACCAGCAGCAGCAGCCGCCGGCGGCGCTGTCGACGTCGACGGGCGGCGGGCAGCGCGCCATGGACCTGTACGAGAAGCTGGAGAAGGTCGGGGAGGGCACGTACGGGAAGGTGTACAAGGCGAGGGAGAGGGCGACGGGCCGGATCGTGGCGCTGAAGAAGACGCGGCTGCCCGAGGACGACGAGGGCGTGCCGCCGACCGCGCTGCGGGAGGTGTCCCTGCTGCGGATGCTGTCGCAGGACCCGCACGTGGTGCGCCTCATCGACCTCAAGCAGGGACAGAACAAGGAGGGGCAGACGGTCCTCTGGCTCGTCTTCGAGTACATGGACACCGACCTCAAGAAGTTCATCCGCGGCCACCGCGCCAACAACGAGAAGATCCCCGCGAAGACCGTCAAGGTACGGTCCCAGATCCGCGTCTCATTTTTCGTTTCTCGTCTATTTTTGTACTCCATGAATGAACCGTGGAATGAGAGCGAGGCGTTTGCGAGAATGTGTCGCTGATGGTTTGATTTGTTGCATTCGCAGATCCTGATGTATCAACTGTGCAAGGGAGTGGCCTTCGTCCATGGCCGCGGGGTGCTGCACCGCGACCTCAAGCCGCACAATCTGCTCATGGACCGCAAGACCATGGCGCTCAAGATCGCCGACCTCGGCCTCAGCCGCGCCTTCACCGTTCCTCTCAAGAAGTACACCCACGAGGTACGGTCTGGTTCTCCGCTAGCATCTCACCCGCACGGGTGTTTCCATATGACTCCCGCTCTTGTATAGTTGGATGTACTGTGTTAACGACGTTGTCTGAATTGCTCTGCAGATCCTGACGCTGTGGTACAGGGCGCCTGAGGTTCTTCTTGGTGCCACGCACTACTCCACGCCGGTGGACATGTGGTCCGTCGGCTGCATTTTCGGTAAGGACACGATGAGCTCAAAGATATAATGGGCACCGTCTCAGAGTTTACATGTTGACATGCTAAACTTGTTTGTGAATGGCAGCTGAATTGATCACCAACACTGCACTTTTCCCTGGGGACTCTGAGGTGCAGCAGCTCCTGCACATTTTCAAGTAAGTATCCCACGCCCAGCGCCTTGCCCTTCTGTTGTTTGCTCCTTCACTGAAATTCCTTAGTGTGTACCACCCATCTGTATTGACGATACGACACATCTTGTTTTCTCGCTGTCAGGTTGCTGGGAACCCCAAATGAGGAGGTGTGGCCAGGAGTAAGCAAGCTGCCGAACTGGCACGTGTACCCCCAGTGGAAGCCCTCAAAACTGGAGAATCTTGTTCCTGGCCTGGATGCTGACGGCTACGACTTGCTTGATGTGAGTACTTGATCACATTGGTCATTGCAATAGGCCAAACGGCAAAAAATATGCGTTGCTATCTGCAAGGAAACTGTGCAAGCCTTATTGTTCGAGGCTTTACGTTCTAATTCGTCGTGGCTATTGCAGAAAATGCTCCAGTACGAGCCGGCGAAGAGGATCTCTGCCAAGAAGGCCTTGGAGCACCCCTACTTCAACGATGTGAACAAGGAGATGTACTGAAGGGAAGCAGTTCGCTGATCGATCAAGAGTCTTCATGGATTAAAGTGAAGGCCTTGCGTATGACTTTGTTTTTATTTAGATTGATTGGTTGTGTAACTTGACTGCCCTTTTGCTCCCAGGGCAGTGGTATCTCTGTTTCGTACTAGCGGCGTTCTTGTATGCTGTTCATTCACTCTGGTTGTGATGAACGACTGATTCAGTAGACATGATCAATCTTGTTTTCAATATGTGGAGCTACGATGCTCCTTGCCGGTTGTCCTTCTGCCGTGCTTGTTTATCGAGCACCTTAGTATAGTCGTCCCTGCAAACGGACTGGATGAGACTTCATTTTGGGTCAGGGGTCAGGGGGCGACCGCACCACGCGGACGATGACAGCGAGGGAAAATGGGATTCTTGTCGGCGCACTTTTTCGGGGAGCATGCTGACTTTTTCGCCGTGCACGGAGATCTTAGCCGCCGTCGACGAAGGCTTTATCAAAACAGTAGTACAAGGACGATAGGGAAAACGGAGATCTTAGCCGCCACTGACGAAGGTAACGACGACATGCCCGCATGACCAGTTCGGAGACTGATAGTTAACGTTACCTGGCCTGCAGAGTTTGCTGCGATGTTTCTGTCATCAGCGACGTCTCGCGCCACGGCGAAAAAATAGCAGCCTCTTCGCCGCCGCATGGACGCGCTGCTGGATGGTTTCCAACTTCCAAGCAGTACTGACTACTGAGTACTGACCCGGATCACTTGCCGGGATCAAATCTCTCCTTTGTGCCAGCCCAATGTATTGAGTCAGTCTTCCCGACTATTAGTCACGGTTAACCAATCCATTGAAAACTGGCCAGTTTTGCCATTGCTTTCAGTGAGTAGGTAGTCTGTTCATGGTGGCGTGAGCACCGCGGTAGAAGCAAGGATAAACTACGGGTTGAGCGATGCGATCTCCACACGATTCCAGAGCCCCGGGTCCATAAAAAAGGCCAGACGGCCCAGTCGCCTCGCTCGAGAGGGCTCGGCGCGGCGCGGGCCCGACCTGGTGGTGGGTCGTGATGGGGGCGTGGGCTGCTAGTGCTAGCTCGCTCTAATAAAAGGCTGCGCCGGCCGCTGCCGGCCGAGGAGAGAGAGGGTCGCCACTCTACACTCGCGCTCCGCCCAGTCGCTTCGGCGCGGGCTTCTCACCTCCTGCCGGGTCCACTCCTCCACCCCACCCACCCCCCCTTCGAACACATAAATTAAAAAAAGTAAAGAAGGTGAAATGATATGAAAATAAAAAAAGAAGAGATAAAGTGAAGATGTATTGAGAAAAGAAAAAATTGTATCGAAGAGTGAAAATGACTTATAGTTTAAAATTTTTTGAGAGAGTCAAGGGTAAGTAACAAATTTGAGAGAAATGGAGTAGTTTTTCTTGCTCGGCGGCAAAACTGTGCCTGCCCGGAAAGGGCCACAAAGAAACCATTGCTTTCAGTGAGTAGGTAGTCTGTTCATGGTGGCGTGGGCACCGCGGTAGAAGCAAAGATAAACTACGGGTTGAGCGATGCGATCTCCACACGATTCCAGAGCCCCGGGTCCATAAAAAAGGCCAGACGGCCCAGGTAGCCTCGCTCGAGAGTGCTCGGCGCGGCGTGGGCCCGACCTGGTGGTGGGTCGTGATGGGGGCGTGGGCTGCGAGTGCTAGCTCACGCTAATAAAAGGCCGCGCCGGCCGCTGCCGACCTCCGCGTGGCCGAGGAGAGAGAGGGTCGTCACTCTACGCTCGCGCTCGGCCGGCCGCTTCGGCGCGGGCTTCCCACCATCTGGCGGCACCTCATCCCGGGTCCACTCCTCCACCCCCCCCCCCCCCCCCCCCCTCCCCCACACACTCCGGCGCCGTTGACTCGTTGCCCGCCGACCGCGTGAGTGAGAACGCGCGGCCGCCGCGGCCAGCCATGGAGGCGCGACGAAGGGCGCAGGGTGCCAGCTCCGTCCGCCAGCCGCCGCCGCTGCCGCAACGGGCGAGGGTGCAGGCGGGGGACGCGCTGCCGCTGCCGATCCGGCACACGAACCTCCTCTTCTCCGCGCTGTTCGCGGCGTCGCTGGCGTACCTGATGCGGCGGTGGCGCGAGAAGATCCGCGCGTCCACGCCGCTCCACGTCGTCGAGCCCGCCGAGATGCTCGCCATATTCGGCCTCGTCGCGTCGCTCGTCTACCTCATCAGCTTCTTCGGCATCGCCTTCGTCCAGTCGGTCGTGTCGTCCAGCGACGACGACGAGGAGGATTTCCTCGTCGGGGCCGCCCGCCCCGCCGCGCCTCGGGCGTCGGCGCTGGCGCCGGCCCCGTGCGCGCTGCTTGGGACCCCCGCCGCCGTGACGGAGAAAATGCCGGAGGAGGACGAGGACATCGTGGCCTCAGTCGTCGCGGGGAATATCCCATCCTACGTCCTCGAGACGAAACTTGGTGACTGCCGCCGCGCGGCCGGCATCCGGCGCGAGGCAATGCGGCGGATCACGGGGAGGGAAATCGAGGGGCTCCCGCTCGACGGATTCGATTACACCTCCATTCTCGGCCAGTGCTGCGAGCTGCCGGTCGGGTACGTGCAGCTGCCGGTGGGCATCGCCGGGCCGCTCCTGCTCGACGGGCAGAAGTTCTACGTGCCCATGGCGACCACCGAGGGGTGCCTCGTCGCCAGCACCAACCGTGGTTGCAAGGCCATCGCCGAGTCCGGCGGCGCCTTCAGCGTCGTTCTCAGGGATGGGATGACGCGCGCGCCGGTCGCGCGCCTCCCCACTGCGCGACGCGCAGCCGAGCTCAAGGCCTTCCTTGAGGAACCAGCCAACTTCGATATGCTTTCCATGGTTTTCAGCAGGTGAATTACGGAACTTCAAAAAAAAAAATTCGCATGATAGCTAGATGCCCACGAATGCTTGTGTTCACTCCTACGCCTCAACTAGTACGCCTAGAATGCAACACATGGCACGGGATTAGCACGCCCCGTTTATTCTAGGAATGGGTCTCTATGGTCAAAAGACACCCTGTCTTAATCAAAAGCAGTATTCGATTTATCTCGTTGTGATGTGATGAGTATTCGTTAACCCGTCGAATATGCGCAGATCAAGTAGGTTCGCGAGGCTGCAGGGTGTGCAGTGCGCGATGGCAGGGAGGAATTTGTACATGAGATTCAGCTGCAGCACTGGGGACGCCATGGGAATGAACATGGTCTCAAAAGGCGTGCAAAATGTGTTGGATTTCCTTCAGGATGACTTCCCTGACATGGATGTCATTAGCATCTCAGGTTGGTTACCATGCACTTAATCTTCACTTGGAAAAAGTTGAATTTCTATAACTGGGTCACCTAACGGCTGTTTGTTTATAATGAAGTAATAAACTACTTTCATTGCTGTTCGCATCGCATTCGCAAGCAGACTGTATGGATCAATCTTCAGATAACATTAGCATGAGGGTATTTGATCGATGAAAATAATAATTACTATTGGACCTATTGAATCATTGGAAGCTTGAGGACAGCAAGATGATGAACTTTGGTTGTTAAATTCAACTGTACCCTTTTAATCTCGGATAGTCAGTGAACCGACTAGGCATGACGTCTGGAATACATTCATTGTTATATTCCTCTTTACTTTGCATTATTATTACAATATAAGGTGATAGAAAAGGGCTTTGCTTTGGAAATAAATTTTTTTTCTAATCCAAAGATCTGTATTTGATGCACCTGACCTGATAGGAACAGCAGAGTATCTACAATTACTGAACTAAATTAATAGTGCATCGAGTAGTTGGAACTACCTTTTCTTGAACATCATGCATACCACTAGTAAAGTTTTTGGGATAACGCAAATAGTTGCTAGAAAGAACACAAGAAAGAATATTTCAATGTGCATCACCAAAATTTTGTGTCACAAACAACTCCAATAAATTGCAAATACACGATCCTTATATTTCACAAAACATATTTTTCCCAAATTAACAAGTATCTTTGTCTTGTGAAATTAGGTAACTTTTGTTCTGATAAGAAGCCAGCTGCAGTCAATTGGATTGAAGGACGTGGAAAGTCCGTGGTTTGTGAAGCAGTAATCAAGGAGGAAGTTGTCAAAAAAGTTCTAAAAACCAACGTGCAAGCACTAGTTGAACTGAACACAATCAAGAATCTTGCTGGCTCGGCTATTGCTGGAGCTCTTGGGGGTTTTAATGCTCATGCTAGCAACGTTGTCACGGCCATCTTCATCGCAACCGGTCAGGATCCAGCACAGAATGTTGAAAGTTCTCACTGCATTACTATGTTGGAACCTATGAATGATGGAAAAGACCTTCACATTTCTGTCACTATGCCATCTATAGAGGTATGCAACAATGCTTATTGTTATTACGTATTCAAAGTGCTAAGTATTTCCAGGCTTTGCACTGATGACGCACTTTATCAAAAAATTTGTGAGGTCCCACTTTGATTTTGTTTTGTACTAACAAGCGAACAAACGCTCTGCACGTATCTTATGGTCTTTAATATGTTAACACTTAACTTGCACATCATTTTACATGAATAATTGAGAATGTGTCCGAGGTGCCTAGTCATACATTCATGATTTATCTGATTTTTCTTAGCAATTTTTTAACTTGTTAGGTCCAGCTAACATTTTTTGTCATCACAGTCAGTTGATTGTGTTGAAGGAATATTTTTTTCCATTCCCGATAATACAAAACCTATTTGTGTGCTGGCTTTGTTATCTTATTACACGGATCTTAGGATGAGGCATATTATTATGATGATGATTCTGACGGCATATGCCATTGCCAATGTTGACCTGCCTAGTATCATCTGTTTAATACCTTTCAAACCATGCTCCAAGTACATAATGATCAACATGCTCTGCTTATTCCTGAAATGCAGGTGGGCACTGTTGGGGGAGGTACTCAGCTGGCTTCACAGGCTGCATGCCTAGACCTGCTCGGCATGAAAGGCGCAAACAGAGAATCCCCGGGATCAAATGCAAGGCTCCTGGCCACCGTGGTGGCTGGTGGGGTTCTCGCCGGGGAGCTATCCCTCTTGTCCGCTCTTGCTGCAGGCCAGCTGGTGAAGAGCCACATGAAATACAATAGATCCAGCAAAGATATGTCCAAGGCGGCATCGTAATCACAGATTTTGGTCAGTGCCGAGCAAACAGTCAGATCCAGAAAGTAAAATACAGTCGAATAATTCAATTGTCATATTGAAGTATAGAGGTGGGGGTTTGGCAAGAGCTGGGCCATTGTGGCTTCCTCGGGAAATACAGAACGGAGCAACGGTGTCATGTGATCTGCGAAGCGCTTGTGTGCAAAATCGTCCAAGACTCAATACTGCAAACAGGATCAAGTCCTTGCCAAGAATTTGACCTATTTATTTCTTGATGCCAGCCGGTCCTGCACAAATCACAACCTGTCATCGTCTGCGCGCTGACACCGGAGAGGCAAGCTCTCTTGTTGTGCTTGTAAAGCTTTGGTTACCTTGGTGCAGAAAGTGTTGTGGTAGGCGGTGATAGTTCTCTCTTCTCCTTGCTTCAGGAAGCAGCTTGTGAACAAACTTCTGTTTTAATTTCCTACCCAGCTTTGTAGCTATTTTTCTTCACTTTGTTTTGTTTTATCCTCTCTTATCCGTAATCGAACGTTGGCGAAACGTGATGCCGTTGTATAGAGAAGTGTGGGCCGTGTGGGCCTTCAGAGCCAGCAGTGCGCCAAACTTTCTGTTTCTGCTTGCTTCTGGATCAATGGCTTGGTCATCAGAATAGAAGTGACTAGTAAGTGTATGGCTCTAGTCACCCTCACATGCTTGCCTGTCCCCGGCAGGGTGGTTGGGTTGGATGCTTGGATGGATAGATGTGCAGTTGCTCTACCGTGATGCAGAATGCAAACATGTGTTTCAGTTCAGTCTCCTGTTTGGCTGTTTCTCTTAGCTCCGATGATCAATCTGGCATGGCGCTGGTGCAGCGCATAAACTTGTCATTACCGGCTTTGCTTTTGGCTGTCTAATAAAGTAATCAGAGATTCCCTGCGGGGGGAAGGGCTGCAGGGTGCGCGTGTGACTCCATGTTCTGCACTCTGCAGATTGGATCCTGCAGAGTGCAGAACATGAGTCGATTCACCTCGTTTAGGCTGCCACGTCTCGGGTCGTTTGGACACGGCACACTTCGTGCGTAATTGGAAGCATATGGCTCATGGGCCTCGACCTCACTCATCTGGGCCACTCAAACTCAAACTGGGTTCACAGAGAGATCCGCCTGCTAATACATGGGCCGACCCATCTGATGACTTGTTCCGTTGTCTCGTCTCGTGCCCCCACTTTTTCCCTTCTTTCTTTCGTGCGAATTTTTTTCCTCGCGGACCAATACCAGACACGAACCCAGCAAAAAAAAAAAAAAAATACCAGACACGAAGGCGAGAGGGCGGTCCGACTCGTCGTCGGCGACGCGGCTCGGTCGGTTGGCGCAGTTGAGGAGCGAAGGGAGAGGCCACCGGAGACGGACGGGGAGATGGCGCCGGCGAGGGGGTGGACCCGGGCGTTGGGGAACACGCGGTCGTTCGTGGGCAACGCGCTGGGCGGCGTCCGCGGGTGGAGCAACCTCGCCTCCTGGGTCGTCGCCGGATCCCTGGCCTACTACCTCTGGGTCAAGCCAGCGCGCGAGCTCCAGAAGGAGCAGGAGGTGAGCGTATGGGTTCCTCCTTGTCCCGTCCTTTTTGCTTCCTGTTGCGGCACTTGTTGGCGGATTCGGTTATTGTGGAGTACGGGGGAGTTGCCCTCAGATCGCCAGTGAGGTTGACGGCCGCTGCTCTTACCTTTGATCTACACATGGCTGCTTAGTTGCTCCCTACTGATTGTTGAATTTAGTTGTTTGTTAACTAGGCGCTGAGAGGTTTTAGCTCACTGGTAATTATGTATGTTGTCGCTATAAAATTGTTGCCATTTAGTTTTTTCTTTTTTTCGCTAGGAATTGGGCGCCTTTCAGTTTCACTGTTTGTTAAATCTACCGATCAGTCTGCGACGTGATGACACTTTCCTTGCTTAGGTTTAAGATGTCTATGCTTTTGAAACCAGATCATAAGCTGTTTTGCTTGTGGGGCCAGATTATAAACCTAGCAACGTTCTTATTGGCTTCTGTAGTATAATGGTATAGTTGGGGTAACTAAACATCCGCGTAAAAAACTATGCGTAAAATCAATACCTCATTCGGGGCAAGTAATGGTGTTTTTCTTGTACATGCTTAGCTGTTTAAATGCAAAGGTTGAGTGACCTTTTATGAATTATCCACTTGCCCAATCTGTAATGTTTTCAACTGTGATATACCATTTCCACAGTGATCATCAAAGGCATTTCTCTACCCAAGCTGGTTGGTCATGAACTATACAGGCTCTATTTGCCATGCCTAAGCTTGTTAACAGCGATATAATATTTAACTGCATATGACACCAAAATTCTTCAAAATATGAAAAATACTGCAGTGTTATCACCGTTTTTCTTGCTCCTCTTTTCCTCCTTTTTCATGCAACATTTGGTTTAATCTGGCTAATACTTTTGCATCCACTTAATAAGATCTGCTGCCCTTTTCCCAGGAACGAGCGGCTTTGGCTGCTGCCTCGGATCCTTACAGATATGTTGAGAAACGGAAACCAATTCCTGATCCCCAGGTAACCTCATCCTCTTCCCTTTAGATTTGAGACACGACAAGTTTTTCCTTCAAAACAGTTTATATGGATGATTTGCTAATGATGCATCTGGTGACTAGGATACTGGCTTAATTTATGGAAAGAAGAAGGAGCCTACAAAATCTGATGACTGATAGCTTTGGATACACGTTGTACCAAGATCACCATCCTTTGCTGCCAACAACACAAGGGAGTTTCTGGAACCCTGCTGTCTGCATCTGAATCATAAACTTGTTGGCATGTTTCTTGTCCTTACTAGCAAGTCAAACATTGAGCTTTGCTGTTTAATTACCTGAGCTTCAGCATATGACTTTCACTATAGTGTACTGTCTCATATTTGCTCAGGTCATGCATGAGAAATGTAATTATGTAAATGTTTTTGGAATAGAAAATCGCTCTGTACTTCTGTTGCCCTTGATTTCTCTACTTTCTCACAGCCATTTCTTAGTTGTGGCTGCTGTTATACTAGCATTCAGAACTACAGAGGTGCTGCTCGTTCGCGGTTCTATTCCTCAGACCTCGTCTCCCGAATGATTTTCCTGCTCGCCGCTGGTATTTTTCTTCAGTACATCATGTACTTGGTTTCTTTAAATTAGATCAGCGGGAAGACCAGCGTTACAGGTAAAGAACCAATTAAAGAGGACGCGTCTACACGCACGACCAGCCCTCACAGATTTGTTGGGAGCCTGATAGTACTAGCTGCCGAGCCCTCGCTTTCGCCGTGACCAAGGGAACCCGTGCGCACGAGGTCACGCCACGCCACCCTTTTCCTCTCCGCCGCTAGCTTTTGCCGCCGTATCAGCTCCACGACACCCGATGGACGAGGGAAGGTGAAGGCGGCCGCCTCTGCCGCAGCAGCCAACGCGGACGCGTCAGCCAAGTCCCTCTTGCAATTCGCAGCAAGAAAAAAAAAAGTGAAGAATAAACAAACAGCTCCAAAAAGAGAGAGAAATCGAAACCCAACCCACCGTGGCGAATCCGTCGCATGCCATGTCGGAACCCAACGGCGGCGCCGCCGCCACTGACGCTGCCGCGGATCCGTCCCCACCGCCGTCTCCTCGGCCGCAGCCGCTCGAGTGGCCCGAGGACGGCCGGCTGACGCGGGACTGGGTGGCGAGGCTGACCTCCACGCTGGACTGGTGCTCGCGCCACCTCCCCGCGGACGAGCTCCCCGCCGTGCTCCCGGCGCCGGTCGTCCAGCGGCTCGTCATCACCGCCGCCTCGGACCTCCACAAGGAGCCCAACCTCGTCCGCGTTGACCCGGGGCCCGGCCAGGCCGTGGTCGTCGTTGGGGACGTCCATGGCCAGCTCCACGACGTCATGTTCTTGCTCCAGGACGCAGGGTTCCCCTCCGAGGATCGGATTTTCGTCTTCAACGGGGACTACGTGGATCGCGGAGCCTGGGGGGTCGAGACCCTCTTACTCCTCCTGGCTTGGAAGGTAAATTTTGCAGATTCATCTCGTTGTAAGCTTGCTAATATCGCAATCCCTGCAGATTACAGTTCATTATCATTTCCTGTCATTTTGTTGGATCCTATGACTGACGGTCTTTGCATTTTTCCTCCGTTATTTTATTTGATTCACTGAAGTGGTTATTTTATTTGATTCACTGAAGTGATGGGCATAGGTAGGAAGGCACTGTGATATGTAATGTGAGTAAATGATTTTGATTGGTGAATAATGATAGTGTTATAGTCTCATATCATATGATGTCGCCTGGTGTTCGAGTTGTGCTAAGAAAGAGGTGGCCCATTGTGCTCCGTTCTCAAATCAAGCTCATATTAGCATTGGATTATTGCAGTCTGTAATTTTTTACCATCCATGCATGTCCTGTTTCCGCAAAATCCCATATCCTAAGTTTTAGTGCTGTAAAATCCTATTTGGAAATTTGACTCCCAGTTCTCACACATTAGGGCTGTTGCTTTACCTCATTTAGCATTCGTAAATATAGATGTTTCATTGAATAGCTAACTGGTGTAAAAAGTTAGCCTGTGGCCATTAATATGTCCCATTTCTTTCAGGTATTGCTTCCAAATTGTGTTTTCCTTCTCCGTGGGAATCATGAATCCAAGTATTGCACATCAGTTTATGGTTTCGAAAAGGAGATATTGACTAAATACAAAGATCAAGGCCCTCAAGTATATCGAAAATTTTTAAGATGTTTTGAGGATCTTCCCCTAGCAACTATAATAGCAGGATGCGTATACACTGCTCATGGAGGGATTTTCCGTGGGACTGTTGTGTTACCATCAAAAAGAGCAAAAAAGGGGAAGAAAGGTCGTAAATACAAGGGGGATTCCACTGTTGACCCGACTTCGATAAAGCTTGGATCCCTTGATGAGTTATTGAAAGCAAGGAGAACTGTTCTGGACCCTCCGTGGGAGGGTCAAAATTTGATTCCTGGAGATGTCCTTTGGTCTGACCCTTCCTTGGAATCAGGTCTTTCCCCAAATGTAGAAAGAGGCATCGGACTGCTTTGGGGTCCAGATATTACCCAGCAATTTCTGCGTACAAACAATTTAAAGGTTCGTTTTATTGGAGGCATCATATTGTTAATTGGAGTGCCTTTATCTCTTTTGTAGCTATTAATAGAATGTCTTTGTGTTTGCCTAGTTTAATGCAGCACAGATATACATGCTAGCATGGCTAATGGTGATTAACTGGTTATTGAGATTGAATGCTGCTACATTCTGTGGCTTAATTATTTGGTTCAGTTCAGTGATTTCTCTGTTTTATATCAACTAATTGCTACTTGGGTATGTGCAAGCGCAGTTGATTGGGTATGATAGAACTCCTAGTAGTTATGAGCATGCAGTAATATTCTAACAGCATTCTCTTTTGGAAAATTCTTTATTGCATACAAGTCGCCTAAGATTTTATGCAGTGAATGGAATATAGACGTCGATAAGCTTGAATAGGGTTTCCTAGATATTTTTTGTGGATTTATATACATGTTTGTGCTGTTCAATTGGCACGTTGGTATCGAAATAGTACCTTTTACAAGCAAATTGAGCAGTCTTACCATGTTGAACTAAGCATCATGACAGCACTGTATCTGTTTAAAGTTGTATGATTAATTCTCCTTTTGTTGAACGAAGTTAATCATCAGATCACATGAAGGTCCAGATGCAAGGGATAAGAGACATGATCTCCTAGGAATGGACAAAGGCTATACAATTGATCATGATAGAGAATGCGGGAAACTGATTACTCTATTCAGTGCTCCAGACTACCCTCAATTTCAGGTGCCAAAAGAAACTAAATTAGCTTCTAATTTGACTTCCCTGGTGAATGTGCTCTATACTGTGGCTACAGCAAAAGTTATTTGGCTAATGAAAATCTCTAGGTTGGTTCTGTATATGTTTTGATAGTTACAATTGCTTGCGGGTATAGGCTTCAGAAGACCGGTACGACAATTGTGGAGCATATATTGTCCTGAATCCACCTGATTATGCCACCCCTGTTTTCCGTAGTTTTGAAGCTGTAAAGCCTCGACCTGCGGTATGTGAAACATCTCGTGCTAGATTAACAAAATCTCCGTTCTGAATAATCATTTATTCTGTTAGCATATGCAGTACTTTATGTTATGATTTTAGAGTGGAAACAATCTTGTAAGAGTATGGGAGGCAAGTTAACTAAATAAGGCTTTCACGCAGGCACATCCATACTATGATTTTGAAGAAGTGATCGACTCAGATGAAGAGTTGAATTTGGATGCCATGGACAGTAGTAGCACAGCAAGCAGATAATTAATTATATACATGTCGTTGTCTCATTTGGTATTTAGCATGTACTAGCTGTCATCAAGAACGCTGAAGTGCCTTTGAGACCCTGTTGTAATTGATGCCATTGGTGGTTTTTGGATGGCAATTTCTAATGCCTGCCAAACCTGTATTGACTCAAATATTAGGATCTGTATGCAGATTACCATGACTCTGCAATACATCATCCAAATATTTGTCAACTCTCTTGTATCGTACAATCTACAAATGTTACATGCTGACGATTCTATCAGAGTATTGTCTCTTCTTGTGTATTTAGTTGTATGTTTCGCTGGAATGTATTTCCGGTCATGTTCCAATCTACAATCTACGTCGAACAGCTGGAGCCATGTACGTTCCAAAATATATGAAGCAAGAAAATCTTCGTTCCGCTGAAATGATCTCTAGGCCTCAGGCAAATGCAGTTTCAAAATTGGACTGCATCAACATCTTGTAATCTGAACAAGTTAGTCTTCATTGTATGGTCTCTCATGATTTCATCATCTTGCATCATCACATGTCTGCATCCATCGCTGATCTCTAACACCAAGAAAATTTATCAAATGGTTTCCGTTTAAGATTATCTTTCCTTTAATTAAGAAAAAAGAGGAAAGGATAGACATGAGTTGGTAGAAATCAAGTGCACTTTGTAAACCCCCGGGCCAATGATTTACAATCTCAGCACTGCAGTAGCTAATCTTTGCAGGCAATTATAGCACGTCGCCGATCCTAATTTGGTACTGTACTTAAGGAAATGATCTGCACCTTCAGTCAATCCGAACCCAAGCGCACAGCCCTACACCAGACTCGTGATGAGCATAGCATATGCACACCGCGCTGCCACTCCTCCAGCCTACATGAACGAATACGACCGAGGGATCAATTCGGCTGGATCCCAACCAGCTCAGACCTAACATGGCGAACCCAGGTATTAGTACTTGAAGTCGCAAAAAAATATATATTAGTGCCTGCCTGTGGTTAGTTTGCTGGAGCAGATGGGCGCGCGGCGTACCACAAATCGTATCGAAATCGCGACGTACGCTTCGATCGGGCTTGTTTTCCTGCGGGTAGAGTCGAGAATCGAGATGGTTGCTGTTGCCTGTTGGTCGACGGCGCCGCATGTTCGTCGCGGGACGGTTCGACAGTTGTAGGCCGGCCCGGTGCCTGCCCGAGGATCTGGATTCTGGTATACAGCTCCGTTCTTAAATTCTTTTTGATACTTTTAATTTTTAAAAATTATATTTGATTATTTATTTAATTTAATTTTTTATAAATTTAAAAAATAAATTAGTCATATTTAAACCATCGTTTATGATAAAACTAATTACAATAAAATAAATAATATTTTTACAATTTTTTTTAATAAGATGAAGAGTTAAATATGAAATTTAAAAGTTAAAAGTGATAAAAATTTTGAGACGCAGGTAGCAGGTGTCTGTTGCCATGTGCGATGTGAAAACCGGCAGGATTTGATTTGGGCTCTCGAGAGTTTGAGGTGCCTGCCACTCATGGTCCGGTCAAACTGAAAACTCCCCACCCACTGCTACGACTGCGTCGCCTGATCAACGGGGATGGATACTCGTTCAATCACACAGTACCCTGCACGACACTAGTTGCACTCAGTGACTCAGAAATATCCCTCCTGTTGGCACACGGGCAGTCGAATTCCCTGTGGACTTTTTCCCCTAGTGCGCCCGTCAAAGCTCACAGAGCAGCGAGGGTGAACGAACGAACCGGAGTGGGGGCACCGCTGTCCGCCCGGCCGGTGCAAGCAACCCGCGCTCGGCCACCGCGGGCCGTTCCGTCCGCTGAGCGCTTGTACGAGAGGACCGATGGCGATGGCCACGACGGAGGGACAGCATCTCAAATCCGTATATGCTCCGTGTCCGTGGCGCCGGTGCCACCGCCTCGACGTGCCTATCCGATCCTACCCGCCGCGCTTTTTATCTCACCGGGCGCGGTCTGGTCTGCCCTCGGACCCGTACGGACTGCAAGCTATCCACGCCCTGTTCGTGACGCCGAGCGACGATGAATGCTAGCGCCAGGGCTGCTCGTGGAAAACGATTGATTGATGCGGATCCGCGGGTGCCGGTGCCCGGGCTCGGAGACGCCGATGATTGATGCGAATCCGCGGCTGGCGGTGGCTTGGCTCCCTCCGTCCCCGGGGATCGGACGGGCGCGGGTAGTCAGTCCGGTCCGGACCCAGATGCCAACAAAAAAAACGTACGCGCCCTGAACGGCCTAACGGCGGACGAAAGAAAGAAAGCAAGCGTGAGCCGTAAGCGCGGCGGGCTCATCACCAACGCTTCGCTTCCGTGTGCCGCCGCTGGACCGGGTTACCTCGTCGCCAATCGTGGGACGCGTCGACGCGCGGCGCCGGTGGGGGCAGGTGCTCGGATCAGGTTGGAGTTTCGTTGGCTTGGGTTGGACGCGGTCGCTCCCGGGGTTACAATATTAATTTGCTGAATCGAAGGCAGGTATCGGAAGCGGATTAACTAAGGGGCGCGTGACGGGGCTAAGCTATTTAAGAAAGCGACGATGCGTCTGAACAGGGATTTCCTGTCTGCTGAGAAGAGTAATTAGATTCTAGTTTAAAATTTGATTCATCTTCTCTGCCAGAAAAAAGGGAAAAAACTTCCTGAGATTTTCCTGCTGTCAGGAACAGGACATCAGTACCGCTTTGCCACAGTCGCGGGGGCCAATGATGGTAGCCCAGCTTTGCACAATTCCATTGGCTTCGTTGAAGGTGAGTGACGTGTCGTGACGTCGGGGCAACAGCAAAAGAGCCCCCTCCTATGGATCCAACGGCAGCAGCGGCCAGCGAGGGCACGCAACGCTTTAATTTACCGCTAGATTTGCTTAACCTGACGAGGTTCATGCAGGCCGGAAAAGGAAGCGTACAATACTCGATTTGTTAATTAAATCACAGTTTTGATGACCACAACCTCTCTCTAAGCACAGAGGACACATGCATGCGACGGTCGGTAAACACAAAGCGCCTAACCCAGATAGGACCTCGTGGTGGCCTCATGGGCCTGCTCGCCGCCGTGCATGCACCCACGCGGACGACACAGACGTGGAGCCGAAAATACGTACGGACCGTTTCCGCCTCTGTACTTTTCTAATCCTCGGTCTCCCAAAGACTTCCCATCATTGCACTATTATATTCACAATGATGGTAACCGTGCACCCCTCTCTGTCTTTTACCAGTCCGTCTCAAAATAAATTTATAGGAGTACTGTATCTGAGTCTGTCAAAATTATCATCGATCAATTTTTGTTTATAAACTTGTTTCATATTAACTGAAATAATATAAATTTGATTATTACTAGTCAAACAAGTTTTTCTAACTTAAATGTAAGGTTCTCTAGAACAAGCGCGCTGTTTGTTTTGGCGGAAAACGCTGTAGTACTAGTAGCTTTCTGACGGATACGATTTTCAGTGACTTTTAGGACCGTCACATGCCAGTACTTCATTTTTTAACATCGCGGCCGAGGGCGAGGGTTAGACACCAGGTCGGCGATAAACAAGTGCTGTTATTAGCGCCGCGGTCCAAGGGGTTTCTAAACCCGGTCGCGATCGCATCCGTCACATCGGTTGCGGGGCACAATTCCCCAGCACCCTCCTCCCACCTCTCTCGCTCTCCGATTGCAAGATGCGATCCACCCACAATTTACAAAGCGAGGGCCGTCCTTGCCCGGGAAAAAGATAGAGTAACCGGAGGATGACGAGGACGTGTACCCGCGAGCAAATTTCTTAGGCTCGGCGTGCGTAACGAAAAAGCCGCCGAATTATTATCAGATGGACGCTGTATTACGTACTCCAGTTTCTAATAACCTGTTCGGTGTAGCTTCAAAGTGCTTTTGGAATACACATTATATATACATTTTCTTTTCTCAGATCCTCCAATGTTTCAATCATCTATCTGTATCGTCGAGCGAAAACATAGGAGGAGCTCGTTTTCACTCGAGTACTGGTACTCGCATCCGATCAGTAGCAGAGCTTTTGGTCCGCACGTAGATATGGACTCGACGGGTCCCTGGTCCGGCAGCCGCACGGCCACTGGCCCGCGTGGCGCCTGCGCGCGCGGCCGTGCGGCGACGCGGGAGAGGAGCAGAGCCGTGTGATCCCGTGGGAGGGAGAAAAGCGAAGGCGCAGCACCGGCAGACCGGTGGAGTCGTGGACGGGATCGGTGGGAGCCGGCCGGAGGAAGGAATCCGAAAGGACAAATAATTGAGGCCAGAAGCACGTCCTGCCGGGCCCTACCTCGGCCACACTCTCCCTCCCCATTTTGCCTCTCTTTTCAAATCAACGCTTAAACGGATGATATAATGTTTGAAGTTAACAGTCGTCTATTTGATCAAATTTAATAATTAAAAATAAAAAAAATATTTGATCAAAGATATAAACAGTGAGCTTGATAAAAAAAATAGTAAACTCAGTACTAATTTTTAAAAAATCAATAACTAAGATTAATCAGAGATAGAAGCACTGATATCTCTCAAGCAGCATAGTATGTCTCCGTAAACAAACCTTGCGAGCGGTGAAAAAATGTCGTTGATTCGAACGCGGAGGAGCGCAGAAGTACTCCCCTGCTGCCACCCTGAAAATGGTTGCGATACAGAGCAGTACAACAATTCACGTGTCAAGGGGTATCTTCGTACGAGCGCGACAGAGGATCCGAGTTCATTTCCCTGGCCGGCTGCCACCAGGCCCGTACCGTGAAAAAAGTCGGGGCAGGGGCGGTGCACGCGGAGGGACGCGGGCAGTACGAGCACGACGACTGGTGGTGCCGGGCTCGTACCGCTGGACTGGTATCCGTGCCTGCCTCCTCCCGACGCGACGCGCGATAGATCTCGCTCCTCTTCTTCCCCGTACGGCCCGCGGCGTGGGACGGCAGCACCACCCACCCACCACCGCAGGAGATTCCCGGTCCCGCCCTTGCCCTCGCCGGCTAATTACCTCTCCCTGCCACCCTACTCCTCGCCGAGCCCCGTGCGCGCCGGAGCGCCTCGCTGGAGTAGCTCTAGCACGACCCGACCCGACCCGACCCGACCCGCCTGCCTGTCTCCGTTCGATTCCCCGCGGCCCCTCTCTCTCTCCTCTCTTTCACACCATCCTTCCAGCGCCGAACCACGCCATCGCCCCCTGCGCTGCGCAAACCTTCCTCATCCGCAGCAACCTCAGCTCCGCTTGCTTGCCCTCCTCCACCGCCGCACTTCTTCCCACCGCCGCCGATTCCTCCGCTGCTTCCTGCTGCTTCCCCTAGAGCATCGCTGCCTCTAGGATGCTTCCTGCTGCTGTTTCTGGTGGCGAGGCGAGGTGACGTGCCGCGCCCGACCTGGTCGCCGAAGAAGACCTTGCTTGCCGTGAGGTACCTGGAATCTTCGTCCGCCGCTGCTCTCGTCGCCCGGCTCCTCTCCTGCTCCGCGCGGTTGCTGATCGGTTTGGCCTCTTGAGCAGATCCCGTGGGTCGGATCGGAGCCGCGGCGTTGGCGGCCTTGAGCGATGCAGAGGGAGGTGGGGCCGCAGGTGGCCCCTCCGCTGTTCCTGCACCAGATCCAGCAGCTGCCTCCCCATGCCGCGGCGGCCAAGAAGCGAGGCCACCCGTGGCCCGCGGGGCCACCGGCCAACAAGCCGGCGGTGGTCGCGGACGCCGGCGCCGGCGCGGGGAACTGGAACCCCAGGATGTGGGACTGGGACAGCCGTTCGTTGACTGCGAGGCCGTCCTCCGATGCTCTGCGCCTCGGTTCCGGCGCTGGGCAGAGCCAGCCGCAGCCAGCGGCGAGAGCTGCTGAGGCTTCGCGTCAGGGGAGCGGCTCGCTGAACCTTCAGCTCGGTCTGCGAAAGGACGGCGCGACCGCGATGGATGCGACCGGGTCGGCTCCCATGGCAGCGGCGTCGTCTCCGCCTCCGTCCGCTGCTGCGGGGCAGGAGCCGGTGGTTAGGCCAAGCAAGAGGGTCCGCTCGGGATCGCCGGGGAGCGTTGCTGGAGGATCAGTGGGTGGAGGAGCTGCGAATGGAGGCGGGAGCTACCCGATGTGCCAGGTGGATGACTGCCGTGCGGATCTGACAAGCGCCAAGGACTACCACCGGAGGCATAAGGTGTGTGAGGTCCATAGCAAGACCACCAAGGCGCTGGTCGCCAACCAGATGCAGCGATTCTGCCAGCAGTGTAGCAGGTAATGATCGCGGCTACATCCTCCAAAATTTCCATGACTAGATTTCTTGATGTGAATGATGCTAATCTTAAAAATCTATGCTTGTGATTTGATCGATTGATACGGTGTGTGTACTGGGACCGAGTAGTGCTTTATCTAATTGTCAAGCTGGTGGTGGTGTAAGTTGAGAACTTTTTGTTACTAATATGTTCGCTCTTCTGGTCAATGGTTTAGATTTCACCCACTAGCGGAGTTCGATGAGGGTAAGAGGAGCTGCAGACGTAGACTCGCTGGCCACAACCGGCGCAGAAGAAAAACCCAGCCAACAGATGTTGCTTCGCAGTTGCTACTACCGGGAAACCAAGAAAACGCAGCAAATAGGACCCAGGACATTGTCAATCTGATTACAGTAATTGCACGCTTGCAAGGTACTTTGAGATTATGTTGAATCAATACACTCCACCAATTTTTGGTTAAAGCGGCAATAATTTTATTCTCTTCAATCCCAGGTACTAACAATGCTGGTAAAGTACCAAGCATCCCTCCGATACCAGATAAACAAAATCTGGTGGAAATCATAAGCAAGATAAATTCGTTGAACAACACAAATTCTGCCACAGAATCTCCTCCATCAGAAGTTGTTGACTTGAATGCTTCCAATGGACCACAACAGGATTCTGTGCAGAAGATGACTAATGAAACCGAAAAGCCAACTGTGCCATCCACCAAAGACTTACTTGGTGTTCTATCAACTGCGCTTGCAACTTCAGCACCTGAGCAGTCTCAGGGGAGCAGTGACAGTAGTGATAATAACAAGAGCAAGAGTCATTCAACAGAACCAGCTAATGTTGTAAATTCACATGCTAAATCAATGGGAGCTTTTCCTGGCAACAATGCTCATGAAAGTCAACCCCATATGTACAAGGAGACTGACCAAGAGACTCGGCCATATCTGTCACTGCAGCTGTTTGGTAGCATTGATGACGACATTCGCCCTAAGACGGATTCTGCTAATAAGTACTTATCTTCGGAGAGCAGTAATCCTCTGGATGAGAGATCTCCTTCATCCTCACCACCTATTACCCGCAAGTTTTTCCCCATACATTCAGTAGATGAAGAGGTTAGGCACCCTCAGGCTGCAGACTATGGGGAAGATCCTGCAATGATTGAGGTTAGCACAAGCCGCGCATGGTGTGCACCACCTCTCGAGCTCTTTAAGGATTCAGAGCGGCCAATCGAGAATGGGTCACCACCAAATCCTGGGTATCGGTCATGTTATGCCTCAACTTCTTGCTCAGATCATTCACCTTCAAGCTCAAACTCAGATGGACAGGTAGTTCATACCAGCAGATTGCAGTTCCAGTTAATTGTAATTTTGTTAATGTCTTATTCATGCACTCAACTCACCCTTTTCTCTGTTTTTTTGGTATGTTATTAAAGGATCGGACTGGTAGGATCATATTCAAGCTATTTGGCAAGGAACCTAGCACTATACCTGGGAACCTTCGCAGCGAGGTATAATCACAAGGGTTATTTGAACATGATGAATTGGCACACTAATTCTTTGAATGTGCTATGGACTTAATCCATTTTTTTGTTTATTGCTTAGATAATAAATTGGCTCAAACACAGCCCAACTGAAATGGAAGGATACATTCGCCCTGGTTGCCTTGTACTATCCATGTACCTATCAATGCCACCTATTGCATGGGATGAAGTAAGTCTGTAACTAAATTAGGCAAAATAAAAGAAGCATAACTGCAATTGTGACATGTAATAATGGCATCTCTGATGTAAATGCAGCTTGAAGAAAATCTTCTGCAGAGGGTAAATGCATTAATTGAGGGTTCTGGTGTGGATTTCTGGAGGAATGGAAGGTTTTTAGTTCGAACTGATACCCAGTTGGTATCGTATAAAGATGGTATGCATACTGTCAATTGTGTAGAAATCTTTCCCCTTCTATTGCTCTTCATCGTAGAGTTTGTTTTGGTTTTCATCTGAGTTTATTTATTGTATCTTCTTTTTTTCAGGGATGACACGCCTATCAAAATCATGGAGAACTTGGAATACCCCTGAGTTGACATTTGTGACACCAATTGCTGTTGTTGGTGGGAAGAAGACATCCCTAGTTCTGAAGGGACGCAATCTGACCATTCCCGGCACCCAGTAAGTCCTCATTTGTATTTGGTATTGCATCATTGATATGAATCAAAGTCCTGACCACATGTGAATTTCGGACCAATGTAGGATCCACTGTACTAATATGGGAAAGTACATATCCAAACAAGTGCTATGCTCAGCATATCCGGGTACCATATATGATGATTCAGGTGTTGAAACCTTTGATTTGCCTGGAGAACCAAACCTTACTCTTGGCCGATGTTTTATTGAGGTACAGAATTTTTAAAGCCTTTTTGTTTGTGATATTTATTGACCAATTGGCATAGGTAAGATGATTACAACTGTCCATATTGATATTCACAGGTGGAGAACAGGTTCAGGGGTAATAGTTTCCCGGTGATTGTTGCAAATTCAAGTGTCTGTAAGGAGTTGAGAAACCTTGAGATTGAGCTCGAAGATTCACAATTTCATGACGTCAGTTTGGATGATCAGGTTCATGACCATAGGCAGTCAAAGCCAAGGGATCAAGCTTTGCACTTCCTTAATGAACTTGGCTGGCTCTTTCAGAGGGCTGCTGCATGCACACCCTCCACCAGATCTGATGTTTGTGATTCAGATTTGATTCAATTCTCCACTATTCGGTTCAAGCACCTCCTGTTGTTCTCAAGCGAACGTGATTGGTGCTCTGTAACTAGAACACTTTTGGATATACTTGCCAAGAGAAGCTTTGTCAGTGAAGAAGTATCACAGGAAACTCTGGAGATGCTCTCGGAGATTCATCTCCTGAACAGAGCTGTCAAAAGAAAGAGCAGTTGCATGGTGCATTTACTTGTGCAGTATGTTGTAATGTGCCCTGATAATTCAAAACTGTACCCCTTTGTTCCAAACTTACCTGGCCCAGGTGGTTTGACACCGTTGCATCTAGCTGCATCCATCGAGAACGCTGAGGATATAGTTGATGCCTTGACAGATGATCCTCAGCAGGTAAGTTCAGTTGCTTAATTTGTGTTTAATAATAGGTCTTATCCAATCGATACTTCTCCTGACTTCTCTTAATGACTGCAGATTGGTTTGAGCTGCTGGCAGTCGGTGCTAGATGATGATGGCCAATCACCTGAAACATATGCCAAGTTGAGGAACCATAATTCTTATAATGAGCTTGTAGCGCAAAAGCTGCTGGACAGAAAGAATAACCAAGTTACCATAATGATTAGTAAAGATGACATTCTTGTGGAACAATTAGGAAATGATGGTGGCTATAATAAATCTGGAGCTCAAGCATTGCAAATAAGATCTTGCTCACAGTGTGCCATTTTGGATTCTGGTGTGCTAAGGCCACCTTTGCGATCTCGAGGATTGCTTGCTCGGCCTTATATCCACTCAATGCTTGCCATAGCTGCAGTCTGTGTTTGTGTCTGTGTATTCATGCGAGCTTTGCTGCGGTTTAATTCTGGTAGATCCTTCAAGTGGGAAAGGCTGGATTTTGGTACAATATAAAAGTTGGAGACACTAGCCCTCTGGTATCGTTAACAAGCAGCAGATATGTAACAAGATTGTTCTTTTAGCTGCCTATGCTTCCTTCAAGCTTCTATTTCCATGGATAAGTGGATGAATTTTGTAATTACATGGACCGATTCATCTCAGAACCAAGTGTCGATCACGGTACTGGGGATGTTAGATTCAATATAAGGAAGTTCAAAGGAAAATCAGAGCAACCCTGTCAAAACGAGGAAACTGTGGCTGAGTTGGCATACGGTTCTTTTTTTTGTGATGAGGAATGTAGCAACTGCGCTTGCTGTAATCACAATTCTGGGGTACCTGAGTAAGTAACCTTGACGTCGTTTTTATTGGTGTAAAGTTTGTGAATCTGTTGTTTCATGTATCACAAGCTGGGCATCTAACTTGCTCACTGTTTCACATTTTTTATTCTTGTGTATTAAATACAGTACTTTAGCATGCATGTATCCACTTGTCTTTAGATATTAGCTAGGGTAAATTCAAAGACGCTTTTCATGTCTTGTATCTTCATAGCGCTTATGTAGCTAAATAGAAATGATGCGAATTTGAGGTGTACCTGAATCTGTTGTTTTATTGGATAGCAGCCACGACACGTATCTATCGTGTTTTTTTTTTTTTTACTTTCCTTTTCGATCAACTACTACTACTTTCTAAAAGCTGGCATTTCCGTCCACTTGATTGAACACGTCTGCTCTTAACCAGGGACGGCAACAGGGCCGGTGCTGTATACTTATCTGTTAAGTAAAGTAACAAATTAGCTTAAAAATTTTGAAATTTTATTTAACTGCACTTGATTTAGCACCTGTTCATAGATTAGCACCTGGCACAAGTTGATTTTAGCTCTGCCACTGCTCTTAACGCTGTGAATGTCTATGATATGGTTAATTGCGATACTTGCTCTGGTTGAGCACCTTGAAAACCGCTTGGCACCACCCTTTTGGTGCCATTTGGTGTGTCACGTAAAAGGGCTGATGACTGAGGCACACCACTCGCGCCGTGCGTTGTTATCCTGATGGCCGCGTGACACGAATGAGATGCCTTTCTTGGAGCCTTTCCGAAGGCACCGTGTGTGGATCGCCCCGGGGACACGGCGACGAGATTCTGGCGAGTGGCATGGCAAACTCGCAGTCGAGGGCTCCATCTCCAGCACCACCCACCACCAACCAGCCCTGTCCCCCATTCGTGAGATGAACTGCTCGACGCGATGATGCCTTTCCCGGCACCGACGGCACCGGAAGGCCGCACTTGCGAGGTGCAATGGCCTGGGTTGCACGGCCGGTGTCTTTCTGCCTTTCCACATGGATTTCGGATTGGACGCGAGCTGGCCACGTTCACGAATGATGCCGGTGCCAACCCCCCTGATCGGCGCCGTCGCTACAGCGACTGATGGGTGGTCGCACCGAACGCGAACGGCCCGTGCGCGCGATTGCCTTTGCTTGGCGCTCTTGTGGCGTCCTGGCGAGAGCACGTGACGTGACCTCTTCTTTTTCGTGCAGCACGGCTGGACGTATGCTGATCCATCCATCCATCGACCACGGCATCACGCCTAACAAGACGGGACCACTGCGCGTTGCAGCGCGCGGGCGGATGCATCCACCATGGTACGAAGTACCGGGGAGAGGGAGACATCACGACTCACGGGGAGGTTATGGTCCCTGGAAGGGAAGGGGTGCGCCGTTTCCTCGTGCGCGGAAAGCGTTGGCGCGGGCGGCGGTCATGGATGGATGGCACGATGCTGTTGTGGGCGGGCATTCGCGACGGGACCCGGAGGCAGGGGGAGGGGTTGGCGCGGACGCGGCGGCGTTCTAACATGTTCCCCGTGAGCGCCGGTGCGCCGACACCGCGCGTCGTCGGGTTTTCCGGGTGCCCGCGTCTGCCGGTGGCGTGAGAATCTAATCACGCGCTGTCAGTTGCTGCGGACGGCCGCGTGGGGTGGGAGGGCACGGGCCGCGCGCTGCCTGTTGCCATGTGACGCGGTGTCCGTGTCCAGACAACAATCTGCGCAGAGTTCGGATCCATCCAGTTTTACAGGTCAGTCCTTCAAAATCGCATGGACGACCGGTCGCACGACTTTCATTCAACAGGCAGCCAGCACGAGATCGCATTGCCTTTCGAATCAACAGATATATTTTTTTCTTACTTTGGGAAAAAGAATTTAGGACGAAAATTCGTTGCATTATGAACGTTATAGTTGAAAGCTAAACGGTCTTGTTTCAAGTTCGAAACTGGTTTGGCCCGGTGACCCCGGCCGCGGCAGCCCGCACGAGTGGTCCATTCTGAACGTTAAGCCTTACGGTCTTGTCGTAAGTACGAAAGCAGCTCGGCCCAGAGATCTCCTCCGGCAGCCCGCACGCGTCAGCCCATCTAGCCCCCCAAGCGAAGCCCAAGGGTGTGCCTTCTCCGATGGATTGGCAGCCTACACTACAAGTGCTGGTTGTTCTTGTTGGTCAATCATTTGCAACCAACTGCCACTTTTTTAAACACTCCTAGAATAAAAAGAAATGACTGCATAAAATAAGGAGGACTATCTATTATTCTCTCCTTCAGTTTCGGCAATTTCTCCTTTACCGTCCATAAAAAACTAAGGTTGATTTAGTTGTTGGCTTGGCTAGCTGACCGACCATTGTTGCTCCTTGTTCTTAATGTAGATACACTTGGAAGAAGAAAAATCTGGGGAATCTTTGGTCAGTATAACGCCCAAAGCCAAGCGATGTGGACTCGTCGCTGATCGAGTCCACTGTCAGATCGCTCACTACTGATTACTGAACCTAACAACCAAGACAACAAGAAACGTGACGCGTCCCTTGAGAAAACAAAAGCTTCTACTCGGTCCTATTGTTTCCAAGGGGTGCAACTGCCAAATATCATGGCATTTCGAGTCCCGTCTCTACACTCCATGCATTATTCTTCCAGCCTCCAACTGTGCTTGGCAGTCATCACCAGACGCGTTTAGGGGGGCTAAATTATGGTTACCAACATGATATTAAACAGATGCAGCTCACTAACCTTTGTGATCGGTAACGATCCTGTTGTTGTTTGGATGTGTCTTCGCACTGCAATTACCAGCGCATGCTTTCCCACCTATGCTACTACTTGCCAGGCAGAACGGACATGTGTCGTCTTTTGTTCAGAAAAATCTAATTCATCTCGACTTCAGTTTGACTTGATCCTACAATGACATGATGCATTGTGACTGTATTTTATGTCAATAGTATAGCAATTGATTGACCAAACTATGTGCTTCCAACTAAAAGAATCATGTACATATATCATGTACTTACAGAGTAAATTTACAAGGAAGCTTCACAATCCATCAATGAATTTATGGACCAATCAAAGTGTATACAAAGGAAATAGATTCTACTCCAGTATGCATCGTCTGGTAACCCGGGATCGAGCTGACAATGTTGCAGAAAATCAAGGCCAGATAAAGTTACATGCCAGTGAAGGGGTGAGGCGGTTTCCTCTGACGACCAGGGGATCCGGTTCCGATGAAGGGGTAGGGTCAAGTGCGAAGTGTGCTGAGACTGGAAGATAAGCACAAGCAATCTACGATTAGGACATAGTAGAAGCTAAATTTACTTTTCTATCTCCAGCTGTAGCTACAAAATGTGAGGGATTGAGCAAATTTACAATGGTCAGCATGAAACTTTGATTGATCAATATCATCAATTGTGTCGTCGTAAACAGTGACGATGAATCTCCGATGCATGAGAAAGAGTACTATTTATTTGCTAATGTTTTGGAGTCAGGAAGAGCTGTCCCATGAGAAACACGCGGCTTTGCTAAATCTCTCTATCATATCTCAAAGCAAGGAAAACATTAACATAGGCAACGAAAATAGACAACGAATGCAAATGACCAATGAAGATGCCCCCTGTCGATGGCTCAATATAATTGGATATCTGCGGTAAGCTTTGACTTTGAATTGTTCACCCCAAGTTCCATCTCTACTGTTCCAACGGATTGCGTGTTGAAATTTTATTTTGATTTATCTAACGTATAATCCGATGCGCTGATCCCTTTCTTTTTAAGCAGCTGACGTGGTTCCATGTGTTTGAAAAAGATGACTTCGCGCCCGGTGGTCCAGGTCGTGAAGAAGCCCCCAAACCGGACGGCGGACGGCCCAGGTGGGTCCGTGCGCGCACGTCGCTACCGCCGCGACGTCGCTTCTCCGGCTCACCTGCTGTCGTAGCCGACCTCGTGTCACGCTGTTGCGCGCACGACGGCGACCCGCGCGCAGGCGTTCCGGCAGGTCATCGAGCCCATCGGAAAACCACGCTCACATTGACCGCGCGCGCACTCGCCGGCTGTGCCCAAGCCGGCCTTGATCCTGAACCCCGACTAGATTCAGTTTGGACAGAACAGAAAAGGTTCGGAAGTTGTACCGCCCGACCAGGTCGAGTACACGACCATCCTACCATCTAGTCGCGCGCTTATTCTTCCGGCACGTCGCCGTCGGCTCCTACCCCGCTGTCCGGCACGTTTCCCTGGCACTTGTCTCACCGGGGGCCGGTGGAATGTACCCGGCAAGTTCGCCGCTTTTGGGCCGGCGCTGGGCCGCTGGCTGTTACAAATAGCGACCGCGCGGTACGGCGGGACTCCCCCCTTCTCCTCGCGCTCACTTTTGCCGCTTTCCACCTGCGCTTTTTCCCAGCAGCGCTCTCGTGCGCGCGTCTCGGCGCATGGCGTCTACGTGTGGCGGCGGACGTGGTCGCTCTCCGCTGTCGCTTCTGGGTCTCCTCGCCTGCTTCCTCGGCGTCGCCTGCTGCAGCGCGCAGCTGCAGCAGCCGCCGCCCCCGCTCGAGGTCAGTAGGTTAAGCTACGACTCGTTCGACGCGGGCAACTCGCGGGAGCTGGTGCTGCGGAAGGACGCCTCCGTCAACGGCGGCGCGCTGCAGCTCACGCCGGACTCGCGGAACGTCCCCAGCTTCCTGGTCAACAAGTCCGGGTCCGTGCTCCTCAACCACGCCTTCATCCTCTGGAGTCTCGACGAAGATGTCGCGCCTGCGGCGGTGTCCGGCAGCAATGGAACCACCCGGAACAGCACAGCGCGGCGTCCTGTTCGCGTCGTGTCGTTCAACAGCACGTTCTCCATGAACGTGTTCTACGACAGGGCGCGTCCCGGCGAGGGCCTCACCTTCCTCATCGCGCCGTCCCTCGACGGCCCGCCTCCGGGCAGCCACGGCGGGTTCCTCGGCCTCACCAACGCGACGCTCGAGGCCGCGCCGGCCAGGAACCGGTTCGTCGCTATCGAGTTCGACACGGTCAATCAGACCTACGACCCGCCCAACGGCAACCACGTCGGGCTCAACATCGGCTCCGTCGTGTCCAACAAGACGGCGAACCTCGCCGACTTCAACATCACGTCGATCGCGACCACGGAAGCCGACGCCGCCAACTACACAGTCTGGGTAGAGTACGACGGCGTGGCGCGGCACATCTCTGTGTTCATGGGGATCAGGGGCAGGCCGAAGCCGGCGTCGCCCGTCCTGGACTCGCCGTTGGACCTCAGCGAGCACGTCCCGGAGAAATCGTACCTCGGCTTCTCGGCGTCCACCGGCACCGACTTCGAGCTCAACTGCATCCTCGACTGGTCCCTGTCGATCGAGATCATCCCGGAGAAGACGAGCAAGACGTGGGTAATCATCGTCGCAGTCGTCGTGCCTGTGTCCGTCATCGTGATCGCCGTGGCTGCCTTCTTCCTGACCAAGAAGCTACGGGAGAGACGGTCCATGGAGAGGAGGCAGGAACGGCTGGGGAACACGCTGAGCAACCTCCCCGGAATGCCGAGGGAGTTCACGTACAAGACGTTGAGGAAGGCGACCAAGAACTTCGACGAACGGCAGCGGCTGGGGAGAGGAGGGTACGGCATGGTGTACAAGGGTCTGCTCCCTGCCGACGACGCCTCGCCGGAGGGAATGGAGGTGGCGGTGAAAATGTTCACCCGAGATAACGCCAGGAACGTCGACGACTTTCTCGCGGAGGTGGACATCATCAACCGGCTGCGGCACAAGAACATCGTCCCCCTTATTGGTACGTGCAAATTCTTGGGAACCTCATTGCATGCATACCTTTTTCATATGACTCTCCGGCTGGGAACGAACTGCTCAATCACGGCTGGTAATTTTGAAAGAAATTCAGATTCTTTTGAAGGGAAAAAAATCCAGAAATTCAGAATTTGAATATAGCATGCTTGAAGTTTTGTTCCACCCAGATAGATGTTTTTGTTCAAAATTTTGCTGATCATTGCTGTTCATCAGCAGAGAGTTGACCAGCAGTGTGAAACGGTTAGATGTCTCGATCGATTCTTTTTAACTAATCAGTTCTAGACTTCTTGTCGCTCAAGATGAGATGAACAGGCAACATCCTTGGTTTTCCGCTCTTGTTATACTACCTAAAGAAAATCCCTTGATATCCACTGGATGTCGAGTCCATGAGAATGAAGTAGAGGAAGTTATAATATTGAGATCCCAACGCGTTGGCGACAAATTATCGTTTGATATGTTCAACAATGCCCTGTCAATTTCAACTTCTGATTTTTCAATTCGTCGCGCAATTGATGTTTGCATCAGTGAATGTGCTAGTAATACATTGTTCTGATTTTTTTTTTCGTCAGGTTGGTGCTACAAGAAAGGGCAGCTGCTGCTGGTGTACGAATACATGCCGAACGGCAGCCTCGATCAGCACCTGTTCCGACGCGGCGTCCACGAGCAGCTGCCCGTGCTGAGCTGGGAGCGCCGGTACGCCATCGTGGCCGACGTCGCGGCGGGGCTGCACTACGTGCACCACGAGTACACCCGCATGGTGCTCCACCGCGACATCAAGGCCAGCAACGTGCTCCTGGACGCGGCCTTCCGCGCCCGACTCGGCGACTTCGGCCTCGCGCGCGTCATCGAGCACGACAAGAACTCGTACACCGACCTCGGCGTGGCCGGCACGCGCGGGTTCATCGCGCCGGAGTACTCGGTCGGGCACAAGGCGACGCGCCAGACGGATGTGTTCGCCTTCGGCGCGCTCGTGCTGGAGGTGGTCACCGGGCGGTACGCGCTGCTGGGCGACCCCAGGTGCCCGCTGCTGTCGGACTGGGTGTGGCAGATGCACGGCCGCGGCGCGCTGCTCGGCGCCGTGGACCAGAACCTCGGCACCGCGGAGTTCGACGCAGAAGAGGCCACCCGGCTCCTGCTGCTCGCTCTGGCGTGCAGCAACCCGAACCCCGCGGACCGGCCGATCATGCCGCTGGTTCTGCAGGTCCTGGCCAACGCCGCGCCGACGCCGGAGGTGCCGCCGTTCAAGCCGAAGTTCGTCTGGCCGCCGGAAGGGGAGGCGCACTTCAACCTGAGCGACATCGAGATGACGACGAGCGGCGCCGGCACGGGTAACGGTACGTCGACGTCGGCGATGGCCGCGGAGGACACCTCGTTCGACACTTTCCAGCGCCACACCGCGCCGAGCAGCACCGACGATTACTTCCCCGCGCTCTCCTCCGGCCGTTGATGGATCGTTCTGTGTGCATGCGCGTGATTACAACTCGAAAATAACTTGCATGTGAATTTGTGAATTGTAAATATGTTCATATAGATAGCTAGCAAGGGTGTGCCTGCATTAGTTGATGTTACACCATGATCTCCTGAATAGGAGACCTTGGTTTGTTAGAGGAAAGCAGATCAAGAGGGAAGTTACGTAGTGTGTTGGCAAGTGATCCATAGGAGAAGTTACAGTGATGTACAGCAAATTGGCCTGCTTCTGAGTGGCATAGTTTTCGGAACCGAGGGAGGCAATTTATTGACACGATGTCTGTATATGGCAAATCTGTTTGAAATTTCACTCTGCAATTTTGATCCCTCTTAGGATTTGTAATGCCATTGCTGGGAAACTAAGAGCATATTTGACAGAGCTCACAGCTCTTAATTCTCTAGATATTTTTCTGTGAAGTAATTCTGTGGTTGAAAGATAGAGAATTAAAATCAAGAAAAGCTACTTTTTTTACTTATAACCCTTAGTTTATTTCACAGAACCAATCAAAAATCATTTTCTTGAAAATAATGTTTGGCAAAAATACACGGAGAATTAGGAGCTAAATCTCTGTCAAAAGGAGCCTAAGGCTAACGGAGTGAGCTAGGCACCACATTTTTACTCTGTTAGCCCAGCTCATCAAGTGGAACATTCTATTTTGGAGCTCAGAACGTTTTGAAATCTGCATACAGAACCGGGCTGCCCCGAACATGGGAGCTGCGCCGGTCGTTCAGATGCGAAGCTTCGTGAGGTTGAAGACGGAGTCTCACGAACTGGGCCTTTTGCATTTGTACGGACTGCAAATTTTATTTTGTCGGCCCGGAGAGCTGGGCTGGGTGGGCGACGGCATATGTGGGCTCGATCAGAGCCCGATATAACAGGCCCCGGCCTCGCGCGTGTTTGCTCCAGTCTAGCGGGCTAGGAATCGTGATCTGAGTTCTAAGCCTCGGCCTCAAATGAAATCTTTCTTTGGGCTGCAGCCTCTTCGGCAGGACTGCTCAGCTCATCTCCCACGACCCACCGGCCACCGGGCCGTCGCCAGGAACGGACGAGCCGGATGGATTGATGGGCTCCCAGGCATGCAGCAGACGACGGCCCGGTCGGCCGTGGCCCAGTTCATAAAAGTCCGTCGTCAACCTCACGATTTCAGAGTGTCCGCAGCAGGCCGCCCTGCTGACGTGCTGGAGTCAATTTTTCCCCCCTGAGCTCGTTGGCGTCTTGGTGTTATCTCGGATGAACATTTTCGTGGGCTGTGTGCGGTTCACTGAGTCGGGTCCGGCCTCGCGAAGTAGATTTGTTCGGTGGGCTGGAAGCCCATCTCAGTTTGGTAGCTCAATGCGAGAGACTAATGAATTTTTGGCAAGTTAGTTCCCCATTTGGAATGCAAGAATTTTACAGCAATCACCTACGAATTTTACAGAAATCATACAAGAGTTTCATAGAGGTGCCGTTTGGACAGATGGATATGTAAGTGGGATGGGGATAGGAAAATTGATTGAAAAGATCTCTATCATTCATTCTTTCAACTTATTAAATCTTAACCATCTATTCATTTTCCAATCCCAAACTCATCTATCATTTCTCACTACCTAAACGCCACCAGAAATTATTTCAATTTTACAGAAAAATGTATCAAACGGAAAAAATTTCAATGTTCTAAAAGGGGGTCTAAACGAGCCACTCCCATGTCACTTGAGCGGGTTCTAAAGGAAAGCTTTGTCGTCACAATTTGCAAACCGCGTCTAGCGGAGACCGCGGTGAAGTACTCGTCGGTGCTGCTCGGCGCGGTGCGGTACTGTAAGGTGCCGAACGAGGTGCCCTCTGTGGCCATCGCCGACGACGTGCCGTTGGCCGTGCCTTCGCCTCTCGTCGTCATCTCGATGTCGCTCAGGTTGAAGTGCGTTTCGCCTTCCGGCGGCCAATCGAACTTTGGTTTGACCGCCGGCACATCCGGCGGCGGCTTGGCCTTGGAGAGGACCTGCAACACCAGCGGCATGGTCGGCCGTTCCTCGGGGTTCGGGTTGCAGCACGCCAGGGCGAGCAGCAGCAGCCTGGTGGCCTCTTCGGCGTCGAACCCCGTGGTGCGGAGGTTCTTGTCCACGGTGTCGAGCAGCGCGCCGCTGCCGTGCATCTGCCACATCCAGTCCGACAGCAACAGGCAACCTGGATTTCTCAGCAGCGCGCGCCGGCCGGTGACCACCTCCATCACGAGCGCGCCAAAGGCGAACACGTCGCTCTGGCGCGTCGCCTTGCGGCTGACAGCGTACTCCGGCGCGATGTACCCGTACGTGCCGGCGAAGTCGATGTCGGTGTACCAGTTCTTGTCTTGCCCGATGACGCGCGCGAGGCCGAAGTCGCCCAATCGGGCGCCGAAGGTCGCCTCCAGGAGGACGTTGCTGGCCTTGATGTCGCGGTGGAGCACCATGGGGGTGTACTCGTTGTGCATGTAGTGCAGCCCCGCCGCGACGTCGGCGACGATGTCGTAGCGGCGCTTCCAGCTCAGCACGGGCACCTGCCCGTGGACGTCGCGGGGGAACAGGTGCTGATCAAGGCTGCCGTTGGGCATGTACTCGTACACCAGAAGCAGGTGCTGCCCTTTCTCGTAGCACCAACCTGACGAAACAAAATGAAAACAAAACATTAGCACACTCACTAATGCAAAGATCCATTATCACACTGTCAATGAACTCTCTGCTGATGAACAGCAATGATCAGCTAAAATGTGAACAAAAAAATCTATCTGCAGTGGAACAAATCTGCAAGCGTGCCTTATTCAAATTCTGAATTGCTGGATTTCTTCCTTCAAAAAAAATCTTTATTTCTAATTGGAACTATAAAGGCACGAGTAAAAAAAAGGTATGCACGCAATAAGATTCCCAAGAATTAGCACGTACCAGTAAGGGGGACGATGTTCTTGTGCCGCAGCCTGTTGATGATTTCCAACTCCGCGAGGAAGTCGTAGACGTTTTTAGCGTCATCGCGGGTGAACTTCTTCACCGCCACCTCCTTTTCCTCCTGCGAGGCGTCGTCGGCGGGGAGCATCCCCTTGTACACTTCGCCGAACCCTCCTTTTCCCGACCGCTGCCCCTCGTCGAAGTTTTGGGTCGCTTTATTCAGCATCTCGTACGTGAACTTCCTCGGCATTCCGGGGAGGTTGCTCACAGTTATCTCCAGCTGCTCTTGCCTCCTCTCCATGGACCGCCTCGCCCGCAGCTTCTTGGACCTCTTGGTCAGGAAGAAGGCAGCCACGGCGATCACGATGACGGATACAGTCACGAAGACTGCGACGACGATTATCCACGTCTTGCTCGTCTTCTCCGGGATGGTCTCGATTGACAGGGACCAGTCGAGGATGCAGTTGAGCTCGAAGTCGGTGCCGGTGGACGCCGAGAAGCCGAGATACGATTTCTCCGGTACGTGCTCGCTGAGGTCCAACGGCGAGTCAAGGACGGGGGACGCCGGCTTGGGCTTGCCCCTGAGCCCCATGAACACCGAGATGTGCCGCGCCACGCCGTCGTATTCGACCCAGACGGTGTAGTTGGCCGCGTTGGCTTCCGTGGTCGCGATCGACGTGATGTTGAAGTCGGCGAGGTTCGCCGTCTTGTTGGACACGACAGAGCCAATGTCGAGGCCGACGTGGTTTCCGTTGGGCGGGTCGTAGGTCTGGCTTACCGTGTCGAACTCAATCGCAACGAAACGGTTCTTGGCCGGCGTGGCGTCGAGCGTCGCGTTGGTGAGGCCGAGGAAGCCGCCGTGGCTGCCCGGAGGCGGGCCGTCGAGGGAAGGCGCGATGAGGAAGGTGAGGCCCTCGCCAGGGCGCGCCGTATCGTAGAACACGTTCATGGAGAACGTGCTGTTGAACGACATGACGCGAACTGGACGCTGCGTCTGACCGGCTGTGCTGTTACCGTTGGTTCCGTTGCTGCCGGCCGCCGGCGCCGGCGCCAAATCTTCATCGAGACTCCAGAGGACGAAGGGGTCGCAGAGGAGCACGGAGCCGGACTTGTTGACCAGTAAGCTGTGGTTGTTCCGGGTGTCCGGCGTGAGCTGCAGCGCGCCGCCGTTGACGGAGGCGTCCTTGAGCAGCATCAGCTCCCCCGAGTTGCTGGACTCGAACGAGGCGTAGCGGAAGCTACGGACCTCGAGCGGCGGCTGCAGCTGCGCGCTGCTGGCGACGCCGAAGAAGCAGACGAGCAGGCCGAGAGGTGACAGAGGAGAGCGACCACGTCCGCCGCCACACGTAGACGCCATGCGCCGAGATGCGCACACGAGAGCGCTGGGAAAAAACGCAGGCGAAAAGCGCCAAAAGTGAGCGCGAGTAGAAGGGTGGAGTCCTACCGTTCCGCCTTGGTCGCTATTTGTAACAGCCGGCGGTCGGTTTGCCGGCTCCGTGTCACGACGCGCCCCAAACGCGGTGAACTTGGCAGGCAATCTCTACCGCCCCGGTGAGACAAGTGACCAGGAAACGTGCCCGACGGCCGCGTACGAGCCGACGGCGACGTGCCTCCAGAACCAAACTTTTTCCTCAAGGGTCAGCTCTTCCTGACTCCAAATTCATCGTCACTCTTTACGACGACACAGTTGATCTATCGAAGTTTCATATTAGCCTCTGTCAACTCATATTTGCATTTCAATTTCCTAGTGGCAGTTCCAGTGCAAATTTGTCAATCCCTTACATTTTGTAGCTACAGCTGGAGATTTTTTTAATTAGATTGCTTATCCATAACAATGACCTTAAGAATATAGATCCCTTTTACCACAGCTGGAGATAGAAGAGTAAAATTAGCTTCTGTCCCCTAAATCCTAATCGTAGACTGTGCCTCTCTGCTGATCTTCGCAGTCTCATTGTCTCAACACTTCACACTTGACCTAAAGTTAGTAAGTATAGAACGCGATTCATCTTGATTCCTACCCCTGTACCGGTATGTGACTTTCTCTGGCCTTGATTTTCTGAAAGACTATCAGCTCCGGGGTTTGGAAACGATGCTTAGCTACAATCTAAGTATTTCCTTTGTATACACTTTGTCTGGATTGTGAAGCTTCCTCGTAAATGTGCTATGGAATACTTCTATATGGTATATGTATAGGATTCTTTTAGTTGACGTGCATAGTTTGGTCAAGCCATTAATTGTTATATCATCGACATAAAATATAGTCACTATGCATCAAATTATGGAAGGATCAAGTCAGAATGAAGTTGAGATGGCTTAAATTTTGCTGAACAAAAAATGGCACTTGCCCATTAATTCTGTCTGGCAAGTAGGAGTAGAGTATATATAGGTGGCCAAAGCGTGTGCTGGCAACTGAATTAGAAGGCACATCCAAACAATAACAGGATCCTTACCGAATCACAACGGTTACTGGACTGCATTTTTGCATCTATGTTTAACATATATCACATTGGTACGTAACCATAATTTAGGCCCCGTAAACGCGTGATGACTACCAAGCACAGTTGGAGGTTGGAAGAATCTGCATGGAATGAAGAGACTGGACTCGAAATGACATAATATTTGGCCGTTGCACTACCCTCTGAAGACAATAGGACCAAGTAGTAGCTTTTGTTTTCTCAAAGAACGCGTCACGTTTGTTCTTGTCTTGGTTTTTAAGTACAGTTTTGAGCTGGTATCTGACAATGGACTGGATCAGCGATGAGTCCGGATCGCTTGGCTTTGGGCGTTACTGATGCAAAAATTCCGGCCCCCACGTGATTTTTCCAAGTGGACTGATCCACATTCAGAGCACGTAACAAAAATGGTCAGCTAGCCAAGTCAACAACTGAACCGACTTTAGAATTCTTTTATGGACGCATATGAGAAGTTGTTATCGAAACCGGAGGAAATTATGTGCAGATATTTCTTTTTATTCCAGACTGTGCTACATAAAATAATGTGAGGATGGCACATCAATCTGAAAATCCCTATATATAGACTAGCATTAATAGGTTTAGAGAAGTGGCAGTTTGTTGGCTTGTTGGGAGACCAAAAGCCATTGCTTGCTACTAGCAGAATGATACGGTGCATCTGTGGAAATTTCGCTCTGTACGTAATTATGTTCCCTGTTAGGATCTGTGATGCCATTGCTTGGAGACTAAGGCTACGGAGTGAGCTGGGCGGCGCATTTTTTACTCTTTTATTCCAGTTCATCAAGTGGAGTATTCTATTTTGGTGTTCAGAACGTTTGAAATCTACACTCAGAAGGTGTTTGGTTGAACCAATTTTCTCTGTAAATAGATCGCGGTGTTAACAAAAAGCGTTGTTTCACGTTTGGTTTAGTCGGACTGTAATCAGCTTACACTGTGATCGATTCCCGGCCTTCACAAGAACGATGCCGCCCGTCTACGACCGTCAACGAATCCCATTACGGCCGGACAATCCGCTGCCCGATACCGTCCTCCTCCGCCCTGCGCCTGCCTTCCTCCGTCGCGCGCTGACCCACGCAGCTCTTCCTTGTCTTCCTCCGCCGCGCGCCACCCCACTCCCAGGCACCTCCTCCCCTCTTTCCTCCGCCGTGCACCGCCCCACCCGCACGCACCTCCTCCCCTTCTTCCTCCGCCGCACGCCCAGTAGGCCCCGGGTGGACACGAGCTGCTCCCGCGCGAGATGGAGATGTTGAGGAGCGCTGCTGCGACGTCCACGGCGGTGGGCGACATAGACGCCATGAGCGAAGCGGCGAGAAAGGCCACGATGCCGATGTCTGCGAGCGGTGAGGAAGGGCACAATGCCGATGTCCGCGAGAGGCAAGGAAGGGCAGGGCGCCGGCATCCGTGAGCGGCATGCAGATCTCCAGGTTGGCGTCCATGAGCCGCGAGGAAGGAAAGGCATCGGCGTCCACGAGCGCACGCGCGGATCTCCTGGCCGGAGTCCGCGAGCGGCGAGCAAAGAGAGACGCCGGCGTCCGCGAGCGGCAAGGAAGGCAAAGGCGCCGGCGTTCGCGAGCATGCGAACGGATCTCCAGGCCAGCGTGCACGAGCGGCGAGGCGCCGGCGTCTGCGAGCACACAAGCGGATCTCCAGGAACCGTGAGCTGTGTTCTAAGCCGCCTCAAATGAAATCTTGCTTGGGCTGAATCCTTTTGGCCCACTACCTACTGGGCCGTCGCCAGGAACGGACGGAGCTGGAAGGATGGGCTCCTGGGCATGCAGCAGATGAGGCCGGCCTGCCTACCAGCCTTTCTGGTTGCTTCTTTCCATGCGTCTCACCCGCCGCGCGCGACACCTCTTCTGCCTCGCTCGCCGCCCACAAAGCGCACGCCGCCGGACGAGCGCTTTGACCCTGCGTCCCCTACCCGGCCGCTTGGCTTGGCTTTGCCTCGGAGCTCATGATGAGGCACACGTGTAGACTGATTAGCAGACTTTACTCGTGGAGATTGCTAGTTAGTACTCCAGCTGCTAGAGGCTTTAACTTGAACTCTATTATCATCATTCATCATGATCCCTGCCTCCACCAACATAATTATCAGCGTGTGAACATGTCAAACCTACGAACAGGAACCGGGTTTTCTTTTATCTTACTGCAAACTCGATCGATTTGCAGGGTTTTTCCAGTACAAAAACAGATTGATTTCACTACCACACGCGTGCGATCATATGCTATGTTTAGCTCATACTGTATCTTTGAGACTGTGATGAGTTAGCATATTGATTATACAGAGTTTGTTCAGGCTGGAGTTTGACCATCACGATCGGGCATAAACAAACCAAAAAGAAACTACGCAATGCAAGTATGCAAATGCCCGAATTATTCATACCGATCATCCTTTGGGGCCCCTCAATCACACGATCGATCGTCGATATTTGCATATCAGGAACGGCAGAAGAATCACGTCTTCGTACCCACTTGTGGAGAGAAGGTGATGGACGGGCGACCACAAGTTAAGCCACTTGCTGTTGTTTGATTTCATAGGGTGGGTGCTGCGTGCCTGTCTCCGCATTCAATAGTGATCCCGTGACTCGCCGACGGCGACGACAGCGACGCTTGGGTTTCCGGTCAGCTTACACTACTTAACAAACGGTTTTTACAAACGTATCTAAACATATCTGTTCAGGCGATTTTACTATCCGACTGCATTTCAGAGCCTGCAAAAATGATGATTTGTACCTGCGTTTGTATCCACCGCCTAGACTAATGAGATTTATGCAGGCGGTAGTGTTATGTCCCCCGCCTGGACTAATAAGATCTATTGTGATACCCTCAAAAATTTGAGCCGGAAAGAATAAACTCTTCTTGCGATTTTTCTCTTTATACACTCTTCTTTTATTTTATTTAAAGGAAACCCTCATATAATGAGTAAATCTCAAAAAAGAAAATTTTCAAATTTAAAAGTTTGAATCCTGACAAGTGCTTTAGTTGAAGTTTCTTTTTTGGATTTATTAAAATTTATTCACATCTGTTTGAATTTATTCGAATTGGAGTTTTGTTTTGTATTTAAATTTAAAAGCCAAAACTTTTCTACTTGGGCCGCTGTCCTTTGGCCCACCTCCCCACAACCGACCCACCTCCACTCCAGCGCTCCTGGCCCACCCGACGCGCGCACGGCCCACCTGACCCAAGTGGGCGGCCGGCCTGGCAGTGGGAGATTTTCTTGCCCAGGCCACCGCCGCGCCGCCGCGTCCCAGGGCACGGTCCTCCGGCAAACCGCGCTGCTCCGCCCCGCCGCGCATGGGCATGCTTGGCGCACCACAAGCCAAACGTCATGCTCTCCCCCGTCCCGCACAGGACCCTCGTCGCGTCGCTTCGCGCCCAAGCCCAACGTCACCGGCTCCCCGTCATTTTGCCGTCGCTCGATGGAGACAAGCCGACGTCGAGCTCCGCCCATGCTGCCTGCCTCCGCACATCATTCACAGTATCGAGCCAGGCGTCACACCTCGTCACCACACAGGAGAGCCGCGTCCATGCTCAGTAATTGCCGCTACCAACCCGCCTTGAGGTCACCGCCATGCCTCACTTCACCAGCCACCTCGCCGCCTATAAAAGGCACATCGGGGTCCTTACACTCTCACCGAGCTCTCGTCACCACCAATAGGTCGATTCGTCACCTCCTCTCGTCCAATTTTGAGCTTTCCCCTCCAACCCCGGCCACTGCCGCTTCCACCAAATTCCTCGCCGCCGGCCGTTACTCCGTCGGTTCGGCCACGTCTACACAACCCCCAGCCTACCACTAACACACACGGCACCTAGGTTTGGCCCCTCCGGCTCTCCTGGAGCTCGATGCCGAGCGCTGCCGCACCTTCCCGCACGAGCGCGTCACCGGTGGCCACTGCACACCCGTTGGCCCAACAGCACCCACACGCACTTAACACCCCACTTGCTCTTGCTCCCAGGATTAACCAAGTAAGCCTCGGATGCGACTAGCGCAAGCTAGGTCAACGGCACCGCCACGGTCAACTTCGGTGGGCCGTTTCGGCCGCTCGGATCAGCCGTGGATGCCGGAGACCACCCCATGTGGTCGGGCGCCACGCTGCGAGTTTGGGCAGCCCATCGGCGTGGCCCGTCGGCCGTGGTAGCCTAACGCGAGGCACGCAGGCCGCCTGGCCTACGGGCCGAAAAGCCAGGCGGCCACGTGCACGCCCACGCTGGCAGGTTGGTCCACGGCCCACCCGGCAGCCACACGCCACCCACGTCGACTGACCGGTGGGCCAGTGGTCCACTTGTCAGCCACACTACCGAAAATGCTATGGCTACCTGCACAGTGCACACAGATTTATTATAGGGCCATTTTAAGTCAAATAAATTCTCAAAAATTCTCAGAAAATCCCCACTTGGCAAATACACCCCCTACACATTGAAACCCCACTTAGCAAAGCCCAATTTTCCACCACAAATTCCACATTAGCCCTCTAATTTTTAAAAAATTACAAAAAGATCCTTTCATCTTATTCTATCACCATTTTTCCATACCACCACCGTTCACCGAGATTTTTGCACCATTAGAATTGTAAATCTGAGCCCTACCTTTTGTAGCTACCAACACTCCGGGTTCCCCTATTTTGTTTTAGTGTTTATTCAATTCTTGTTTTATGTTCTTTTTCGTATAATTTTATTTTATCGCTTTCTCGTGTAGACAACGAAGTGCTCGGAGACGAAGAAGCCGACGACCCGGAGTACGAGGAAGATCCCAAGGACACCTTCGAAGGCAAATCTTGATCTTTTGATCATTTTGCTTTTAGATTTTTGCTGTGCACCTACAGAACCGCATGCTTGCATGATTATAGTATATATGTTTAAAACGTAGTGTAGTTATGAACCAACTTGTTAGTTACGTATTTATATTTATGTCAGTTACTCGCTCTCATTAAGTATAAATACCACCTTGACATTGAGTTGCCGATCGAATTTTGTTAACCGTAGGACTCACGCCATTAAATATTTTAATGACCGAAAAGCTGTTATGAATTAGAATGCTTAGAGACACTCATGCGAGGCCATGCTTCACCACACTATATACTCATCATTTATCAAAACGGGTTAAACTGAGTTTGGTGGTGTAAGTTAAATAAAGAGGATTTGGGTGATAGTGCAAACTGGTACTAGGTGATGGAAAGTGATATTATTTTTGGTTGTGGGGCGGGCTCCTAGTGCTACGTGTTGTGCTGGGTGTTAGGCTTTGGACTGGTCCACCTGTCGTGAACGAGCGTCGCCTCTGTCATATAAGGATATATTCATCGGACCTCAATGTAGTGATTACGTGCAACCACAGAACCTGTCGAGGCGGGACTCACTCCACCCCTTTGGTTATCCACAATGACCCCTAAAGGCGGTCGAGAGACACAAGTCACAGGCAGGGTTTATGATTTCGATTGAACCGCTAAAACCGGTCGAGACCGGTTTGACGAAAACCGCGAAAACTGTAAAAACCGGTCGAAAACCGTTTCAAATCAAAAATTCAAAATTTGAACGAATTGCTACAATAAACCGCTCAGTTTCACCAGTTAGCCGAGCGGTTTCAACGGTTAGCCGCTCGGTTTTTACGGTTTTAGATTCAAAATTTGAAACCCACCGGTTTTAGCGGTAAGCCGAGCGGTTTTAACGGTTTTCGGTATTCCGAAATTTTTCAAATTTTCAAATTTTTTAAAATTTTAAAACGAAAACCGGTCGTCCGATAAAATCAAACCGCAGCGGTTTGATCGAAAACCGTGAAAACCGAGTGATTTACCACGGTTTTGTGAACCCTGGTCACAGGAACAGACGTGAGTTACTCACGGTCCGGTCTTCGATTACAGCAATAGCCCGCGCCATGAGATCGTATAGCCCACAGGTATAGCCCCTTGGTTTTTATAATTACCCGTCCATGTGTGGGGTCCAGAGAGTAGACGTGGATGTCCTAAACCTACGATCTGGCTACAGAAATGTGCTATCGCGTCATCGGTGGCCTGAAAAATCCCGAGAGATGACACCTGTTTGTATCTCGAGGTGGACTTTGTAGATACCTTAGCGTGCGTTGGAGCGAATGTTATGCGACTCTGTTGATCAAAAGAAGCATAGCCTGTGAGTACAGTGTATAACCTTTGCAGAGTGTATAATCCATTCGGAATGACCGTTGTCACGGTATTGACACATTACAGCTTGGGCTCACTTTGATTAGTCTTGATTATCTCCTTAATAGCGTGAGTGGGTGTACATGCCCGTGTTTTTAGAGTGTCTGGTTGGGATAGTGGAGGCCTTTTCAGTTAAAATTTAGAAACTGGCGGGAAAGGTGACTTCTCTTTCAGGTCTAACTTTAAAAATACTGATAGAATAGGATCACTCTTCTTCTCCTGTTTTAAAAACCCCTCTGTAGAATTGCTGCATAACTATGCTGTTTTAGCTAAAAGAAACACCATAGCCTCTCCTTGTTGGTCTATTATGCATGAATACAGCTAAGTACGAGGTTAAAATTTGCTGAGTACGTTTGTGCTCACCCTTGTCGCTACCATCCAGATGAAGAAGAAGATGGTGCGGGTCTCTATGGCAACGAGTAGGGCTCGTTCTGCGCGCAAGATTGCCCGTGGTTTTTGGCTTCTTGTCTTTCCCTTTTATGTGATGACTGTCCGAGGTGGGCTAGCACACCTCGTTGACTTGTAAGCTAAGACTTGTTTGTAAGACTCTATTTGAGATAATATATGTAATATTAATGGTATGTGCTATGTATCCACAATGTATGTATGTACCAACTACTGATTCAGAGATTGGTACGGTGCTCACGAGTTATCCAGAAATGGGGTACGACATCTATGCAGGCCATAGGGTTAAGATCTCCGCATGCACAAAACGTTTTTTTTAAAAAAAGATTGACCACCGTGCTCGATGGCACCGTCGCCCAATCCTAATCTTCGACGTGCGCCGCCTCCAACCGACGCTGCTTTGCTCTGCCTCTGCCCTGGGCCACACCACTTCGCTCCGCCTCCACAATGAGCGACTCCCTATAGAGGAAGAAGGGGGTGTCAACGGGGAGCATGACAGAGCCATTTCACATCTAGCCAACGTCGGAGATCTGCGTGAGAGAGAGAGAGTCAGTGCAATAGTATATTTGAGGATAGAGAGAGGTGGAGGCGGCCAATGGGGGGGGGGAGAGGCGGGCACCTCTAGATCTGAGGGGGGAGTGAGAGGTGGAGGCGTGCACGTCCGTCCGACGGTGCGCGGCCACCGGAGGCTGAGCCAACGGCGCATGGTGGCCAAGGGCTGAGGACACCTGAGGCCAAACCGATGGCGCGCAGCGGCCAAGGGCCGTGCCGGCCGAGCCGTCGAGGGCACGTCGCAGAGGATGGGAGAGAAGAGAGAGAGAGGGGGGAAGAAGGGCTGGGACGTTTCGAGTCCTCGGATGTGCAAGAGAGAGAAGATAGGGGGTGGAGAGAGAGAGAGAGAGAGAGAGAGAGAGAGGCAGGGCCCGTGTGATTGGTTGACGGGTGAGGCACTGGATCCGTGACGTGGAAGAAACATACTTGACTGTGTGCGCTGTTCTCCGCGCAGCGGCAATTTACAACAACCGCTTGGGGGAAAAGGGATTAGTGCAGGCGGTTCATCCAACCTACCGCCTATGCAAAAGAGAGTATTTTTGCAGGCAGATATTTAGGACAACCGCCTGCATATTTTTATTTCCACACGCGGCTCTTCATCATGAGACCACACATTTCTCACTGCAGGCGAATAATAATTTAAAACAGTCTGTATGATTAGAAGAGGGGTGTTAGGATAAATAGTTTTTATAGTAGTGTTATACCCTGAGTTTGTTGTTATAGTTCTTGATTTGATTAGTTGCAGATGGTGAGGAACATCGTCTGATCGAGATTAGTTAGTAGGGGGTGATTGCTGAACCGTGTGAGTATTTTTTTTCAGCCGAATTACTCAGCTCTCTTTATAGGCTCCCTCGCTTGAGATTGTTGAAGTTGCAGCTGTTGCTGCTGCTGCAGGAGTTAGCAATAAAAAGACTTAAGCACAGAATATACAGCCACAACCAGCCAGAAGAAGTGGAAACGAACACACCCATAACTCTTGGTCGATCGACCAACATATTTACGCGCGGATCCACGCGCTTATTAGTCCAACAGTAATTCCTTTGCTTTGTCATCCCTTCATCACTCTACCGAACGTTCACGGGAACCATAGGAAACAACAAAAGATCCAGACGGCGGCTGGCAGTGCAGGGTGAGCCCTGCTGGGCTCCGCTCAGCTCAACGCGTGTGCGCGCGGCGACAGCGATCTTCCGTCCGTGCCGTAAAGCGTCGGCAGGCAGGTCCGGCGAGCGGCGGACGAATCACCCATCATTCACCGCAGCTGATTTCGCTGCGAAACCCCGCCTCTTTCTACCGCTGTTGATCGACGCTGTTCTCCTCTCTCCCCCGCGCCGGCCTGTGACGCCGCTTTCTTGGACGCGTCGAAGGCACCCCTCTCGTCCTCTTGGCTCTTTCCAGCCGTGTCGAGGCGTGAGGCCTTTCGTCTTTCGCTCGCTCGCTGGCCTGGCCTTTCGTCTGTCCACGTCGCATCCGCTTGGTCTGAACCACCTGGCCCCCATCCCTGTCGCTCCGATCCTTGGCTGCTTCGTTCCTACCAAGCTGTTCTACGATCCTTCAGTCGCTCTGAGATTGCAATTGTTTTTTCTTTCGTTTCTCGAAAGGGAGCTAGTGAGCGTCATCGATCTTTGATTAAAAGTTGAAGAAGTTGGATCCGGTCCGGTCGCTCTGAAATCATCGCAAATGACGCCATTTGCGTTCGTTCTCTTATAAAATGTTGCTCCTTGCTGTGGTCGTCGTTGCATGCCAACTGCACCACGGCCTTTCGGTACACCGACTCGATCGATCGCTCTCGCGGACGAGTCGCAAGTCGCAACGCCCTCGCGCTTCCGTGACCACAACGCACGCGGCGCGCGCAAGAAGACGGGGGCACGGGCAGTGGAGCAGGCCGGGGGCCGGCGGGTCGACGACGGGCGATCGACGGCACGGTGGTTAGCGGTGGTTGCGGCTCTCTTATTTACGCAGCGCATGGCATGAGCCAGCGGAAACAGGACCAGGCGACGGAGACGGTGGTGGCAGCAACACGCGACCTAATTCCAACCTAACGAAGACCTGCCTCACTCACACGCTGCTAGCTACTGCTCCTCCTTCCATTTCATAATAATTGATATTTTAAATTTTTTAAAATAAACATTTGACCATTCGTTTTATTTTTTAAAAAAATTTACGAAAATATAAAAATAAACAAATCAAACTTAAAATACTTTTAATAATAAATTATTTCATAATAAAATAAATAATATTTTCACAATTTTTTTAATAAAACGAGTGATCAAAAGTAAACATTTGAAAATTTAAAAAGATATTTATTTTGAGACGGAGAAATTACCAGCTAAGCTCCTCTATCGTTTTCCGCCAAAAAAGAAAATGATCGAAGCCAGCCGGGCGGAGTCGTGCCATCACTGAGATTCAGGTACCAGTCACCCTCCCTCCCTTCTCCGGCCATGACCCTGGCTGCGCGGCGCTGTGCCGCGCCGGCCGCCACTCCTCGCTGCCATCATCGCCTCCGCCCCCGGTCTAGCTCGCCATTATTGGCCACTGCTTGCGTTGGAGCCGTTGAGCTTCCCCTGTTCTTTTAATGTGGGGAATCAGCAGGGACGGACGGACATAGTGATGGCGCCGCCCGTTTTTCCTTTTCTTTTTGCCCTGCTTTTTTCTGCTCATTCTTTCTTTTTTGCCTGACCGTATCTTCCTGCAGGTTTCACTTGCTTTCCTTCCTTGGCGTCTTTGGCCGCGGGGCCCTGACCAGCCCCTAACCCTCCTCCAACTGATCCTACTGATCCTAACCCATCGCATTCAGTCTTAAAAATACAAGGTCTTATTAAGCCTCCAACTCCAAGCTGGCTCCAAGCCTGTGTAGGGGCAGTGCCTGCCAGCATTAGTGCATCCCCTGCTCATTATTCCTTCTGTGCTCCATTGTTCTCGTGCTCCGTACCTCACCTCGCGCTCCACTTCGCTTTCCTTTCTGTTGCTCTGCATGCATGAGCAGGGAACAGAGCTTTGTTTAGTTGGGTGAAATTGACCTTCTTCCGGAGATTGATTAACGGGTTCCGCACCACCCAGACGAGCCTGGCTGAATCATCGCCCTCGTCTTCCATCCTCAGTGGCGGCTGATGCTATCCAGGCAGCAAGGGTTCATGATATGTGAGTTTACTAAGCTCGTTGGTGTGAGGGATCAGATGAGCTCGACCTATCCTTCTCTGAAGGCTGAAGCTACTCTTTGATGGCCAGCAGGTTCTTTGTGACTGAAGCGGAGCTCGGCAGCCATGGAGNNCAGGGATCGGAGGCGTTGGCGGAGAGAGAGCTCTGCTGTGCAGAAACGCCGAGGCCGGGCCGTTCATCTGCTTACCTGCAGCATCGGTACTCAAGAAGGTTAGCATGCAGCAGTTTTCTCAGCATGATGCCGATAGGTTCTTTGATTCGTATGCTGGCTAGTGGGTGTTTCAGTTGGTTTTGGTCGGCCTTTTTTTCTTGGTATATCATTGATCCTTATTTGATTGCATACTTATCTTCTCGGTACTTTCTGCCGGATTAAGGTATATACTCTTTTATGACGTTGTGCTGTCCACATATTTTCTTCATAGTAATGTTCTCGAATGTTTCTTCTTCTTTTTTAAGATAAAGGAATAAGGTTCCAGCCTCTACATCGCGATGTACACAGCCGAAGCAGAAAGTTTATAATACTGAATGATTTTCCCTTTTTTTTCATTCTGTTAATGTGAATGGGAATCGCAGTGTAGACAGTTGTGCGTGCAAATAATTTTTCAGGACCATATGTGTTTGCTATTATTGTTCCCTCGTTTCCTTTAACAGGGAAAAAATCATCTATCTTTGACTTCAGAAATAATTCAGTTTCAGAATAACCTTTTCAGTTACAAAACCTTACATGTCTGACTGACTCTACTTATCTGTTGTGTTTTCAGTTCTATAACCACATATGGAGATGTAACTGACACGTCGCCGCGACTCTCCCATCATGTAGCTGTGGGTAATCCAATTTGTTTTTCGGTTTTGATCGTCTTCCTTTCCTGTGCATCAAATATGCAATGGAAATACTGCTCAGTTACTGTTTCTTACAGAATTTTGCTTCCGCTATTATATTTTTCTGATTTTGCAGACGACCAACCTTGACAAGGTCCTTCGTCAAAGATATTCGCTTAACCTTCCAGAGCACTTGCCTGAGCACCACATCATTGCAGCTGCAGAACGGACTGAAAGAACTATTTCGAAGGTTGGTTTGTTCTAGACACTGTTCAAATTGCCTCATGATCTCGAGGGCCTATTTGTTTCTGAAAGCTGAAGAAAAGTCTGCTCAATGCAGATGATTATGACGCATGTACTGAATATGAATATAACTTAGTCTACAAAATTATGATTGCTATATCTAGGGAGAAGTAAAATTAAGGCCATGATCATGATTATGCTTCTTTGTTTATGAGATGTATCTGCTACAATCAGGAACAATGTTTCCACCTTCAAAGTTGTATAAAAAAATAGTTGCATATACATATTTGCTTTACGAAATAAACAAAAGTAATTCAACTACTCCTACTAGAATATGTAGCTGCTCCATGCCTTTGCAACTACTTCCTGACCATTTTTTCCCGACCAGTCTGTTGCAGACTTAGCGTGGGAGATAGCAGCCCTTGAAAAGGAGGTTGTTCGCAAGGAACTGCACTTGCTCTCCCTCTACAGAGCAGCATTTGATCAATACCTCGGCGTCTCCCCGCGCGCTTCGGCACAGGCGGATCAAGAGTTACACCGCCAATGCAGCAGAAAGCAAGCTGACGAAGGAGCCCTTCGTTTGAGAGACATCAAGGAGTCTGCGTCCTACAACCTGCCGACACTTTCAGATTCTAAACGCGTATGAACAGCACCTTTGCTCAAACTTCATGCTGTCAATATTCACATGCAAGATCAATACCGGTATTAGCTCTTCAATTTAGGAGCTAATTCTTCCAAAACTGGAAGCATCTAACATAGCTTTGTTGGTTCTGAAGTATACGCAGGAGCTGTCAAGGTCATCGTCAGGGCGCTCCAGCCTTGCAAACTTCTTGAGCGCATCCATTGCTGAATACGTGCCCAAGATCTCCTGCAAACTTTCAGAGGACATACTGAGATGCATTGCGGCTGTGTATTGCAAACTTGCAAGCAGGCCATCGCAGGACTCAGATCTCGACACGTCGTCCGCCCCTTCTTTCTCATCTTCATCGAGCTCCTCTCTGAAGTACCCTGTTGATAGTTGGACCCCTCGATGCCATTACAGCGCCGAAGGTTCTACAGATGGGAGCAATGACCAGTACCCTGGGATTATAATTTTCCCAAGGATACATATAGATCAAGACAAATTTGAGTATGCCTCTAAAATGCTAGATACCATCAGGTAAGAAACTTTGCAGGAGATTTAAGATAACTGGTAAAAAGAAATCTTTATTTACATATCGTCATTTTGTACCTCCAGAACGCTGATAAAACGGCTGGAGAAGATTGATCCTACAAAGATGGCACGTGAAGAGCAGATTTGCTTCTGGATCAACATCCACAATGCTTTGGTGATGCATGTATGTTCACAATCAATATAATCTGCCTCCCTAGGTAGGAATTGTTAGCCTCAGATTGCATGCGCTTGTAACCTTCAGTGCCTTATATCACAGGCTTTCATGGCTTATGGACTACAAGAAAAGCGCATGAAGAACACAGACGCAATTCTAAAGGTATATAAATGTCATATTTGCCACAAATAACAATTATATTGGAACCACTTATCACTTCTTAGTTCCTCACATTGTTGAACAATCAATATGTTATCAGGCAGCATATAATGTGGGCGGACATTCAGTAAACTCCCAAATCATTCAGAGCTCAATTCTAGGATGCCAATCCCATCGTCCTTCACTGGTATATACCAATCTAATTAACGTTCCTGAAAACAAATTACATTTTCTATGCAAGAAAGATAGCTAATATCTGCTAATATTCTAACTGGCACACAATTACAGTGGGTTCGCACACTATTTACACCGACCAAAAAATTTGGGCCAGGGGGCTCCAACCATCCATATGCACTTCATCCAGAGCCACTTGCTCACTTTGCCCTTTCCACTGGAGCTTATTCTGATCCATCTGTAAGATCTAAAGGACCCCCTAATTTTCCATGATCCAGCAGTTCATCCTTTAGGTTTAAGTGCTTACACTACTGTTACTGCGAGCAACCTCTGCAGGTGAGGCTGTACACAGCCAAGAAAATATATCATCAACTGGAGCAAGCCAGGGCAGAGTTTATTCAAGCAAATGTTATGGTCAGGAAGCAGATCATCTATCTACCCAAAGTTCTGCTCTACTATGCGAAGGATACTGCGTTAGAGTTGCCTGACCTAATTGAGATGGTGTGTGAGAGCATGCCTGAACTACAACAAAAAGAGATCAGACAATATCTTAAAAGGAGGACAGACAAGTGTGTTGAGTGGTTGCCTTACAAATCTTCTTTCAGATACACTGTACATAGGAGTTTGGCAGATTAGGAACACTTTTCCTCTATATTTGAGCTTGTAAGTAATGGTCTGAGAACAATTGATTGGTGTTTGGACAAAATAGGTGACTGAAAGTTCCCCTAAGAGGAAATTTGTAGTTGGCTGATACCTTGTTTGTATTGTTGAACAAATTCCACTCACTGGTGTCTTTGAGTGGACGACGACATCAGGAAAAACCTGATACTTTGCATTTGCTTGCTCTCAAGTAAAGAACAATGGAATTATGTGCATTTTCAAAAACCAAAGTCAAGACAATATTTGAAACTTGAGAGGACTTGCATTCTCAATGCTCAAACAAAATATTCAAGAAACAATACAACCGAATTTTACAGAAGAAAATTCACCTGAAAATGAACATACTACATGGGAACTTGAGACGAGATGGGTATCTAAACTGCTGCAACCAAACCAAATTTCATGGCAAACTTCTTTTGGTTACAGTCTAGCATCTCGCTAAGGCTGCAGCTGGAATTCATCTGCTTCAGAACCTTGTGACGGTACTCCAGACTCTTCTTGAGTCCATGGCGAAAGAATTGAGGGTAATCTATCACCTCTCCCTTGTCCCGTCCCATTTCTTCAACAAGGAACTTCATCCTAGGCTCCAAGCAATGTTTGACGCTCTTGATGAGAACATGTGGGTATCCAGTCACCAATGCTCTCACTTGATGGTTGCTAAACCCACAGCTCCGTAGGAACTCCAAATTGGGCCGCAAAGTCTTATTGACATCCCGCGACAATATGTCAGGGAAGTTCAGGATCACCCTACGGAGATCTGCTACCTGCAACCCAACTTGCGACTTGAGAAACTCAGCAGTAGGACGCAGCCGTTTGTCGACACTGTACCCCATGATGTAGGGCTCCTTCGTGAGGATCTTGCCGACCATGCCTTCCTTGTCGACGCCGAGGCTTACAAAGAAGTCAACCGTCTGGGAGAACTTGGCCTCGATGCTGTAGCTGATGAGGCGCGGGTTGACCATGAGCAGCTTGGCGAGCTGCCTCTCGGAGACGTCGAGCGTCTGGAAGAAGGCGAGGAGCGGGCAGAGCTTCTCCTCCACGCTGTGGAACAGTATCTGCGGGAACTTGGCGATGGCCTGCGCGACCTCCCCGGGCTTGGCCTGCAGCGTGGCGAGACACTGCACCGTGGGGACGAGCTTGCCGTCGACGGACAGGGTGAGCACCTTGGGACACTTGGCCACCACGTGCCGCAGCTTCCGCCGCTCGATCTTGACGCCGGTCAGGAGGTAGTCCCACACGCCGGAGGCCTCGCCGGCGTCGAGGCTCTGCAGGTTCTTGCACCTCTTCGACATGCGCGCGAGGGTCTCCTCGTCGAAGCCGTTCTCCCTCAGCCACTGCGTCATGCTCTTGCCGCCTCCGTTGCTGACGCCGCTGGCCATCGGAATCTTCTCGCTCTGTCAAGCACCAAAGCCCTCTAATTCAGATTCCAATCCACACAACGCCGTGACACACTAGTAGAAACAAATAAAGCGAGTGAGGTGAATCGTCGAACAGTACGCGCGCATGAATGGAAGTGACTACTAGCATCAACTCATCGATAATTTCGGACGCCGAATGGAGATTGAGATGGAGCACGTAAGGCTGGACAAAGGAAGCAATATTCACCTTGTTCTTGCAGCGAGCCGAGGAAGAAGGGTCGAGGGATGCAGACGCGCAACGGAAGCGGAGAGGGAAGGATAAGGAGAGGAGATGACGAGTGACATGAGCCAAATCAGAGCGCTGCTTATCTTCAGCTAGAAAAGCTACAAGGCTTGCCTCGGGGATATTTGGCCCATGGATTAGATTTATGAGGCCCACGAATGGTGCGTGGGCCGGTTTGCCTGAGGGACCTTCCCGGGCTTGGCCTGCAGGGCTTCTTTTTCTTTTCAGCCTGCACGGCTCAGGTCGCATGCGATGACCGCAGTAGCACACCGAGTGCTGATGATCTGTTGAGTGTTCGACATAATGCATGCGCTGTTACTGAAAACTGTGATGCTTCGAATCGAACCTCCCTAATGTAAATGAATTGTGTTTAATTTTAGAGGACACTCAATATTTTTCCCGGTTTATATATTTCTAAAAGAAAGCACGTACTCCTCCATTCTTTAATTAATATTATTATTGACTTTTTAATTTAACTTTGATCATTCGTTTTATTCAAAAAAATTTGATAATTTTTATATATTTTGATATAATTTAATTTATCATTAGAGTTATTTGAATTACAACTTAAAATTTTATACATTTGAGCAAATTTTTTTAATAAAATAAATAATCAAAATTAAATTTAAAAATCAACGGCGACATTAATTAAATAACGGAGGGAGTAATTGATCAGAAAAAGATTCCTCTGCTATGCTACCTGTCACTGTTAGGTGACTGCCAGGTGGTCCTCTGGTCCACCCTGCAGCAACCGAGCAGTAGGATGGTGGAAGACAAGTGCTCCTATGCTTATCCGTGCTAAACTTCAATCCAGTGTAAGAAAGCTGGAAACAATGAATAAGAAAATCCTATCTCTAAGCTTGAATCGAAATAACGTGATCTTTACAAAATTGGTAACAGAGTTTAATCATGAAATGTCTTGTTCTGATTACATTCTGATTGGTGATGATCTGTCATTGCAACTGGACCAAAACTGGTACAACAAAAAATTACAGTCTAAGTGTACACAAAAAAATGAGGTGAGGGGATGGAATCCCCCAAAACTGTAAGACAATGGAATGTTGCACACAGTACACTTAATCTTCGCTCGAACCCGGCTCCAGTTCAGAGTAGATTCCAGATGCCGGGAGCTAAAAAGGGGTCTCGATGAAGATGTATACTGGAAGTGGGCGAGTTCAATCCAGCACAGATGAAAAAAAAAATATGCACAGATGCTGGCATAAACTTCGGATAGTGTATGTTGTGGTGGTATGCAGCTATGCAAGTCTTCCGTCCATCATTCCTGGGGAGAAAGGCCAAAAGAAGAAGCAATTTCTGCCAAGTGCTGCCCAGTCGAATTTGTTATGAATGCTATAGGAACCACGGGCTGAAACGTAAATTCACCATCCTCCACTTGGAGGTCATAGCATGCTTTGAGTTCCATTGCTTTAGACTCTGCTGCTTCAGTTTCTTTACGTAGTATCTTGATTTCTTCATTATCATCCATTTCAGTTGCAGCAGTCAATTCGGCTCTAGCAGCAGCACAATCTAGCCGGAGTCTTTTGTAACTTGCCATGGCTGACTCTTTTTCTTTGAGTACAATAAGCCCTTCACATTCCTGTATTTTGTCTGTTGTTGCTATGACATCCTTCTCTATTATCTCTAGATCGCTACCAGCCTTTTCCAACTTAAAATGCAGTTCTTCCTTTTCAGAATTAAGAGTTTTTGCCTCAGCTGCTATCCGTCCTGCTTCCTTAAAATTTCTTGCAGCAGCAGCAACTTTCTTTTCAGCCTCTAGTTCAGGGCCCCTTTTGTCAATGAAGCTCAGTTTCTGCTTGAGTGAAGCCATCTCTTGTTGTATGGCTGCTCGCCTTGAAGATATGTCCTGCAAGCCATCAAATATTCAGAATATCTTCCATCCACAACAAAACATGACTTCTCGAGCTTTTGCATAATAACACATACACATAAAAGAACAGTTGGCGTACCTGAAGGCTATTTCTGGCATCAGTAATTTGCTGCCTGAGCGTTTGAATGTCATGCAAAATTTCCTCCTCCATTTTCAGAAACCCAATTCTATCCTCTCTTGACTTCAGAATCGATGAAGCAAGCTTTCTTCTCATTTCAACAGATTGCTGGCAAGCTTTCGCTTCAGACGAACAAGCACCAATGACCTCTCTCAGCTCCAAGTCTTTCTGTTCTGTTAAAGAAACGAATTTGTCAATTTCACTCTTTTTTAAGACAAGTGCTTCAGTATCTAATAGCACTTTAGTTTCGGCTTCCTGCAGGGACTCAAGTTTCAAGCCAATATCCAACTGTGAGCCATGAAATCTGGAGACTGCGGCACTGATTCTTTCTTGAACCTCATGGATCCGAGCTTTGTTTTCAGCTATCTCTGCTTCTTTCAACCTCACCAACTCTAGAAGGCTAGCTAACTCCTCAGCAAGGACTTCTCCTTTCTTATTCAGCATATCTTTTTCTTTTTTGTCATCTTCAACCAAATGCTCTATTGACCCTTCCAACCCTGAACGTGCTGCCAAAACCAACTGAGTCTCAACCTGCATCTCTAACTTCCTTGCTTCTAGTAGCTCCATTGATGTTTGCCACTCATCTATTTCCTTCAAGGACATTTCTTGCGCTTGCTTGCTTTCTGAATCAGCACGATCAGTGGCATCCTAATAAACACAGGGTATTCTAAGTATCAAACTACTAGCAGAAACAGAAATGCAACTATCACTTTGCGATTGTATCAAAACTAACAGTTGCTTGTCATTTAACTTTGCACAGGATCAATTTAAATTCTGGGTGTATTAATTTGGACACTAGATGGTTGCAGTAAGATTCATACATGAAAATATCTGAAAGCAAATCCATGTGATGCAGCACAATGATTCCAGTTAGAACTTAAAAGCCCATCTCATTTAGAACACTATTCCTTCTGAACATATAGTACAGCTAAAATTATTTAGTGCCGGCTACCTTACAATCTAGAGCCAAAAAAACTGTTTTTTAAACTTTCAGCACTTTTTATATTGTAATTTTAGTGGATATTTATTCCTTGCAACATCAATGTATCACTCCAAAAGAAAAAAAAAAGTATACCGCTCATAAGCTTCAATAAAATTACATGCAAATACTATATGCTAATATGATTAAGGCATTCCTAAATTTATATGTCTAAAAAATACTCTTAGATTATGTTGTCTAGTAAAAAACCATAATTCCATGAAGAGAATTTATACTTCAATTTCTTCAGTCTCACAAGCGGGTCCGCATGCAATTTAGATGCCTAGTTTTTCTAACATTTTGAATACTGGTATTTCAAGCACAGGATTATGTGAAGTGAATAAAGACAAACCAAGCTGATTCACCTTTGCAAATTGTTCCAGAAGGGCTGCAGCTTCCTCCTCTGCTGCAATGCGTGACTGAAGAACATCCTGCAACTCTGACTCCACTGAGTCATAGTCAATCTCCGCATCACGCAGTGCCATCAGCAATCCATCCTTTTCCTTCTCTAGCGCAGCAATGGAGTCACTGATTCTCTCGGCCCTCTCAAAGTCCTCGGCCTCGCAGGCCTCCTCCAGCTCCCTCTCCATGTCCTTGTGCCTTGATGCTGCAGCCCCCACCTCCTCCGCCACCTTCCTTCTCCGTGCTGCAAGCTGCCTCCTCTTGGCAACGACAGCAGCAGCCCTATGCTGGATGGACTCGAGCTTGCTGGCGATTTGGGATCTGAGGATTGCTAGCCTCTCCTGAATCCCCAGCTCTGCTACTTCAGCCTCACCATTCTCTTTCGCATCATCTTCCTTCTTCGAATCCTCCTCTACACGCAGAGAATTGTCAACCGGATCCAATACCTTCACCGTGTCTTGCTCATCGCCGTTGCCATGCACATCAACTTGCTCCACCGGAGGCGGAGGAGCATCGTTGAGCGTACTACTACTTGCCGCCGAGATCGTAGCATCGGCGGCAGCGGCAGTAGAAGAAACTGCAGAGGTAGGAAGAGGAGCCGACGGGCCGGGCTGAGGCGACCGGCCGTACCCAATGCGCACGGCCCTCTTCTTCTTACGGAGTGACGAGGACGACGGCTGCCGAGAGAGCGCCGCATCGGGGGCAGACGGCGCTGGCGCGATGGATGAAGCGGCTGCCGCGGGTGAAGAAAGCGCGGCAGCAGGCGCCGGGAAGGCCCGATCCGCGCCCAGCGGGAGCTGCTGCTCGAGCGGAGGCGGCTCCTGCGGAGCGAGGAGGGTGAGATCGGAGAAGAGATCCTCGTCGAGCGGCGGCGGCGCAGCGGGACTCTGAGAGGAGGCCGCGTCGGCTTCGGGGCACGCGGCGGGCGGCTCGGGGCCGGGGCCGGGGCTGGGGGCTGGCTCCTCGGCGGCGACGGGTTCGGGCGAGAACAGGACCATGCCATCGAAGAGCGAGTTGCCGTCCTCGCCGCCCCAGCCGCCGGCGCCGCCGTCCTGGGAAGCCATCGCCGCGGTCGTCGCCTCCTGGTAGTCTCCTCGGCAGATGACGGATCGGGAAAGACGACGGCTAGTGGAGTGAGCAATGGATGATTGCCGCCGTATCAGATCATAATACCCGGAAACAGCAAAATAACGGAATTTTGAATTACGGGCATTTGACATCATATCGCCGAGATAAACATCACGAATTGTAGACGTTATTATCTCAAATTGACGATTCCACTGTCTGTCGTTACAAGGCGTCAAGCAAAATAACAGCCTTGTCACAGTAGTACAAAAATAGTTACCAAAAATGTCATGGATTGCTGTCGTCTACGAATGAAATTTTTGCAGATTGAATGTTAAGTGAGGATATTGATTCCACCACTAATCTCTTATATCCGCCCATTAACTGTTAGGAACAATGCATCTTTGCCACCATGCTACTCAAGGGCCGTATAAAAAAGGCACCTTGTAAAAACAGCAAGCACTTTCTCCACTCATGATTCCCATGTTCCAAAACTTCATCAAAGATTATCTGAACAGCAGAATATGGAAAATATATTTCCGTGGTACCAAATGAACGAGATGATCACCAGTACTTTCATATGGATACACGATAATAATAGATTATTAGATTGATGATGGAATAAATAGACAGCAAAATGACATCATATCATGCACACCGATGCTGACCTACTGCTACTTAACAACTGCACAACAAACCTGTACACAACATACGGTTGCTGTCGCAGGTCTATGCATACACGGCCTAACAAATGAAATGGGGCGCCAAGGACACCTGAGTGTTTCCTCTACTACAAGTGATGCACCATGCAAATGATCTAAATATTGCAAGCAATGTGAAAACATAATATGGAGTCACGGCACTGGATCCCTCTGCGCACCAGGTGGAGCCGTAGGCATTGGGAAGTTGAGTGAAAAATAGGTTCCGCTAAACGGGGGGGCTTCCACATATGGGCTCTGGCAAACAGAAGAAAGTAATTTTTGAGTGTCTTAATGAAAAGAGTCAGGTGATAAGTTCTACCAAGACATTAATCATTTATGTTCACACAATAATGCACAGTGGCAAAAAAAAAGTCCTTATAGTAAGGAGCGGTTACCGGAACAGGGGGAGGATTAGGAGTGAACTGCTGCTCCCTGGGCGGTGATGAATCAGGGGAACTACCATCATTGTCATCCATATTATTTATATTCCTCACTTGTGATGCTTCTCCCTCAGTAGGGTTGAGCTTAACCCGCTACAAGAAGCAATAATAAAATCATATAAGGGAAATGTCAACAGCATTACAAAAACTACAAACAAAAAACCATGAAAAATACCTCGAAAATTTTTCCTAAAGTTTTTAAGCCCTTAGCACGAGCACGCAAGTCCTCCCTCCTGGCACTACCATCTTGAAGCACCTGACATTGACAGTGTGAGAAACTTGTTGCTGCACTAAGCTATACTAAAAAACACACACAAGTCATGAAAATAGTTTATCAGGTTCTGGGATACACCATTTGGCAGACACGCGATAGTGTGGCTTCAATGTCAGCAACATTAAGCTTCCACAAGGAATCAACCATAACTTGCTTATGGTTCTGCATGTATATTTCGAGTTCTTCCTCTGTGTATTGGCCTTCAGCACTCATATGCTTCTTCAAGTCCTCTTGCAGCTGCATAAGAGCTATTGCACCTGCAAAATAATGAGAGAAAAAAATTAAGACAATAAAGCACAGCAACATAGATGACACTGGATGCTGCATTATATGCTTCCAAGATTACAGAAATACGCTGTCAATAAATATTGTACCTGCAGCAGCTGTTACTTGAGATTTGATAAAATGACCTTTGTCTCTAAACCATTCAGCTACAAATGGAACCCCCAAAAATATTGCTTTCTTTCCAAGTTCTTTTGCAGCTTGCCTTGAATATACATAGCCAATAGTGTTCAACATAACAACTCCATATGCTGCAGTATAAGCAAAAAAATGAGCAAAACAGGGGGGATTTCAGTTATCATAGTTTAACTATGATAAAGAAAACAATAATAATAAAGGTAGCTTATAGATCCCACTATGAATATGTTTGGGCAAGAGTAAGGGGGTAAGTGGGTGTGGCATATCGGACCGCTTCAATGTTATGTGCATCATTTGGCACAGTTGGAGTTATGAAGGCGTTTAGAAAGTTAAATGATCTTGTTCTTGTACTTTTTTGCACCATTTAGATGAATAAACTCAAGAATCAAGAGCGGTGGTAAAAGAAATCAGATATCGATTTTTTCAACTAAAGTGAACAGGTATAAGAATGGCCGCATATGCAGTAACAGGTCAAGATATGTAAGTATCTATTGAATCGTTGATAGAGCAAAAAAGCGATGTGATCACTAAAATAACAGGAAGGGGTAACTAGGCAAAAACCTGCATTTCTAAGTCTGGACACTTCAGCTTCAGCAAGCCGGATGAATTCCTCCTTATTTCCTTGGACATAAATATGTAGCCTGTTTTTCAATATCTCAGCAAGTTTTTCTTCCCTTTCCTTTTGAACGGCCTGCACTTGTAGTTTGCTATTCAGCAGAATGTCATAGCAGAAATAGTATGATATATGCAAAAAATATGGATGGGATGGTAAGCCAACATCCATGATACTATCATACTATTGATCAACAATCTTGAAGTTATTCGAATTATGAAAAAGTTTTACTGGGGAGCGTACCTGCATCTTCTCATGCAGTTTTTTTGGGTCAATATTGTCATCCTCGCCAAAATTATCAAGTGAAGCCATCGATGCCATTGCCAGCTGGCCAATGTAATCCTCAAAGAGCTCACTACCAAATAGCATCGCAAAAATTGCTGCTGGATCAATTATCCCTTCCCTGTTACATGTTGAAACCAAGCAAGTAAGATTTTGTTCTCTCATAAGATAATTACACACACAAAAAAAGAAGTCACAGGTTATCCTAGCACAGTTACAGCTTTGGATGGAAATAAGTAGCTAAGTACTTTCCACTACAAAAGTTTCCAAATAAGATATTCATGATGCTTTGCCACGAGCTACAACTATAGAAAGTTTACAGCCCCGCTTTAGCATAATTAGTATTTCTTAGTTCAATCTCAGCTTTCTGTTGAGCTGTAGCAGAATCCTGCTGATTGGTTATGCTTTGGCCTTTCATTCTGTGGGGAGCAGAAATGCCAGAAAGTCCTTGGGTTTGCTTGAAGCAGGAATTAGCCACAGGAATAGGAAAAACTCTCCATGTTTTAAATTGAGCCCGGCATGTTACATAAATCACAAGCAACACTTTCTCGAAAAACAAATCACAAACATCGAGAAAAAATAATTTGTAATTGGACATACGTTGAGATGCCAGATTTCCCATTTGAGTCATAAGCTTGGCGCTGTGTAGGGTCACTGAGCACTTGGTATGCTTCCCCTAGTTCCTGTTACGATAGCTCTATGACTATGAGTAGAGAATAATATAAATGTAAAACTATATGACAAACATCATAGTTCCTCATAGAATCAGAAATCTAACGGTACATCTCGATCACACAAATTTAAAGAGCACGCAGACCTATGATGAAGAAATTTACTCAGCAAAGCCCCAAAGAGGCAAGTGTACATATGATACTGATACAGCAATACTAGTGGATATTTGGACATCAGCATGGCATCCAGAATACAACATTGACTACAATTTGCAGTGTGGTCTACTGGCAAAATATGTATATATATCCTTGCAAAATCAAATATCATATGAAACTAATTTTGTTAGTGAAAGTGCATGTATAATTTTGGTGTCGTTCCAAGGCTAAAACATTTATAGACATAACAATAACCAATGTTCAAATTGTTTAACTTAGCGTATGCCACAATATCCCTTACTATTCAGTAATCAGTTTTATTTTTGAAAATAAGATAGTCCTAAAAAAACATCTATTTTCGTGGGCTGCAGAGAACACATGAAAATCTCAAATTGCATTACAAGGATCTGGTCTGGCATAAGACTATCAGTACATGACAAATGGGACCGCTGGGGGGGGGGGGGGGGGGGGGGGGGGGGGG
>BCLF01000015.1:3212506-3227642 GCA_001602275.1 Zoysia japonica
GGCGGGCTAGCATATATATGAGTGTCATGCAGATTTGTTCAATGGTACAAGTTGCAATTTAGAATCTAGATTTTGATTATTCATACTTCTAGCAATACACTATTTGGATTACCCTATACCAGCAATTTTAAGGTATCCTTGAAGTGAACAGTCCTCTTTAGTGTGTACTACAGCTGTGGGGCGCCTAATAATACCCGTTAAAGCAGGCCGTCAGCATTGTCTAAATTCTTTGCGTTTTTGAAATTAATCACCACTTCTCTAATGGAATCGAATCTAGGGTTGTACACTGAGTTGCTCGGTGTGCATTCTAGGGCTGAACATAATACAGATGCAGTAAGCTAGAATTGGTAAAAACTGTACCTGGAACTTCTCCGCAGCTTTTGGATCGTTTGGGTTCTTATCCGGGTGAACCTGCCTCGCCTGCACCATCACAAGAATGAGCAGCGACAGTAGTCAGATGAAAAGCTAGCAGCAGACAATCGAAGTTAGAAGAAGGTTGACAGGAGCCGACTGGTACCTTCATGTAGTACGCCTTCTTGATCTCGGACTCGGTGGCAGATGGGCTCACGCCCAGCACGTCGTAGTAGCCCGTCTCCTTCACCATGGCCGCTTCGATCTCCGCTTTCGCTCCCCCGATTCGTGGCTCGGTTGAGGTGGATCTGTCCTGGCGCGTGTACGGGATGTGCCGACGGCAGGGAGGCGCCGGAGACAACGGCGACGGCCGGCGGAGGACCGGCGCTGGGGGAGAAGGAGGCTTTTTGGTTCCGGCCACACAAAGCGCGTCGACTCGACTTTTTCGAATTTTTAGTGTGCTGAATTACGGATTACACCACGCCCACAAGTCATTAGCCGAGTTGGACTGGGACCCCTCCGTGGACGGCAGTCCATCTGTCCATGTACGAAATGCGCACAACAAGATTTTTAATTTTTGTTTGTGATAAAAAAATAATATCACACAAAATGTCTTCGGTTAATCATTTTATTACTTTAATCAATTTTAATAATATAAAATATTATGCATATTTCTTACGATGAATTTTAAAACACTATCTCTATAGTAAAAATTAATCTAATGTATATAAATTATCGATCCAAGATAGCGCGAAACTCAAAATTAAGATTTCTTAGAAGCAAGAGTACTATCGGTCTCACAATCGTCAAAAAGGTCAAAATGGGTGGTATAATGTCAAAAGATGGAAGCATTTGAAATCAATGGACATGCCAATATGTTTTAGATTTTGCATAGGTATTGAGGTGAAAACAAATGGACAAAAAAATATATAACTATAGAATAAATGTATTGGAGTGAAATTTGTTTAATAGTTGGAATTTCCAACATCTTTATGAAAGTCAGTGTTTGATTTTTTTAGTTGGGCTATAAATTATGCATAGTACTCTCTTCGTCCTAAAATACTTGTCACCTTAGCCTCTTCAACTTTTTTCAATTTACTTGCTCATTCTCGTTTCCTAATACAATTTTCTGTGTTTCTAATAAATCTCTATATCTATTTTTTTTCTCATTTTCAATGCACACTACCTTTTCTCGTGAAAAGTGTATACAAACGCTTGACTGCATACATATGTCATTAGAACAGCATAGTTTGTGCAAGTACGATTGAAAACATATTTGGCATCAAATACGGAGTTGAGTTTAATGTGTAAGAAAAGGGTTTGTCTAAAACATAATTTTTTTTACTCACTGGAGATGGATCGAAGTATTTTGGTTTTTTTTATCCTGCTTTAAACTTTTTGTCTTCACAATATATTTAAGTAGCTAAAATATTTCTGCTTTAATAACAATATATTACAGCTTCAAAACAATACGAGTAATGATTTTGGCACACATTTTATTTGTTCCATATAATCAAGAAAAGTGAAATGTCTAGGGTAAAAAAACTAGATATTCAAGCTTAAAAAAAGTGTTACATGTAATTCATTATTTGTTCTAAAATATAACTGGAAGATTTACAAAATCTCACAACTAAGCAAATCTCAAAAAGAAAGGATAAACAACCAGCAACAGTTAACCATATTGGCGGTAAAAGCCAAAATGCTCACGTCCGAAGTGCGGACGACGCTCGGCCCCACCGCTGCCCCATGGGCCCCCCTGAAGAAAAACGTCGGCCGGGCGGAGCCGCTCACGCGAGCCGATGGACGGCGCTGGCCGTGTCTGCAGATGCGGACGAGGGAAAAAAGCTGCGTCACTCAAGGTAAAAGCCAAAATGCCCACGTCCGAAGTGTGGACGGCACGCGGCTCCACCGCTGCCCCATGGGCCCCCCCTGAAAAAAAACGTCGGCCGGGCGGAGCCGCTCAGCGAGCCGATGGACGGCGCTGGCCCGCAGATGCGAACGAGGGCAAAAAAAAAAACCGCGTTACTGACGGTAAAAACCAAAATACCCAAGTCCGAAGTGTGGACGGCGCGACTCCACCACTGCCCCCTGGCCCCTAAAAATAACGTCAGCCGAGCGGAGCCGCTCACCGAGCCGATGAAGGACGCTGATCGTGTCCGTAGATGCGGACGAGGGTAAAAAAAAAACCGCGTTACCATTCTGACCGTCGGCCGCGGTTTGACGGCGACCAACCTCCTTTCCTTCCCCAACTGACGCCTCCACCGCCGTCCTTTTCTCATGCGCCTGCTCAATCGGCGCCTCGCCTGTCGTCTCCTGTGATCGATGAGACATTTGACGATTTAAAACTCATTTTATTGGGTTTTGTTAATTTGACACTATCCCATTGTCATAAATCATTAAAAAAAATCGTGATCGACACTTGTTCACTACGCGCGCGCTTAGAATAAGAGAGACCTGAGCTCACCCCGCGATGAGGGAGACCCTGCGGGTTAGGACATTGCTGCTCCTGGTGGTTGCGTCGGCGGGGGCGGGGAAGAGTGAGAAGGTGTGCGACAAGGGGTGGGAGTGCAGCGGCAGCAGGTTCTGCTGCAACGAGACCATCAGCGACTACTTCAAGGCCGACCAGTTCGAGGAGGTCTTTCCCAATCGCAACGACCCCTAGCTCGCCCACGCCGCCGGCTTCTGGGACTACCAGTCCATCTCCGCCGCCGCGCTCTTCGAGCCCCGCGGTTTCGGCACCACGGGCGGCAATCTGATGGGAACGATGGAGGTCGCCGCATTCCTCGGACACGTCGGCGTCAAGACCTCCTGTAAGTTTCGTTCCCCTTCTACCCGCTCGAATAATTGATGCGCTGCTACGAGCGCTAGAATACAGTCGTTTCGGTAATTGACCTGATGCAGACGTGCTCAGTGCTCACTACTCGAATTCACGCGCTACAGGTCTATAGTACGGTTTATGCCAGGAGCGTTGTTCACTAGTGAAGGGCGATTTTTGTGATTCTGAATTAGAACTGAATGTGTTTGGGCTTTCATGGGGAATTTCAGATAATATCTTAGCAGGAGAACACAGCAAACTAAACATGTTTGATTTCATTGTCCGGTCATATCCAATTTTTAAATGCAATGAGATATGAAGCAGGCCTACCTCAACTTTTGCTACTAAGGCTTTGTTGTTGTTGTGATTGAGATATGAATCAGAAATTTAAGAACATTAAGGTTTCATCCGAATTTACAAATAATTCACTATCTAGATTTTGAACTTTGTATCTGCACCCAAATATGTGTAAAACTACACCACAGTAGACCCTTGTTTGATTTCTGTAGGAGCAAGTTGACTAAGGCTGGCTATCTTGTCTGAATGACTGGAAATATTCTGTACATTAAACTGATTTATCTTTACTGGAATGATGTGATCTGTAATTAGGTGGATATAGTGAGGCGCCTGGTGGTGAAACGGCTTGAGGGCTCTGCTACAACCATGAACTGAGCCCAAGCCAGAGCTACTGTGACAATAGCAATGAACTATACCCATGTGTTGAGGGAGTTGAGTACTATGGCCGAGGTGCTCTACCTGTTTATGGGTCAGTTTGACAAGTCCCTTCTTATTTTCTGTTGATTACAAGGTTAATATGTTAAGTGATTGACTTTTTTTGGATCTGCTTGTTGATGTTCCTCAGGAACCACAACTATGCTATCATTGGCAAGGGTATCAATCAGGATCTCTTGAACCACCCTGAATTATTGGAACAGAATGCCACCCTGGCATTTGAAGCAACTATCTGGAGGTGGATGACTCCAATGAAGAGGAAGCAGCCATCTGCCCACGATGTTTTTGTTGGTAACTGGAAACCCACCAAGAATGACACGTTGTCCCAAAGGCACCCTGGCTTCGGTGCTACCATGAACGTCCTGTATGGTGATCTCGTATGTGGTCAGGGGTTTATTGATGATATGAACATCATCATATCCCACTACAAAAAGTATCTTGAATTGACGGGAGTTGATCATGAATACTCTTTTGGCAACTTGGATTGCGCTCAACAAGTGGCTTTCAATCCATCATCAAATAGTCCCGAGTCGTAAGATATCTGTTTGAAATATTCAAGTATGCTCTCTTGGAAATTTGGCTGCTGGCTTCGTAATGTGTAGAATCATAGCTGTCAAACAATATGGTGTTTTCCCATACTTGAAGCAAAGATTTAAGATCTGATCATGTATTGACTGTACAGTGAATCATATTATTCCTCTCTATTGATGCATGTTTTTATTACTTCATTGATTTTTTTTTCGAAATATTGTTTGAGCAACAAGCTTTACCCAGTTGTTCTCTGCAACATTATTTCTTTGGATCTCCTTGAGTTAAGCTTAACACTGTGCTGGTCTGCTGGATATGTTTCTTTCATGGGTTCTTGGTGCGCGTTTTGGACCATGTTGCATTCTAGAGCTATTTTGAGGGGCACAATTGAAAAAAACAACAACATTCTTTGTAATAGTATAAACAAGCAAATAGTGCGTGTGTTTGTGTCACAGTGAAAATGTGAACATCACAGCCAGTCAAATTCCATTGTGCATTTTGAAGAGATAACCAAGGGCCTTCAGTAGGCAGGACTAAAAAGGTAGGATAAATATCTATGGACTACAGCTTATCCAAGTTGCTTCGTGGGGACCATAAGTTGGGAACCACACGTGATCAGCCAGGTTCAGATAGGCTGACTAGTGTGCAGTGTCTCTTTCGTATCCCATTTTAGAGCACTGGCAGCCCTTCACTGAAAACTCAGACAAGGCAAGCAGGACTGGAAGAGGGGATGGAGCTCACCAGCATCCCTTATCTTGCATCGTCTTCCTCCTCCAGCTTCTTCTACTCCGGTTGCAGTCGCTGTACCTATAGGTGATGTTAGAGACCTCTCTGATTGTCTGGTGCAACTATGGTCATGTGCATATAGAAGGTGAGTAACTTGTGAAACCATGATGTACAGGTGTAGAAGGACTAGCAAGACAGTGGTAGCAGCTTCTGCAACTGGTGACAGGCGTGAAGTAGCATGTTCAGAAATCTTTGAGCAGCAAAATGTAGATTTTCGTTCAGGTACACAGCAAGTGATAGGTTTTTGTGCTTCTGTTATAACAGCATATATCTTCTGGAATTTGATCATTATTGATAAAGCAAACTTGTAATTTTCTGAGCCCTGGATCATGTTTTGTTGTGTAGGATGAATCCACAACATGATAATCAGGCTGCTTAACTAAGTTTTCTTCATTTATGATGGTCCAGGTCCTAGATCTTCCTGTTGTTTCAGAAGGAGAGACCTTGCTTCTGCCATTTTGCTCCCGTTTGTGCTTCCTCATATTAACATTTCTAGTGCGTAAGTGCAATACACAACTAAATTTGCTGTTCGTATTTCGTCACAGAGCTTTTATAGCTGATGAATTCAAATGGGAAATACTATACAAACATGAATTATCATGAGAATTATGTATTGAACCATAAATGAACTATATATACTTGGGATAATGATTTGTAGTCAAAAGGAAAACTGCATTATCATCGCTATTGTTTTGTCAGGGCTGAGCCATATGATGGGTCAGTTATTCAAAATGGTGTGAGGAAATTTTTAACCAAGGGCAAGGCTGCTGGCGTGCTTCGTTTGGTTTTCCATGATGCAGGGACTTTTGACATTGCTGACAAATCAGGTTAGCTCTATCAATATTCTTATGAAGTACACACTAACAAACATATCTACTTTCTTGCAAACTATTAATATCATTATGTTTCAGGTGGCATGAATGGATCCATAATTTATGAAGTTGACAGACCTGAAAATGCTGGGTTAAATAGATCCATCAAGGTTTTCCCCACTTTAATCTGAAAGTTTGTCTCCAACAAGCATATCCTTGCTGAAGAATATCATTTTTTCAGCTACTGTCTATTAATTGCTTCATAATTGAACAGATATTAGTAAAAGCAAAAGAAGCAATTGACAGTGTTCAAAAGGGTATCTAAATGTACAGCCTTTTCAGTTTCTTTATGGATCTTTGGTTTTGATACACTCTCGACTCAAAATTTACAGCTGTCTTGCTGCAGTGTCATGGGCGGACCTGATTGCCGTCGCTGGTGCTGAGGCAGTTGCACTCTGTGGTGGGCCTGAAATTCCAGTAAAGCTAGGTCGATTAGATTCCAGGTATATTGTTATTTTACAATTGCCTTGCAAGATATAGTTAACAAATCTATACTTGTTTATGTCTACGTATGGATCATTTTCTTTCCTTTTTTTTCCCCTGAAAAGATACATTTGTTTCTGTAGTTCTGCAGATCCAGCTGGTAAACTTCCTGAAGAAACATTGGATGCAACTGCCTTAAAAGCATTATTCAACAAAAAAGGCTTCTCGTGAGTTGTATTTTCTTCAATGTGCATTTTTTTAATTTCCATTCTTCACTTTGAATGCAAAACAGTGTACCTCTTTGCTTCGAACTTAGCGATAGTTGAACAGATTCTGAGTCTTCTAGCAATTGTTCTTTAAGATAGCTAGAGTTAGACACGTCTAAAATTATACATTTTTTTTTACTTAAAAGAACGCAGGAACTGGTGGCTTTATCTGGAGCACACACAATTGGAGGCAAAGGCTTCGGTAGCCCAATTGTCTTCGATAACACATATTTCAAAGTTCTCCTTGACAAGCCCCAAATGTCTTCATGTAGGTGCCTTTGTCTAGGATCTATATACTACAAACATTTTCGTGACATTTTTTCCATCCGCCTCTGAAACATGAGACGATTTGTTCATAGCCATTCATTTAGAGATTATCCTTATAAAAAATTACTGTGCTGACTATCGCTTTCAATTGTGAAGCTGGCATGGCAGGAATGGTAGGGCTACGCACAGATTGGTTACTCGCTGAAGATGACGAGTGCTTGAGGTTGTTTTTGCACTACTTCCATCTTTTATATCCATGACATCTCATTTTTTTGTTATAAGTTTTGGTCATCTTATGACTATGATTTAATAAACCAAACCAAATATGGTGGCTTATACATGATAAACACCAGGAAAACACTAAATTTTGATCAGCTTATTGACATTATACGCTTCCACCTGCAGATGGATCAAGATCTATGCTGACGATCAGGCTAAATTTTTTTACGACTTCAGAGATGCATATATCAAGCTTGTAAATAGCGGAGCCTCGTGGAGAAGAGCTTAGTTAGAGCTTTTAGGTGTGTACGATTTTATATGTGTAAATAGCGGAGCCTCGTGGAGGACATCTGAGTCACACTGAATTTTTTGTGTAAACGCAAATTTTTGCATCAGTCTTATTGGAAAATATATTGTTTTAGGTTCTACGAACATGTGTTCTCCAGATCAATTACACACACAGAGAACATAATTATCCAGAAATTAGTAGCTATCTTTAGATGTACTGTGTGTTATGCACACATTGCATCGGGAGCGACGGAAGAGCTTGTGTGGCGCGCGCACACACAAAGGCAGGCACCCCATTTGAGATTAACGCAATTGTAAAGATGTTGTGTACGCCAGGAAAAATTAAGCATTTGGTGGTAAGCAAGCGTTGGCTTTTCGTCTAGAGCTTAGCGCTATAACAATTTTGTATAAAATCTGATACAAAGAAAGATTTAATGCTCCATCCAAGCACTAAAAAATGGAAAAGAGAAGAAAAAGGAAGGAAAGCAGCCCACTCACGTGGCCCACTCATGCCAGCCCAACTATTCCATCGAAGCTTTTTCTTCCCTAATCCCTCAGCGCTGCCACTTTCTGTTCTGCTCCTGCAACTGCCATCATCGTTCTCCCCCTCTGCTGCCAGAACGCTTTCTTTCCCGCCGCCGCCACCCCCGGTCGCCGTCCACTTGACTGTCTGCCGCCCATCGGTGTTGGTCGCCTGCGCCCGCCTCACTCCATGGCGATCGCCTAACGCATTGACATAAATTGAATGATGGAAGCGTATATATAGTATGATACATACGGAATAAAATTAACTAGCGTATTGTCTTAGGACTGAAGTTTTGTCTCCCGATAGTAACCCCATCTTTGGGAATGCGAGAGAGAGATAGAGGCGGTACTTAAGGAACAAAAGTAAATGATACTAAATTAGTTCTTGTATGAGCTGTATTCTATGCTGGTAACCCTGTCGTTTTTCAAAATAAAAAAGGCAGAGCTTCGACGTTATTAGAGGACACGTCACCAGCAAGCAGCCCAACCTCGAAATATCCAAAAAAAACAAAAAACAAAAAAAAAATTATTCCGTTGCCGGGACTCGAACCCGGGTCTCTCGGGTGAGAGCCGAGTATCCTAACCAGCTAGACTACAACGGAAATTATGTTTATCGTGACGAACCTATGTTAATAAAAATGTACAAAATCGCTTGCTAAAAAGTATGGGATATGCCATGCGTGACCTTAACACAGCTCCGATGACGTGAACTCGGAATAGAAGCGGTTCCAACGCATGAATTCTGATTGCACTTTGTTGATAACAAGTGGACCACGTAGTGAGCGGCCCACATGTCAGTAGTATGGCACTGAGATCTCACTGCATTTCAGGCATGACCTTTCCCCTTGGAAGTGCCGGCCAGCCAATTCCTAATGGGGTTAACTAGATGAACCATACCAATACTCACGAACCTAATCTTGGTCAGAGTATGTGCGTTGTATCGTTCTATAAGAGGCTTAATTTGCTCAAATTTTAATTCCTTGTAGTTGTTGGAATTTGTAATGGTTCCAATCTCCGATTTCAAATATCAAATTTCGCGCGGAGGGGCCTGTGACCTGCTGGCAAAACGTCCAAGGGAGCACGCAGCCGACGGGGTTCGAACCCCGTACCGAACCTGCCTCCAGAGAAGAGAAGGCAGCGGCTAGAAGCCGCATTTCAAAAAAAAAAAAAACGCGCCAACGTAACAGTTGTTTTTCGCGCCTTTTTTCTTCAATTGCTTTTCCGCTCTTCCTTTCCTATTTGTGAATATAAGATCTTATCCGACCATCACAAAGAATTAGTACTTTCTGCAATTGAGAATTTACATGTATATATGTAGTATAGTTTCATAACAGTACCATGTATAAAACAATTCCCATTTAAGAGTACATCTTTTGAACACTGACAGAACTACTGCTGAGTACTGACAGCAAGTTAGTACAGATTCCCTTGTGTGTGTGTATATACACACACACAGAGAAACCTCAGGCTGCTGATGAGTTGATCGATCCTGGCAGAAGGCACAGCTAGCAGGATCGATTGGCTTTGTCAAATATCGGCCATCAGGTGGTCGAAGTCGAACTCCTCCGGGTTGAAGTTGAGAAAGTAATCTTCAACAGTCGCGGCACCGGAGTCCACATCCTTGGCGTTCACGTTGCCATGGTTAGTAGTGGCACAAGCTGCACCTGCAGCGGAAGCAGCAGTAGCTTCAACCGGTGCCTCGTTCACCATCATCGGTGCCGGTACTGCCGGTGCGGGTGCAGGTACAGGTAGCAGGACAGGCGGCGGCGGCGGAACGAGGTAGACGGCCAGGGTGCGGGCGTAATGTTCTGCGATGGCCTTGATGTTAGAGACCGTGAGCCGGACGCGCATGTTCTCGGAGATGTTGGGGCGCGGCGCGGTGGGGAAGTTGAGCCTCCGCGAGTCGGGGACGCGCGCGCCGTAGAAGCAGAAGACGGCGGCGTCGTAGGCGAGCGCGGCCTCCTCGGGGGTTGCGAACGTGCCGATCCACAGCTTCGCGCGCGTCCGCGGCATGCGGATCTCTGACGCCCACCGGCCCTGCCGGCGCCGCGCGCCCAGCCACCCCAGGTTCTTCGGCCCTCCTCCTCCACCAGCACCAGATAACGCCCCGTGGTTGTTACCTTGCGGCGCAGTGCTCCGGCCGTTCCCCATGCCCGCGACGCCGGTGGCCCGTGAAGCGGCCGCTCCTGCCATGCTGACAACACTCGCGGCAAGCAAGAAAGGCACGAGGCACGAGCCGCGCACGACCAGCAAGTCAAAGGAAGAGAGCGAGGCTGTGTGTGAGTGAAGTGGGGAGGACGCGAGGGGGCTTAGCTTAAAAGGCGGCAGAGGTAGCTAGAGACGTGGCTCACGAGCTCGGTGACGACGACGACGCGCGCGACATGGCACGGCCAGAGAGCGACCAGTTTGCGTGCCATGTGTACGTACGTTGGCAGGTCGTTAATCTTTTTCTGTCAGTGGTCACTAATCAAATAATAAGATTATCTAATCAGAGAAGCGGTTGCCACTGCACTCGTACGTCATTCTATCCCTAAGATCGGAGGAGGGTTCATGCATGCGGTCATGGAGCGAGAGAGATCATGCGTGCACAGGAACATTTACGTGTTGAGAACCATCAAAAATGGTAGTATCTGAATAAGGATATGCTGCATTTAAAGTTTGGGAGCCATCAAAGTTGGTAGATTGGCCTGGCGCTGCCTATATAGCGTGCTGCGATGTTTTGCTTTCGGCGCTGTCGATTAGTGATCAGTTAGTCAGGGCTTAATCTTGTGCTTGGAATCCAGAACAATCTGTGATTTGGACCGTAGCCATGCAGTGCGTCAGTGATCATGCGGTTGACTCGACATAAGATTAATCCAAGTTCATGTCATTTTGTTTTCCTTTTTTTATTTAACCAAATAAAAATTGAGAAAGAAATCTAAATAAATAGTACAACTTTGTCAGGCGGATATATATAGTATCGTAAGAATGGCTTTACATAAGACAATTTTACGTTCACCATGGAAGAAACTTGTAATCCCATATAAAATTTCCATCATATGTCAATGATATTTATAGGCTCACCAATGTTGCTGACCTAAATTACCATCTGTACTTAAAAAAAAAGTAATTTCACGCATCTACACGCGAGGTGCCATGTACTCAAGTTTGTCGCTTGCTGTCGGAGCAATTGTCGCGTATGGAAACACAGGCGAAGGTTAGGCTACGGTTACAGTTACAGCTCGATTTGGTTGGGTGAGGTTTTAGATTCTAGTGTCGACCGTTACGCAACAGTGGCGGGGTTGTTGATGGTGAGGCAGTTGCGAAGATTTCACCAGATGCAGACAGGTGGGATGACAATGCATGATATTGAGGTGCTGGGGCGAGCCGCTTCATCGGTTAGGAAGAGTAGGCAGGATGAGGCGGTAACGGTAATCAACAATCTGGTGTAATAAGGTTTGTATGTAGCATATTGTGATACCCTCAAAATTTGAACCAAAAAAAAATTAACTCTCTTTTTGCGATTTTCTTTTGTATACACCTCCCTTTTTATTTCGTTTAAAGAAAAACTTCACATAATGAGTAAACCCCAGAAAGAAAAATTTTAAAATTTTAAATTTGAATCTTGAGAGGTGCTTGACCTGAATTTCTCTTTTTCGGATTTATCGAAATTTATTTAAATCTATTAAACTTATTCAAAATTGGAGTTTTTGATTTGCTTCCAAATTAATCACCAAACCGGCCCATTACCTTGGTCTGCTTCCCTTTACACCACATGGGCCGTCACCCATCCTTTCCCAGCCCCGCCTATCCAGCCGGGCCGTGCGCGCTCCTGACCCACCTAAGGCGCGCACGCGCCCGGCCCACACAGCCCAGTCGAGCGGCCGACCTAGCAAGGGGTCTCCTTCCCCGAGCCACTGCTGCCGCCGCGTTCAGGGCGCGCCGCCCTGATGAGCCACGCCGCACCGCTCCGCCGCACGTGGGCACGCCTGGCATGTCCCGAGCTTGACGTCACGCCTTCCCCATCCCACACAGGGCCGCCTCGCTGTGTCACTTCACGCCGGACCGTCGACGTCACTCGCTTCTCCTGTCGCGTTGCCGTCGCTCGACGTAGCCCCGTCAGCGTCGAGCTCCGCCCATGCCACCTGCCCCACGTGTCACCCACAGTGCCGAGCTCGCGTCACGCCCTCACCTCGCATAGGAGAGCCGCGCCTATGCTCAGTAATTGCCGCCACCAACTCGCCTTGACCGGTCACCGCCGCACCCGGCTTTATCGGCCCCCACGCCGCCTATAAAGGGGCACCCTGGCACACTCTCCGCTCCACCGCACTCCCTCTACCGTGCTCAGGCTAGTCCCGCCTCCTCGCGCCGACAATTTCACTTTCTCTCCCCCAACTCCGACGAGCTTGCCGCGAGGCAATTCCTCGCCGCCGGTCATCGGAATGCCGGTCCGATTGGAGCCACGGCTTCACCACCACCCTTCAAGGGCACCTATCGCGTCGGCACGGCCGCTCCTCTCTCAACGGAGCCCCACGCCTCGCGCCGCCTCGCATCGCCGCCTCCTTCGCGTCACCGGACACCACCGCACGGAGTCCGGCCACGCTGACCTCACGCACGAGTTTACATCACCTACACGCTGCTTCTGGCACTCAGCGAAACTGGAATGGCGCCTCGAAGCTCGTAGGCACCGGCCGCGCCGTGCGCAGGCGCAGTCGGCCGCCGCCCAGACACACACTGGCCAGTGGGCCCCGGGCCCACCTGTCAGCCACACTACCGAAAATGCCACTCGCACCAGTGCACACACAGATTTATTCTAGAGCCATTTTAAGTCCAAATAAATTCCCAAAAATTTCAAGAAAATCCTCACTTTGCAAATACACCCCTACACATTAAAAACCCACTTAGCAAAGCCTTTTTTGCCACCACAAATTCAACATTAGCCCTCTAATTTTTAGAAAATTTCAAAAAGACCCTCACATCTTGTTTTTATCACCATTTCCACATATCACCTCCGTTTATCGAGATTTTTGCACCATTAGAATCGTAAACCCGAGCTCCACCTTTTAAAGCCACCCAACACTCAGAGACTTTCTATTAATTTAGTGTTTATCCAATCCTTGTTTTATTTTCTTTTTGTATAAATTTATTTTATCGTTTTCTGTATAGACAACAAGGCGTTCGGAGACGAAGAAGCCGACGACCCGGAATACGAGAAAGATCACGAGGACACCTTCGAAGGCAAGTCCTGATCTCTTGATCATTTTGCTCCTAGATTTTTGCTATGCACCTATAGGACTTGTATGCTTGCATGATTATAATATATATGTTCAAAACATCGTGTAGTTATGAACCTACTTGTTAGCTACGTATTTATATTTATGTCAGTTACTTGCTCTTATTAAGTATAAATACCACTTTGACACCGAGTTGTCGATTGAACCTTGTTAACCATAGGACTCACATCATTAAATATTTTAATGACCGAAAAGCTACCATGAATTAGAATACTTAGGGACACTCATGCGAGGCCATGCCTCACCACACTATATACTCATCATTTATCAAAACGGGTTAAACTGAGTTTGGTGGCGTGAGTTAAACAAAGAGGGTTAGGTGATAGTGTAAACTGGTGCTAGGTGATGAGACGGGATATTGTTTCTGGTCGTGGGGCGGGCTCCTAGCGCTACGTGTTGTGCTGGGTGTTAGGCTTCGGACTGGTCTACCTGTCGTGAACAAGCGTCGCCCCTGCTATATAAGGACAGGTTCATCGGACCTCAACGTAGTGACTTCGTGCAACCACAAAACCTGTCTGGGCGGGACTCACTTCACCCCTTTGGTTATTCGCAATGTCCTCTAAAGGCGGTCGAGAGACACAAGTTGCAGGAGCAGATGTGAGATACTCATGTTTCGGTCTTCGATTACAGCAATAGCCCGCGCCATGGGATCGTAGTGCCCACCGTTATAGCCCTCTAGTTTCTATAATTACCCGTTTATGTGTGAGGTCCAGAGAGTAGACATGGATGTCCTAAACCCACGGTTTGGCTACGAGAATGTGCTATCGCGTCATCGGTGGGCTGAAAAATCTCGAGCCATGACCTCTGTTAGTATATTGAGGTGAACTTTGTGGATACCTTAGCGTGTGTTGTAGTGAATGTTATGTGACTCTGTTGACCAAAAAGAGTATAGCCTGTGAATACAATGTAAAACCTCTGCAAAGTGTATAATTCATCCAGTATGACCGTTGTCACGGTATTGACACACTACAACTTGAGCTCACTTTGATTAGTCCTAATCATCTCCTTGATGGCGTGAGTGGGTGTAGGCGCCCGTGTTTTGGAATGTGTCTGGTCGAGATAGTGGAGCCCCATCCAGTTAAAATATGGGAACTGGTGGGAATGGTGACTACTTCCCCAGGTCCAACCTCTAAAATTCTGATAGAATAGAAACACTCTTCTTCCCGTTTTGAAACCCTTCTGTAGTGTTGCCTGCATAACTATGCTGCTTTTGCTAAAAGAACACTACAGCCTCCCTTTGTTGGCATATTATGTATGAATACAGCTAAGTACGGGGTTAAAACTTGCTGGGTACGTTTGTACTCACCCTTGCTACTGTCATTCAGATGAAGAAGAAGATGGTGTTGGTCTCGATAGCGACGGGTAGGGCTCGTTCTGCGTGTAAGCTTGCCTGTGGTTTTTGCTTCTTGTTTTTTTCCCTTTGATGTGATGACTGCCTGAGGTTGTCTAGCACATCTCGAAGGCTTGTAAGCCGAGACTTACTTGTAAGGCTCTATTTAGAACAATACATGTAATATTATTGATATGTGCTAAGTATCCGCAAATGTATGTGCGTATCAACTATTGATTCAAGGATTGGTACGGTGCTTACGAGTTATCTCAGAAATGATGTAATATTATTGAGACGTACGAGTTCACATCACCCACGCGCTGCTTCTAGCACTCCGCGAAAGTGGAATGGCGCCTAGAAGCTCGTAGGTGCTGTCACGCCGCCGGCCGCGTCGTGCGCAGGCTGTACCAGGAGCACGCCACGCCATGTGCGCACTACGCTGCCCTAGCCGCGCGTCGGAC